>SJYQ01001760.1:234261-300350 GCA_006410935.1 Redunca redunca
TTGTTACTAATACCTTCAAAAGACAGTATTATTTCAAATATTTGAAATAAAGTTTAGATTGTAGAAAATTATAGGGAATCAGAAAGTAAATGGTTTAGAAGTAAACAGGAAAGGCTGAGGTTGTTATTTATTATCAGAGTTTTTGAATTGATGTTCTATATTATTTATTGAGCAAATATTTATTGAGTTTCTGATAAATGCCAAGTATTCCTCCAGATGCTTTCCAGGTGCTGCTATGGTAAAGAACCTGCCTGTCAATACAGGAGACATAAGAGATGCAGGTTTGATCCCTTGATCAGGAAAATCCCCTAGAGAAGGGAATGGCAAGCCACTCTAGTATTCTTGCTTGGAGAATCTCATGGACAGAGGAGCCTGGCAGACTACTGTTCATTGAGTCATAAAGATTTGGGCATGACAGAAATGACTTGGCACTTAGGACATCCTGCTGCTGCTGCTGCTGCTAAGCTGCTTCAGTCGTGTCCGACTCTGTGCGATCCCATAGACGGCAGCCCACCAAGCTCCCCCCGTCCCTGGGATTCTCCAGGCAAGAACACTGGTGTGGGTTGCCATTTCCTTCTCCAATGCATGAAAGTGAAATCGCTCAGTCGTGTCCGACTCTTAGCGACCCCATAGATGGCAGCCCACCAGGCTCCCCCATCCATGGGATTTTCCAGGCAAGAGTACTGGAGTGGGGTGCCATTGCCTTCTCCTTCTAGAATTCCTCCTGACATGGATCTTATTGTCTGAGAGTGTCTTACAGGGAAAAACAGAAAGTTGTGTGTGTTATGTTTTTTGAGGTATGGTGTTGGTAAATTATATAGTATGCAAGATGGTGTGATTAAAAAAAAAACTATGCAAAGTAAAGATAAAATAAAGAGAGGTACAGTTAATGAGGAGGATAAAGAATGTTGCATTTTTTTCCCTAAAAGATGGTAAGCAGAGAGTGCATTGAGTTTATGTGAATAAAAGTCAGGTGAAACAACAAGCCATAAAGCCCTCTAAATATTCAAAGAGCCAACCTAGATGTAGAAGGAGGATGTGCAAAGGTTCTACCACAGAAACGCGCCTAACAAGTTCAAGAACATCAAGGAAGACAAGAGTGGGGGAGGCAAGTAAGTAAAGGGATAAATCACAAGAGACAAGGTCAAAAATGTTCACAAGAGAACTGATCATAAGAGACCTTCAAGTTCATCACGCACTCAGAGCAAGGTGGGAAGCCACTGGAGGGCTTTGAGGGGAAAAGAAGTGGCACGATCTAACGCAAATACAGCAATTACTGCCTTTGTTGTGTTTAGAACAGACAGAAGCAAGCTTGGAAGGAAGTAGGAGGACTAGTCAAAAGTTGTAGTGAAAATCTAGAAAAAGAGATTGGTCCAGGAGTATGTTACACTGAAGGTAGTAAGAAGAGGTTTTATTCTTTACCAGGCTTTTTTTTTTTTTTTGGTCAGGGGTTGGGGCGCATGGCATGTGGAATCTTAGTTCCTCCACTGTTGGAATTGAACCAGTAACGCTTGCATTGGAAACATGGCATCTTAACCACTGAACAGCTAGGGAAGTCCTAGATATTTTGAAAATAGAGGAAGTTGGATTTTTTGTAGAAAGATGGAATTCTTATTTAATGATATTAGAAATAACATGTTTTGGAGATAATATAAGGAGTGTTACTCTGATATTCAAAATCTTAGAGATTTACCTGGAAATATTGAGTAGGCAGTTGGCTGCATTGCTCTGAAATCCATAGGCGTGGTATGCTTAGAAATAGAATTTAAAGTATTAGAATAGTGAAATTAGCAAAGGAGTGGAGGGAAGAAAAGAAAGCTGTAGTAACATTAGAGTTTTAGAGTTATCACAAAATAGCCCTTTTCTTTAAAATTATAACCTTTACATTAAAAGCATCACTTGATCTCCCAGTCGATAGCTAAGCCAATAAAGTAGTCGTTCATCTCCTAGCTATTAGTTAATAATTTAGGCATGTTCAGCTATCATAATAATTCAACTATAATTTAATAATTCAGTGAAAATTCGAGATTTTTTTTAATGCTTTCAGTTCGCCCTTAGGGTAAATAATCTATACAACATGCATAGCATAATCAGGAAGGAGCAAACACACTTTTGAATCTCTGATGAAAGCCACCAAGGATATATGTAGCACACAGCATTGCATCATTGGACTCAGAGATCATTACATGCAATGTTAATGCATGAAAATATGTAAATTCATGGCTTCTACAATATGCTTTTCCTAACTCACAGGTGTAATAGACCAAAAAAAAAAAAAAACACACCAGTTAAATACAGAAAAATCCTGGATTTTTCTAGGAATAACAATGACATTTTGCAGGTTTTTAAAATTTATTATAGTCACAAAGGGGAAAAGTCCCTGGAGGGATATAGCTGTTGTACTCATAAGTGGGTAATTTGAGGTCACATTTAATAAAGGGGCAAACGTGACAGCAAGATTCAAAGGGGCGACTTGGTAGATGTCATAAAACTAGTAAGTTCTATAACTGTCATTTAAAACTTAACTCTTTCTGACTTCATGTTCACAGATTTAACATGATACCACACTATGAACATCTACCTTCACAGTTTGGAATGGACAAGTTAGAGGAAAAAATCCAAACCTCAAAATATTTCAACAGACCTGTTCACGTACATAAAGCTTTGATGTTTTAGAGCAGGAAATATAATATTGCTTCCATTAGAAGAGAATAATAAAAGTGAAGATTCTTCAAAGAATTTAGCACAATTAGAATCACTAATAAGAAAATGCACTAAAATACATTTGTGTTATTTATTTATGGTGAAAAGAAACTTTCTTACTAAATATTGTGTAAGCATTAATTAAGGGGACCAGTAACTATTGATAAACACGGGGGGACTTCTCTGATTCTCCAGTGGTTAAGAATCTGCCTTCCAATTCAGGGAATGCAGGTTCAATCTCTGGTTGGGGAACTCAGATCCCATATGCCACAGGGCAACCAAGCCCACAAGCCACAACTAGAGAAGCCTGTGTACCGCAACAGAGTCCATGCATTGCAACAAAGACCCAGCACAGCTAAAAAAGGAAAAAAGAAAATTTCAGAGGGAAATCACTGTACACTATCGCTGGCATCACTGGATAACTTTAGTACCTAAGCCTCCATGTACACTTTTTAAAAATTATAAACACTGGGATATTTCAAGAACGTAAGGGGGTATGATTGTATGTTTGAGAACTCATGGTTATTCTGTTTAGTCTGCTTCCTCAGTGCTTCATGCCTTTGTCCCTTTCTTTCTCTTTCCATTATCTTAACTCAGCTTTATTTCTTGGTCAGACTCACATCACCTCTCATAGTTGGGGGAAAAAAAATTCAGACACTTATACTATCCTCAGCATTTATAGATTAAGGTATGCCTACAAATATGAAACCTCCGTGGTTAATTATTTTTCTAATTCTATGACCAGTTAAATCTAATAAGCCTTACATCAACATTATCATTCTTTACCATCCAGTATAAAAAACCCCTCATCTATCTTTTCCTATACTATTTTTTGCATGATGCTTTGAGTTTCCTTTCCCTGACCAAAATGACAACTTCTCACCAGCACCCAAACCACAACTGAGAAAACTTTAGAAAATTCTAGAATCAAAATGTGCATATCCCTCCAGCACTGGGTAATAAAATTATTTTTAAATAGTCACCAGTACTATTCCTAACTTAATACATGTTTATTAGACTGAATTTCTAAAGCATAGGTTTGAATTTTCAGAGTGTTGGATTGGTTGGGACATACCCAATGATGAATAAAGTAACAATGATACCTGATAGGCATCATAAAATAGAAATATAGAACTTCTTATTAGAAGCAATTAACCTAGGCAGAAACATTCTCTCTGCTCTGCTGTCACTGCTGATACCACTTAGCAGATACACTGACTCCATTCACCAAGCAACTTGGGGGACCTCAAGTAGGCTAAGATAAAATTCATCATCCATTCCTAACAAAAACTCCAAAGGCATAGAATAAGGTTAATTAAGTTTGATTCCTGTACTGGGAAGATCCCTTGGAGAAGGAAATGGCAGCCCACTCCAGTATTCTTGTTTGGGAAATCTCATGGACAGAGGAGCTTGGCCGGCTACAGTCTGTGGGGTTGCAAAGAGTCCGACATGACTGAGCAACTAAGCATACCTGCATACACATATATATTCTGAACATTATATATGTGTGTATACATTATAACAAGTACATATATATATATACCATAAAGTTTTGTAACAGATATGTATATATGTATACACATATAAAATGCATTTATGTGTGTGTGTAATTGCTATAAACTCAAAAACAGACCAACAAAACCTGAATGTGTGAAGAATGGGAAACAGCAAATGTGTTAGGCTAAGTTATTGTTTATTTTATAATCACACACATGCATACACTATCTACATAAGCAGGCACATGTATTTTTATCTACATACATATATAAACGTATATATTAGATGTTTCATAACTTTTGCATTTTAATAAATTTTTATGTATTTATTTATTTTTGGTTACACGGGGTCGTCATTTTCTGCATGCGGGCTTCCTCTAGCTGCAAGTGGGAGCTACTCTTCATCGTGGTGCCCGCATTTCTCATTGATGTAGCTTCTCTTGTTGCAGCTCCTGACTCTAGGGTGTGCGGGCTCAGTTGTGGCAAATGAGCTTAGCTGTCTGGTGCCATATGGAGTCTTCCCAGACCAGGGATGAAACTTGTGTTCCCTGCATTGGCAGGTTGATTCTTAACCACTGGACCACCAGGGAAGCCCAACTTCTGTATTTTAATTTACTTTATTTTGGTGCATTTTTAGGTTTACAGAAAAATTGAACAGAAAGTGCAGAAGAGTTCCTGCATTCTCCTCTGCACCCCTCCTCAGTCAATTTTTTCCATAATTAAATCTGTCATTTTCCATAATTAAATCTGGCATATTTGTTACAAATTATGAATCATAATGGTACATCATTAACTAAAGACTGCAGTTAGGGTTCATCCTTTGTGAATAGTTCTATGGCTTTTGAAAAATGCATGTCAAGTAAGTACCGTTACAGTATCATATAGAATAGTTTCGTCATCCTAAACATCTCCTGCACTCCACCTGTTTCTATCACTCCACAAACTACTGGAAACCACTGATCTTTTCATTGTATCTTTAGTTTTGCCTGTTCCAGAATGTCATACATTTGAAATATATACAATGCAGCCTTTTCAAACTGTCTTCTTTGATTCAGCAATACACATTCGAGTTCATGTCTTTTAGTGGCCTGTGCTAATTTCTTTTTTATTTTTCAATACTATTCCACTGTATGGATATACCACAATTTATGTTCATTAATCTATTGAAGGACATCTGGATTGCATCAAGTTTGGGTCAATTATGGGTAAGGTTGTTACATATACTCATGCACAGGTTATTGTGTTAACATACATTTTCAATCATTTGGGTAAATAGCAAGGAGCATGATTGCTCATCATAAGATAATGTGCTGTTTGTAAGCAGTTGTCAAACTCTCTTTCAAAAAAGTTGTGCTGTTTTTCCATTGCCACCAGCAAGGAACAATAGTTCTTATTCCAGACCAGCAAGGAACAATAGTTCTTATCCCAGATTTTTGTCAGTATTTGGCAACTTCAGTATTTTTGGCATAAGTGAAAGAGGAGAGTGAAAAAGTTGGCTTAAAGCTCAACATTCAGAAAATGAAGATCATGGCATCTGGTCGCATCACTTCATGAGAAATAATGGGGAACCAGTAGAAACAGGAGAAGAAAAGGAGAAGAAGGCTGAGCGCTAAGGAATTGATGCTTTTGAACTGTGGTGTTGGAGAAGACTCTTGAGAGTCCCTTGGACTGCAAGGAGATCCAACCAGCCCATTCTGAAGGAGATCAACCCTGGGATTTCTTTGGAAGGAATTGATGCTAAAGCTGAAACTCCAGTACTTTGGCCACCTCATGTGAAGAGTTGACTCACTGGAAAATACTCTGATGCTGGGAAGGATTGGGGGCAGGAGGAGAAGGCCACAGAGGATGAGATGGCTGGGTGGCATCACTGACTCAATGGACATGAGTCTGAGTGAACTCCAGGAGTTGGTGATGGACAGGGAGGCCTGGCGTGCTGCGATTCATGGGGTGGCAGAGGCAGACATGACTGAGCGACTGAACTGAACTGAACTGAACTGAATACATGCGTAGAGGTATCTCCTGATTTTAATTTTCAATTCTCTAATGAAATTGTTGCACACCTTTTCATATGCTTATCGGCCATCTGTTTATATCCTTTGCTGATGCCTATTCATATCTTTGGGTTGTGTGCTTTCCTCTTGCTGTGTTTTAAGAGGTTTTTTCTTTTTTTGCTTATTTGGAATAAAAACTATTATCACATATACATTTTGCTTTTGTTATCTTCCAGTTTATGGCTTGTCTTTCTGGTCTTTTAACTGTGACTCTCCAGAGTACAAGTTTTTGATTTTAATGAGTACAACTTATCATTTTTTTCCATGCATTGTCCATTTGATGTGCATACTAAAAACTCATCACTAAGTCCAAGGTCAGATAAATCATATATATTATCTTCTAAAAATGTTATAATTCGTGTTATACATTTATATACATGATCAATTTTGAGTCATTTTTTTGGTGAAAGGTGTAAGGTGTGTGTCTAGCATCATTTCTTTGCACATTGGCACCTGGTTGTGCCAACACCACTTGTTGAAAAAAAGAATCCATTTTTCCATTGAATTATCTTTGTATCTTTGTTAAAGATGAGTTGATTATGTTTGTGTGGGTCTATTTCTGGGCTCTCTATTCTGTTTCACTGAGCGATTTGTCTATTCTTTTTCCAATACCACCCTATGATTACTGTAGATTTATAATAAGTGTTAAATTTAGTTCAGTCACTCAGTCATGTCTGACTCTTTGTGACCCCATAGACCACAGCATGCCAGGCTTCCCTGTCCATCACTAACTCTCAGAGCTTGCTCAAACACATGTCCATTGAGTCGGTGATGTCATCCAACCATCTCACCTTCCGTCATGCCCTTCTCCTCCTGCCTTCAATCTTTCCCAGCATCAAGGTCTTCTCCAATGAGCATCAATCCTCCGAGGGTGCCCCCCCACCCTTTAGTATTGTGCTCATTAATTCTAGGTCTTTTGACTTTCCATATCTCAAATAAAGAATTTATTGAGAATTTAATTTGAATTGCTTTGAATTTATACATCAAATTGGGAAGAAATAAAATCTTAACAACATTGAGTCTTCCTACCCATGGACATGAAATATTTCTCCATTTGCTTATATTTTCTTTGATCTTTTGCAATCAGAGTTGTGGTTCTCTTCATATAGGTTTTGTGCACATTCTGATACAATTAAACTTGTGTTGCATATTTTGTGTGCACATATAAATGGTGCTGTGTATTTTTATTTCAGATTTCACTTGCTTATGTCTGGTCTTTAAGAAGCAATTGCAAAGGAGGCCAATGGTGCAATGGATGACGCATCTGACGATGCAGAAATTGAATGTTTCTTTGTTCATGTAAGGACATATATGCCTAATAGAGATAGCCATAAATGACATTCAGAAGGAAAAAGTTAGAAAACATTATTATAATTGTGGAAATCAAAGATGTCAAAGGACCCTTGAATGGGATATTGACATTTGATCAGAAGCCTTCTTCTCATATTCTTTTCAAATTGAAGATTACAATGGCCTTCATGCCTACATAGTCTAAATTATTTTATTCATCTAAAATTATAAAAGTATATTTCCAGGTATAATTGCTGCACAGGTGCACATTTGACAAAAAATAAAATAATTTTTTATCAATAAGGTAATTTGACTAGTGTTTGTAGATATCATTTAGTAGTTTCTCACTGGATATCAAATCAGACTACTTGCACAACAACTAGCTAGGTTTCCTATTTTCTCTGGAAATCTGACTCGGTATACATAGTATCCTATATGTTAAATTTTTGTCTTTAAATACTTTTCAGATGATTATACATTTTCTCTTGGAATTGCAGGCAATTTCCTCATTTCAATCAAGAGTCTTTTTATTTGTTTAAAGACTAACATACATGTTTCTGTGTTTTTGTTTATCCAAACATAAAGGGATTTTTTCCCATGGATGTAAATGAATGTATCACCTTCTGAGTGTTTAGTACAATTGGTTGGCAAACTGTTTATATTTCACTTTCTCATGGATTTCTTAGACTACACATTTGCTTCGAAGTATGTAAGTAAATATTAGGCCAAACATATTGAAGATATGTGTTCCTTTTGAAATGTATAGTTGCTAGGCACCTCTTTCATATTCTTGTGCATCGGTTTTCAGTGGGGTAATTGTATCTACCTTTTAAGTTTGTTGTGAGAATCAGTAGTTTCATAGATGTCAAGTGATCTTGATTGAAGATAAGCAAGCTAAATATTAGCTAATAGCTTTCCCCAGGTGACTAATGTCTTGCTATCTACGAGAAACACATGAAAAAAATACTACCAAATAAACATTTAAACTAATTGATTTCTTAGTTGGTTATACTTACAAAATCTTTCTTTCTATTTATTTGAATGTGTAAATGAAGTTTAGATCAATACTTTGGTACCCTACAAACATATCATAAAGTTGCTTATTACATCCTTCCGCCATAAGAATTGCTACTGCAGCCTGCTTTGTATAACAAATCATTTTTTTGTTACTTAGATGTAATATTCAAACACTGAACTGTTTAAGACAACTTCAAAGGCTTTCTACAGTTAGTCTCTCAAGAAGTCCAGACTGACACTCAAGATATTCCATAACTTTGACTCCACTTTATCTTTCCATTCATTTTCTTAACTAGGCAAACTAAATTTCTTGCTGTTTCCAATTCACATATCAATACGTATGATTCCTGCCCCTCAGATACATAGTCCTTCCTCTCAAATTAACAGGCTTGAAATTCTCAGGTAAATGTTAACTCCACATATGTAATTAAGTTCTGATTTCAATAATGTCCAATATTTCATCACTAATACACCAAACATACATGAAAGGTAGGTTATTATTTCAGGATTTTGGGTGTTTATAAATGGGCTTAGCTAAAAAGGCTCCAACTAGCACATGAAGTGGGTGAAAGCCTATGATTACAAAGTTTTCACCAAAACCCTCTTCCAATGGCAGCTTGGAAATATTTCATCTTGGGTGAAATAGTGAGATAGTAATGAAGAAAGTTACAATCAAATTAGTGAAAACAAAGGAAAGTTACTCACAGCCAGGATATGATTAACAGAAAATGAATAAATAACTGAATCAACCTCAGATGCTATGGAAAGGAACTTTATCGGTTATATAAAGTATTAAGTATGAAACTAAAGTCTTGGAGCTTTTTGTTACTACCAAAATTTTCACAATCTCATTCAGTGGTTCCAATTCCAGGCAGGGTGGAGTAAACATATGTTTACCTTTCTCTTCACTATAAACTATTATAAAACCTGTACAGAATGCAGAGCCTAGCCGTTTGAGGACTGTGAAAGCAAAAGAGCAACAGAAAGTTTGCGGAAGAAGACCAGAATCTAAGGATCCAATGTGCTACCAAATCTCTGTTGAGTTTACTTTTTTATTTTCCCCTCCAACATCTCCCAGCCTGAAGCCATGCCAGTTAAGAACTCAAAAGTAAGTAACACAGAACAAAGAGAGAGATACAAGAGTGCACTATCTTGTACATTATATAAGAGTATACTCTTGAGATGCAAGAGTGTACTATGCTACAGCTCAGAGTGAGGAAAAAGCACCCCCCACATTTTTTTAATCCTTTCTCTCCTTTCTTTCATGCTCTAACTCCCAAGGAATTGCTCTTTGGCAGCAGGAGCCTAAGAAACAACTCTAAGGGATAAAAACTCTCCTCCCCATTCAGTACAATCAGTGTCCCTTGAGCACGGGCAAAACTAACATTCTCTCTCTCTCCTTCTCTGTCACTATCTCTCTTACTCTTGCTCTCTTTTTCTGCCAATTGACTGTGGGTGCAGTATAATCACAGAAGTGAACGTTGCCTGCCAGTACATTAACACGTGAGCCCTTTGCAAACAAAAAATAATGGTAGAGAGCTTGGGAGAGAGAAGCCAGGGAAGACTCTTCCAGGAAGGAAAATACAAACTCCTGAACCTGCCACCGTGAAATGAAATATTTCCTGCTATATCAGTGGGCAAACCACTTCACAGTTATCCATGATTCCAGACCTCCAAGTGTGAATTTCTGAGCCATGCCAACAAGAAAGCCACTCCCTACACAAGGAACTTAAGGATATCACAGTTCAATTCAGTTCAGTCACTCAGTCATGTCCGATTGTTTGCAACCCCATGAATAGCAGCACACCAGGCCTCCATGTCCATCACCAACTCCCAGAGTTCAATCAAACTCACGTCCATCGATTCAGTGATGCAATCCAGCCATCTCATCTTCTGTTGTCCACTTCTCCTCCTGCCTCCAATCCCTCCCAGCAACAGGGTCTTTTCCAATGAGTCAATGAGTCAAATCTGTGCATGAGGTGGCCAAAGTATTGGAGTTTCAGCTTTAGCATCAGTCCTTCCAATGAACACCCAGGACTGGTTGGACCTCCTTTTTTCAAAAGCATCAATTCTTTGGCACTCAGCTTTCTTCACAGTCCAACTCTCACATCCATACGTGACCACAGGAAAAACCATAGCCTTGACTAGATGGATCTTGGTTGGCAAAGTAATGTCTCTGCTTCTTGATATGCTATCTAGGTTGGTCCTAACTTTCCTTCTAAGGAGTAAGTGTCTTTTAATTTCATGGCTGCAATCACCATCTGCAGTGATTTTGGAGCCCAAAAAAATGAAGTCTGACACTGTTTCCACTGTTTCCCCATCTATTTCCCATGAAGTGATGGACCAGATGCCATGATCTTAGTTTTCTGAATGTTGAGCTTTAAGCCAACTTTTTCACTCTCCTCTTTCACTGTCATCAAGAGGCTTCCTGTTCACTTTCTGCCATAAGGGTGATGTCATCTGCATATCTGAGGTTATTGATATTTCTCCTGGCAATCTTAATTCCAGCTTGTGCTTCTTCCAGCCCAGCGTTTCTCATGATGTACTCTGCATAGAAGTTAAATAAGCAGGGTGACAATATACAGCCTTAATGTACTCATTTTCCTATTTGAAACCAGTCTGTTGTTCCATGTCCAGTTCAAACTGTTGCTTCCTGACCTGCATACAGGTTTCTCAAAAGACAGGTCAGGTGGTCTGGTATTCCCCTCTCTTTCACAGTTTTCCACAGTTTATTGTGATGCACACAGTCAAAGGCTTTGGCATAGTCAATAAAGCAGATGTTTTTCTGGGAGTCTCTTGCTTTTTCCATGATCCAGTGGATGTTGGAAATTTGATCTCTGGTTCCTCTGCCTTTTGTAAAAGCAACTTGAACATCTGGAAGTTCACAGTTCACGTATTGCTGAAGCCTGGCTTGGATAATTTTGAGCATTACTTTACTAGCGTATGAGATGAGTGCAATTGTGCAGTAGTTTGAGCATTCTTTGGCATTGTGTTTCGTTGGGATTGGAATGAAAACTGACCTTTTCCAGTCCTGTGGCCACTGCTGAGTTTTCAATATGTGCTGACATATTGAGTGCAGCACTTTCACAGCATCATCTCTTAGGATTTGAAATAGCTCAACTGGAATTCCATCACCTCCACTAGCTATGTTCGTAGTGATGCTTTCTAAGGCCCACTTGACTTCACATTCCAAGATGTCTGGCTCTAGGTGAGTGATCACACCATTATGATTATCTGGGTCATGAAGCTCTTTTTGTACAGTTCTTCCGTGTATTCTTGCCACCTCTTCTTAATATCTTCTGCTTCTGTTAGGTCCAAACCATTTCTGTCCTTTATCGAGCCCATCTTTGCATGAAATATTCCCTTGGTATCTCTAATTTTCTTGAAGAGATCTCTAGTCTTTCCCTTTCTGTTGTTTTCCTCTATTTCTTTGCAATGATCGCTGAGGAAGCCTCTCTTCTCTCTCCTTGCTTTTCTTTGGAACTCTGCATAGAGATGCTTATAACTTTCCTTTTCTCCTTTGCTTTTCACTTCTCTTCTTTTCACAGCTATTTGTAAAGGCTCCTCAGACAGCCATTTTGCTTTTTTTGCATTTCTTTTCCATGGGGATGTCTTGATCCCTGTCTCCTAACCAATGTCACAAACCTCCATCCATAGTTGATCAGGCACTCTGTCTATCAGGTCTAGTTCCTTAAATCTATTTCTCACTTCCACTGTATAATCATAAGGGATTTGATTTAGGTCATACCTGAATGGCCTAGTGGTTTTCCCTACTGTCTTCAACTTCAGCCTGAATTTGGCAATAAGGAGTTCATGATCTGAGCCACAGTCAGCTCCCGGTCTTGTTTTTGCTGACTGTATAGAGCTTCTCCATCTTTGGCTGCAAAGAATACAATCAATCTGATTTCGGTGTTGACCATCTGGTGATGTCCATGTGTAGAATCTTCTCTTGTGTTGTTTAAGGAGGGTGTTTGCTATGACCAGTGCATTCTCTTGGCAAAACTCTTTGCCTTTGCCCTGCTTCATTCCGTATTCCAAAGCCAAATGTGACTGTTACTCCAGGTGTTTCTTGACTTCCTACTTTTGCATTCTAGTCCTCTATAATGAAAAGGACATCTTTTGGGGGTGTTAGTTCTAAAAGGTCTTGTAGGTCTTCATAAAACTGTTCAACTTCAGTTTCCTCAGCATTACTGGTTGGGGCATAGACTTTGATTTCCATGATATTGAATGGTTTGCCTTGGAACTGAACAGAGGCCATTCTGTTTTTTGAGATTGCATCCAAGTACTGCATTTCAGACTCTTTTGTTGACCATGATGGCTACCCCATTTCTTCTAAGGGATTCCTGCTCACAGTAGTGGATATAATGGTCATCTGAGTTAAATTCACCCATTCCAGTCCATTTTAGTTCGCTGATCCCTAGAATGTCGACGTTCACTCTTGTCATCTCCTGTTTGACCACTTCCAATGTGCCTTGATTCATGGACCTGACATTCCAGGTTCCTATGCAATATTGCTCTCTATAGCATTGGACCTTGCTTCTATCACCAGTCACATCCACAACTGGGTATTGTTTTTGCTTTGGTTTCATCCTTTCATTCTTTCTGGAGTTATTTCTCCACTGATCTCCAGTAGCATATTGGGCACCTACCAACCTGAGGAGTTCCTCTTTCAGTATCCTATCATTTTGCCTTTTCATACCGTTTATGGGGTTCTCAAGGCAAGAATACTGAAGTGGTTTGCCATTCCCTTTTCCAATGGACCACATTCTTTCAGATCTCTCCACCATGACCCACCCGTCCTGGGTGGCCCCACAGGGCATGTCTTAGTTTCATTTAGTTAGACAAGGCTGTGGTCCATATGATCAGATTGGCTAGTTTTCTGTGATTATGGTTTCATTGTGTCTGCCCTCTGATGCCCTCTTGCAACACCTACCATCTTACTTGGATTTCTCTTACCTTGGACATGGGGTATCTCTTCATGGCTGCTCCAGCAAAGTGCAGCCACTTCTCCTTACCTTGGACGAGGGGTATTTCCTCACAGCTGCCCCTTCTGACCTTGAACGTGAAATAGCCCCTCTCGGCCCTCCTGCGCCTGTGCAGCCACCGCTTCTTGGAAGTGGGGTTGCTCCTCTCGGCCACCTCCCTGACCTCGGATGTGGGGTAGCTCCTCTAGGCCACTCGTGTGCTGTCACAGCCTGGCACTCACAGTTATCAGCAATAACTGTCTTTCTGTGTGAGCCGGTAAGCCCTAAGGGAATTCAAAAAAAAGAATTTCTCTGCAAAAAATTCAGGATGCTGGCCCTAAATAGCTGAGATGCATATAAAAGGAATAACTTCTATAATTCCAGACTCTTGCATCTTCTCATACATAGAAGAACCCTAAATTGCTTAACTTGATATCTGGCTTTCTTTACTTACAGTAATCTTTGATGTTCAGACTGCGTATCCTTGTTACAAACTTCTGTATAAACTCCTTATCCCCTCTCCCCTGTTTCCCCACCCACTTAGAGCAATCTCTCAGGGCTACCTGAGATGCTGTCTCCTGGCTTGAAGTCCTGTTTTCCTACCAAGTAAAACACTCCCTACTTTCAGGCTGAACCTATGAACCAGACCTAGAGTCACCTATCAAAGATTTTGAGAAATAAATTAATGCCAGGTCTCCACCCAGGTCCCAAACTGACCGCTGAATTGCTCACAAATAGGCAGATCTGAATAGCACTACAAAGCTTTGAAACCTGAACTGATCTTAGAGTATTGATTCAGGGAATGAAGGATGAAATTTTTAGCCTAACTCTAACAAGGTCAACTTCCCACTAGAACAAAAATATCAACACACACCATAGGATCTAAAGAAGGCCCAGCTTCTCAAAATTCAATATTCAAAATGTCCAATGCAATCCAAAGTTACTCAGTATACAAAAACCTATGAAGCTATCAAGTCACATGGCAAAAAACAGTCAATGAAGGCCAATGACAAAATGACGTACATGTTGGAATTATCTGACAAAGACATAAAAGCAGCTACTACAAAATTCCTTGAAAGAAGAGCTGCAAACACTTATTGAAAGAAATATTTAAAATGGAAAGTATCAGCAAATGGAGATATGAAGAAAAACCAAATGGATATTTTAGATATGAAATATACAATAAGTGAAATAAAAATAATCACTGAATGGAGTCAATAGTAAAATTGAAATCAGAGGGAAAAATTAGCAAATTACAGATAAATCAATAGAACTTATCCAGGATGAACAACAGAAAAAAGATGAAAAAAATGAATCAACAGAGAGTCAAAGACCTTCAGAGCAACACCAGAAGATCTAACATTGGTTTTATTACAGTCCCAAGGAAAGAGGATACCGATTACAGCTCAGAAAAAAATGTGTGAAGAAATAATGCCATAAAACTTGCCTGATTTGGCAAAAGACAGAAACCTACAGATTCAAGAAGGTAGTAAATCCTAAATAGAATAAACTAAGGAAACCCATGCCCAGATACTTTGAAATCAAACTGTTAGAAACAAAGATAAATAAAAATAAATTAACATTAAAAACAATAAGAAAAAAATACAGAACACCTACAGGAGAACAAAAATTAGAATGACTGTAAATTTATCACAACATTGAAACCAGTAAAGCTAGTATAACATTTTTAAAGTATTGAAACAAAGTAATTGTAAATCCAGAATTCTGTATGTATGTGGTACACACATCTTTCAGAAATGAAAGAGAAATCAAGACATCCTCTGAGAAAGAAAACTAAGAGAATTCATAATCTGCAGACTTGCTCAAAAAGAGAAAAAGTTAAATGAAGCACTTCAGAGAGAAGGGAAATGATATTAAGAGAAATATGACACACCAGAAATAAGGGGCAATGGAGATTGTAAATGTCTGGGTAAGGAAGAATTCTCAAGTTCAATTTTCAAATTTTATGTGATGATTTAAAAAATAAACTATATTATCACACTGGTTTTTCAATATATGTAGATATAATATATTAGTTAGGTAGCCCTGAGATGGTTAAATAAGCTTCATAGACTCAGTGGGTCTGAACTTGGGCAAACTCTGGGAGATAACGGAAGAGAGGGAAGCCTAGCAAGCTGCAGTCCATGGGTTGCAAAGAGTTGGACAGGACTTAGGGACTGGACAACAGATGTAATATAAGGTAAGTATAGCATTAATAGGAGAACAAAAGAACCTACACAATCCTAAGATTTCTATGTTCAATTGAACTGGTAAAATATTATTTCTGAAAAGTCTTTCAAAAGCGAACTATATGTTTTGTAATCCCAAATGCAACCCTTAAAACTATTATCAAAAGAGATTTTGTTAAAATCACTGTGATAAATTGAAAATGAAATGTTAGAATGTTTAAATCACTCAAAAGAGGCAGAAAGCAGGAGAGGGGAATGTAAGAAGTAAAAACAGAGGGAACAAACAAAATAAATAGTGACAAACCTAATTTCAAACATTAATAAGTATACCTGATTTAAACACACTTATTAAAAAAATAGAGATTGTCAGAATGGATTAAAAATAAAATGATGAAAATATATACCACTCAGAAGAAACTTACTTCAAATATAATGATATGAGTAGATTAAAAGTAAAATAATGGTAAAAGATACACTGTTCAATGCTAATCAAAGGAAAGCTGGAATGGCTATGTCATTGTAAAAGTAAACTTCAGAGCAAAAATTTACCAGAGATGCAGACAGAAACAGGGAGATTGTGTATTGAAGAAAGTGTCAATTTATTAGAAAGGTATAGCATTACTAAATAGATGTTGAACGAACAAGAGTTTCAAAATACATGAAGCAAAAACTGACAAAACTGAAAGAAAAAATAGACATCTACAATTATATTTGAATTTTTCAAAACTCTATTCTCAATAATAGTAGGGAAAAAAATCAAGTTTGTAGAAAAGCTGAGCAAGACTGTGAACTGCCTGGATCTGATTGTCATTGATAGAAAATTCAACACCAGCTAACACATTCCTTTCACGTGCACATAGAAGATTCAACCTAACAGACTGTATCCTTAGTCATAAAACAAACCTTAACATAAGTGAAAGACTTAAAATTATATAAAATATGTTCCTGAGGCATATCAGAATTAAACTTAATATCAATAAGAGAAACTAATAGAAAAATCACCTATTATGTAGAAATTAAATAACACAATCCAAANTATTGAAAAGTTAATGAAAATACTATGAACAACTCTATGACCATACATTGAAAAATTAGACAAAATAGACTAATTTCTTCAAAATCACACACCACTAAAGCTCACTGAAGATAAAAAAGATTATCTGAATAGCATTATGACTATTAAAAAATTGATTTTGTAGGTGAAATCTCAAAAGAAATCTCCATATACAGTGAGTTTTACTAACAAATTGCACAAAATATTTAAAGAATAAATAGATTCAGTTCTTTGGCATCACTAGAGAAAGAGACAAAGAAAAGAAATACTTCACAACTCATTTAACAAAGCTGTGATCACCCTAAGCCATACAAACCAAGTGAAAAGGAAAGTTGCTCAGTCATTTCCAACTCTTTGCAACCCCATGGCCATGGAATTCTCCAGACAAGAATACTGGAGTGGAGAGCCTTTCCCTTCTCCAGGGGATCTTCCCAACCGAGGGATCAAACCCAGGTCTCCTGCATTGCAGGTGGATTCTTTACCAGCTGAGCCACCAGGGAAGCCCATAGACAAAAAAAAACAAACAAACACAAAAACAAAACAAAACAAACAAACAAAAAAAAACAAAGAAACAGAAATCTGACAGGCCAATTTCTCTCATAAGCATAGAAACAAAAATTCTTAACAGAATATTATCAAATTAAAGCCAGCAATAACAACAGACTGGTTCCAAACAGGAAAAGGAGTACATCAAGGCTGTATATTGTCACCCTGCTTATTTAACTTATATGCAGAGTACATCATGAGAAACGCTGGGCTGGAAGAAGCACAAGCTGGAATCAAGATTGCCAGGAGAAATATCAATAACCTCAGATATGCAGATGACACCACCCTTATGGCAGAAAGTGAAGAAGAACTAAAAAGCCTCCTGATGAAAGTGAAAGAGGAGAGTGAAAACATTGGCTTAAAGCTCAACATTCAGAAAACAAAGATCATGGCATTTGATCCCATCACTTCATGGGAAATAGATGGGAAAACAGTGGAAACAGAGTCAGACTTTGTTTTTTTGGGCTCCAAAATCACTGCAGATGGTGATTGCAGCCATGAAATTAAAAGACTCTTACTCCTTAGAAGGAAAGTTATGACCAACCTAGATAGCATATTGAAAAGCAGAGACATTACTTTGTCAACAAAGGTCAAGGCTATGGTTTTTCCAGTGGTCATGTATGGATCTGAGAGTTGGACTGTGAAGAAAGCCAAGCGCCGAAGAATTGATGCTTTTGAACCGTGGTGTTGGAGAAGACTCTTGAGAGTCCCTTGGATTGCAAAGAGATCCAGCTAGTCCATTCTAAAGGAGATCAGCCCTGGGTGTTCTTTGGAAGGACTGATGCTAAAGCTGAAACTCCAATACTTTGGCCAACCTCATGCGAAGAGTTGACTCATTGGAAAAGACTCTGATGCTGGGAGGGATTGGGGGAAGGAGGAGAAGGGGATGACAGAGGATGAGATGGCTGGATGGCATCACTGACTCGATGGAGTGCTCAGCGAGTCACCGAGTGCTCAGACTCACCAACTCGTGAGTCTGAGTGAACTCCGGGAGTTAGTGATGGACAGGGAGGTCTGGCGTGCTGCAATTCATGGGGTCACGAAGAGTCGGACACAACTGAGCGACTGAACTGAACTGAACTGAAAGCCAGCAATATAAAAAAAAGAATATTATAACATGAAAAAATAAAGTTCATCTCAGGAAAGCAAGGCTGATTCAACACTCAAAAATCAATTAATATTATACACTATATTCAGTCTAGAAGAAAGATATACATGGTTATCTCAAGAAATGCAGAAAAGCATATGACAACATATAGTTTCAGTTATTGATAAAAATTCTCAGCAAATGAATAGAAGGGCATTCTCTCAACCTGATGAAAAGCATGTATACAAACTTATAGTACTAGAGTATTAAATAGTGAGAAATTGCTCACCCTCTAAAATTTGGTATAAGGCAAAGATATCAATTCTCACTGCTTTTATTAATAATCTACATTCAATATTCACCACTCTTACTACACAGTGTGCTACGATTTCTTCATAATTCTGTTTCCTCAATATTAATGTCTCTTTCCTCATGCTTGTATGGAGGGCTATGTAATTAACAAAGATGACTGCAATCCCATCAGGAGAGCAATGATAGATTGGAGAACCACTGTGTCACTACCTGATCTCCCCATCTCTAAATTCTACCTATCTTTAAGTTGGCCTCCATTCCCCACCCTCATGATCTCCTGTGTTGAAGCAGTTCCACCATCTTAGGAACCATGTTTTTATGTTTATTATTGTTTTTATCTTTTTCTTCTATATTAAAATCAATTTTTTAGTATTTCAAGGGCTAAGGCTATACCAATCATCTCAACTACCTAAAATAAGCATAGGGACTAAAATTAGCAGGTCTTCAAAATTATTTAGTGATCAATAAATGATTACAACTAAGATCTTTCTCTAATTCCCTTCTACAAGTACATTCAATTTACAGAGTTTGATCTCTTTTATTTCCTACCTCTATACTTTTTATTAATGTCTTGCATCTGGTATACTTATCCAAAGATGCATTTCAATCAATTAAAATAATTGGCTTTTCCTTTAAGAATTTTTTTCATGATGATGCTACATTTTGCATAATATTATTTAGACATCACTTGGCAATAAAAGAAATTTTTCTTTGCTCCATATATCTTTCTTCCCAACTTGAGTATAAGCTCTTTGAAAATAAAGACTATGGAATATGGTGTGTGTATGTGTATGTCTTTACAGGGAAATTGACATTAAACATATGTTGGGTATTTGTATGATTTTTTTAAAAGTTCTAATTCTTTAATCTCAATTACAGAATAAAAATGAGTATTTTCAATCTTCTACTTTCTGTTGTTCTATTTAGACTTAGCCATTGAACTTGAGATCACCTATTTATTAGACTGAATATGATCATAGGGTAAATTATTCATTTTCAGAGATGCTGCCTTTAATTGTTTGTTCCTCAATATGGTTTTACTCTGAGCATATTTTTACTAGCATAAAAAAATAAGGCTTTCTCTGACCCTTTCTAAAATTCCACTTACTAATGTAAGACCATCTGTGTCAGAATGTGAATAAGTAAAAGCATATCTACCTCCCCAAAAAATGTATTTTATGAAATTAATGTTTAAAGTTTTCCTAAGTTTTTTTTTTTTTTTCCTGCCTCATGGTGGAGACAAATTCCTGTCAATAAGCAATATAATTGTTAGCATCTTCGTTACTTTTCCTGAGCTAAGCCAAGTTGAACTACTTTTGTAATTAAAATAAATGCATTGCTAGCACATCATGTTGTTATTTGCTACGTAACAAGATAATTACTTTTTCTGGATAAGAATTTCAGTAAACAATATTTTTAATGTATTCCTGAAATTTCTACTGACCCTATAAAAATCCTGATGCTCACTTCTATACTGTGTAATCAAAATTGTAAAAAATCATTCTGAGTTTATTAAAAAGGTATTCTCTCTTTTTCATGCATAAAAGCTAAATTCAAATCCTATAGGCTTAAACTCTAACTGGAGTATATAAGACTATTCAAAATTCAAAGTTGCTTTCTGAACAGATTGCACCAGCGAGTTGATGAAACTTGAGCTAATTACACTAATGTTGACAAATGCACTGGCACAAAAACAAATGTCACATTTTTCAAAAAATTACACCTCTTCAAAAGATGCTAAATAGATTCAGTGATTTGTGGGTGTAACTGAACTATTTGTGCAAAAACAGTTTTTGAAAATTCTGATTTAAGATATAAAAAGACTAAGTACAGTATGAATGCTTATATGCCATTTTCAAATGTATTTTAATGAAATATTTGAATTTTTGGAACAATAAAGAAATTACTATATTTGGCACTGGAACATTTTCTCTAAGTTGTTTATTTTAAATGTTGTAGCATATACAAAAATAAAATCATTCTATCTTAAGGAATGCCTTTATTATAAATTGAGTNGAAAATGAATATTTCAGAGATTTGAGTCTGTGTCCTATTTCAGGGACAGTATTTCTTTAAGTTCAGCCACAAAAACACTTATACTTTCTATTACGTGGCAAAATAGCTACTTTATGCTAAAAGTGTTATGTTAAGAACTTGTTAAAAGTTTTAAGCAAATGATCTAATTTGATCTATCTAATAGTCCTGTAAGAAGGAAATGATCAAAACAAAGTATCTGAGAATCAGAGAGATTATATAGCTCATCCTAGTTAATAGGTCTAGATTTTTATCCAAGGACTCCCTAACACTCAAGCTTCAACTGTTCCTACTACCCCACCAGAGCTCTCAAATATTTCATCTGAATATCATATATTCGAAATGATCAGCTTCATTCTATTTCACATTTAAGAGTGCAGTCCAATTATTCCAGACTATGTCAATGATTCTTTTAGAGTTGGGGTTTGCTTTCTATTTGCTGTTTTGAACAGCCCCAAGCTACTGTTTTGGCATCTTAGAAACAGCCTACCTGGGTTAGATATATTCACTGAATCTCAAGTAATCAATCTCATCTAGAACATTCAGTTCAACTGAGTTCAGTTGAGCAGTCATGTCCGACTCAGTGACCCCATGGACTGCAGCCCGCCGGGCCTCCCTGTCCGGCACCAACTCCTGGAGTTTACCCAAACTCATGTCCATTGAGTCAGTGACGCCATCCAACCCTCTCATCCTTTATCGTCCCCTTCTCCTCTCGCCTTCAATCTTTCCCAGCATTAGGGTCTTTTCAAATCAGTCAGTTCCTCACATCAGGTGGCCAAAGTATTGGAGTTTCAGCTTCAGTATCAGTCCTTCCAATGAACACTCAGGACTGATCTCCTTTAGGATGGACTGGTTGGATCTCCTTGCAGTCCAAAGGACTCTCAAGAGTCTTCTCCAACACCACAGTTCAAAAGCATCAGTTNGGACTGATCTCCTTTAGGATGGACTGGTTGGATCTCCTTGCAGTCCAAAGGACTCTCAAGAGTCTTCTCCAACACCACAGTTCAAAAGCATCAGTTCTTTGGCACTCAGCTTTCCTTATAGTCCAACTCTCACATCCATACATGACTACTGGGAAAACCATAACCTTGACTAGACAGACCTTTGTTGGCAAAGTAATGTCTCTGCTTTTTAATATGCTGTCTAAGTTGGTCATAATTTTCCTTCCAAGGAGTAAGCGTCTTTTTTCATGGCTGCAGTCACCATCTGCAGTGATTTTGGAGCCCAGAAATAAAAAGTCAGCCACTGTTTCTACTGTTTCTCTATCTATTTGCCATGAAGTGATGGGACCGGATGCCATGATCTTCGTTTTCTGAATGTTGAGCTTTAAGCCAACTTTTCACTTTCCTCTTTCATTTTCATCAAGAGGCTCTTCAGTTCTTTACTTTCTGCCATAAGGGTGGTATCAACTGCATATCTGAGGTTATTAATTTAAAAGGTTAAAATGAATTAGAAATATTGATGACAGAAATCATGCTAGTCATTAAAAAATAAAAAGGGAGTTTAAATTACAGTAGTTCTGTTAGTTATATGGAGAGATGAGCACTTTTCTTGACAAAGATTTTTCTTACTCAGCCACAGAAGAGTAAGTATTCAACCACTCAGAGTATCATCAACCTCTGTGATTAGGGTTCAAAATTGTCCTTCCCTTAGCCTCAGTTAGAAATAACCAGTCATCAACACGATCTACTGGCATCACCAATGCATATGACTCATCGACCTTTAAATATCATCTGCAAACCAATATAAATCAATATTAAAGTTATAAAGGGAAATCTAATTTCTAAGGTAGACATAAAGGAGGTAACTCTTAACTTAATCCTAACTGTAACTCTAATCCTAAATCCTAATCATATAAACCCTAAATCATAACCCAATACTTTTTTATTATTCTATCAACTGTTATGGGACAATTAAAATTTCATATTTATTAAACTTGATCTTCAGTAGATCTTACTCTTGTATTGCTGATGCCTTATCTTTTCCTACCTGATTGTCTGACCCATCTAAAATTTGCTTACTCTTTGCTAGCCACTTAAATTCTTATCTCCCAGACATTTGACCATCTGGGACTTCCAGTTTGCCCTAGTTTGGGGGAGCCATGAGATTCCTCAAATGTTCCTCAGCATGCTTACCTCCTGGGGACTTCTCTAGATTTTAGTCTTTTACCAACTGGTTGCCTGAAGCTGAAACATATTTCTGGCTGTCAGGCATACAGAAAACCCCTCATATCTGAAACAGTATTGTTGGGACTAGAGATCACTAATCAGAATCCATAAAATAAGCAAAAATTATGTATTTACTTAAGATCAGGATTAACAGTTTCAAAGATATGTAGGTTTGGCTCTTCCTTGAAATCTCTGGGGCTTTTAAAACATTAAAAGTAACATTCTGGAGTAGGAAACAACATCTCACTCCAGTATTCTTGTCTGGGTACTTCTATGGACAGAGGAGCCTGGTGGACTACAGTACATGATGTCTTAAAAGAGTCAGACATGACTTAGCCACTGAGCATGCACACAAAGACAACATTTAAAAAAGGTTTTAAATTTTAAAAAATAACATTATTTCTACTTTTTTTTCATGTTATAAAATTTGCCTAAAAATCATTAAGGTAGAGTTTTCAGCATATCCACTCAATGTTTCCACTTTAGTAACTGGTTTTAAGAGAGGGCAACTCTCTACACTCAGTAGGGTATAGAGAGATAGCACCTGTTATCTTCTATTGGTCTTTTTATTCACATCCAATAGAAATAAAAATCTTATGTTTGTTCATTGGATGAAAGAAAGTGAAAGTGTTAGTCACTCGGTCGTGTTCAACTCTTTGTGACCCCATGGACTATAGTCAATCAGGCAACTCTGTCTATGGAATTCTCCAGGAAAGAATACTGGAGTCGGTTGCCATTTCCTTCTCCAGCGGATCTTCCTGACCAGGGACTGAATCCAGGTCCCCCGCATTGCAAGCAGGCACTTTACTGACTGAGCCACCAGGGAAGGCAATATTCCTTGGATACATGTTTCCAATTCTAAATCGTATTGTCATTTTAATTAAAGTCTAAATTTTTACAATATTAACATTCTCTTTTAAATGGTCAAATATTCAGCTACTTTTTATGACTGCTTCAGTTAGGTTCAGTCGTTCAGTCATGTCTGATTCTCTGTGAACCCATGAATTGCAGCACGCCAGGCCTCCCTGTCAGTCACCAAATCCCAGAGTTCACTCAGATTCACATCCATTGAGTCAGTGATGCCATCCAGCCATCTCATTCTCTGTCGTCCCCTTCTCCTCCTGCCCCCAATCCCTCCCAGCATCAGAGTCTTCTCCAATGAGTCAACTCTTCGCATGAGGTGGCCAAAGTACTGGAGTTTCAGCTTTAGCATCATTCCTTCCAAAGAAATCCCAGGGTTGATCTCCTTCAGAATGGACTGGTTGGATCTCCTTGCAGTCCAAGGGACTCTCAGGACTCTTCTCCAACAGCACAGTTCAATAGCATCAATTCTTCAGCGCTCAGCTTTCTTCACAGTCCAACTCTCACATCCATACATGACCACAGGAAAAACCATAGCCTTGACTTGATGGACCTTTGTTGATAAAGTAACGTCTCTGCTTTTCAATATGCTATCTAGGTTGGTCATAATTTTCCTTCCAAGGAGTGTCTTTTAATTTCATGGCTGCAGTCAACATCTGCAGTGATTTTGGAGCCCCAAAAAATAAAGTCTGACACTGTTTCCACTGTTTCCCCATCTATTTCCCATGAAGTGATGGGACCAGATGCCATGATCTTCGTTTTCTGAATGTTGAGCTTTAAACCAACTTTTTCACTCTTCTCTTTCACTTTCATCAAGAAGCTTTTTAGTTCCTCTTCACCTTTTGCCATAAGGGTGGTGTCATCTGCATATCTGAGGTTATTGATATTTCTCCTGGCAATCTTGATTCCAGCTTGTGTTTCTTCCAGCCCAACGTTTCTCATGATGTACTCTGCATATAAGTTAAATAAGCAGGGTGACAATATACAGCCTTGATGTACTCCTTTTCCTATTTGGAACCAGTCTGTTGTTCCATGTCCAGTTCTAAGTGTTGCTTCCTGACTTGCATATAGGTTTTTCAAGAGGCAGAGCCCTGCACAAAACAAAACAAAAACTGGGTTCAAATTTAGGAAAGTGATCTACTAGGTACTGGATATCAAGCTAGTTGTTTGACCTTCTTTGTGCTCTGCTTTACTTGTCGAAAAACAGAATGGTATTCCTTGCTTAAATTTTAAATACACAAAATCTTCACAAATTATAACATTCAGCGTATCAAGAACTAACCTTCTTAATTAATAGTGTATGGTTTAATGGGATGCTAATGGATTCTGAAGGAGATCAGCCCTGGGATTTCTTTGGAAGGAATGATGCTAAAGCTAAAACTCCAGTACTTTGGCCCCCTTATATGAAGAGTTGACTCATTGGAAATGACTCTGATGCTGGGAGGGATTGGGGGCAGGAGAAGGGGACGACAGAGGGTGAGATGGCTGGATGGCATCACTGACTCTATGGACGTGAGTCTGAGTGAACTCCGGGAGTTGGTGATGGACAGGGAGGCCTGGCATGCTGCAATTCATGGATCGCAAAGAGTCGGACATCACTGAGCGACTGAACTGAACTGAACCGAATGGAAAATTTACTGAAGTGAGGAATTTTGTTTTCAAATAAGCAAAATATAGAAAGGAAAGCTTATGATTGATATGAATTCAGGTATATCTCTCTGGGATAGCTCGCATTTCACAGCTGTTTCATCAGGTTAGTATCAATCACATTCTTTGTCTTTGTTCTTTGTCTTTGTTTATGCCCAACCCTGAGTTGGATATGAGTATATTGAGTAAAGCTGAATTCTCACCTTTTTTACATGAAAATAAAAATGAAGATCTAGGAGATACTTTTCCAACTGGTTATTTTAGAACTGAGTATTCCTCATTATTTCAAAAGTTTACTAGACATATCATTTTGGACCAAAGAATGAATTTCTATAAAAATAATACTTGAGATGTTCCCCTATCTAATAAATAAATCCAGAGCTTGCTCAGTTATAGACCAATTAATACATCTAATTATATATTTGATTTCATATATATATGAAAAATGAAATATTGTCAACCAGATGTTTTCAAATATTTATTATCATGTCAGGAAAACATTTAGACAAGTAAGGTTCTGTTCTGGGTGTTGCTGTTGATCTTATTACTTTTCCTCCAAATATTTCAGCATGTTGCAGAGATAGAAAGTAAAAGTGTTAGTCACTCAGTCGTGTCCATTTTATAATCACATGGACTATAGCCCTCCAGGTTCCTCTGTTCTTGGAATTTTGCAGGCAAGAATACTGGAGTGGGTTGCCATTCCCTTCTCCAGGGAATCTTCCCGACCCAGGTATTGAACGCAGGTCTCTTGCATTGTAGGTGGATTTTTTTACAGTCTGAATCACCAAGGAAGTCTTGCTATAGAGATAACCTAGATATAAATCATAATAGACACAGTTCAGAAAGATAATCCGGGGGTGATCCAGAGAGATGATACGGGGTGGGGGGGTGGGTTCAGGATTGGGAACTCATGTGCATCCATGGCAGATTCATGTCAGTGTATGGCAAAACCAATACAGTATTGTAAAGCAAAATAAAGTAAAAATAAAAATTAAAAAAAAAAGAAAGATAATCCTCTGCACCACTAGGGAAGCCCTAATTGTTATCCTACTAGATATTAAAAATCTTTTGCTTATTGATTTATACAAATGAAGATAGAGAATAAATATTTGGTTTTGATAGACTGATACAAAAACATAAATATTATTATTACCTTATGGAATTTCATTATATAAAACATGATATGCTTTTTAAAATCTCAAAAAGTTTATTAGCAAAGGTTCAGAAGAATGGGGTCTGCTCTGCTTTGAGCTATACACTTGTGATTGTATGTAGGTTATGGCTATCATTAAATGGAAAATTGCTTCTATCTTTAAATTTGAATTTTAATGACCTACAGTGCTAAATAAACATATTTTAACAATATTAGAAATAACACCTTTGCATATTTCATCTTCAACAGTAGCTTAGATAGAGTAGATACAAGCTGTCTCTACCACTACCACTGTCCTTTCCTAAATTTCTTGTGATTAAATTTGATTTTATGATTAAAGAATAGTAAAGATATGGATTAGATTTTTGCTATGTACTTTTTTATTTTAAAAACATATCTGTCACTACTGTTGCTTTAGTGTTCTTTTAGTACTTCAAAATGAGAATAAAAGCAAGTAATAAGATACCTTAAACTTTCTTCTGACAATATTAATCCAACTAGTGTTTAGGGAGCCAGTACTGATAGAAAGAATTTATTTTTATTCCACTCAACATTGTTATAAATTATATTGGAAAAGTGAGACCAGATCTTGCTCAAGAAGTGCCCCTGCAGCTTTGAGGATGTTGTAATCCTTTTTTCTTTTAAGAAAATTAAATTTAGTTTGTAAAAGGTTTATCTTGCTAAAGTACACAAATTAAAAGTTACATATTACAAGATATTTATCTTAAATGTAGACCAATAAGTAAACTTTCAAAGTTTGTCCAGTGTTTTGAGTAAGACTGCGGTGATAGTCAAAATAATAAAGTCAACCTTGAAACAGTTAAATTTTGTCAGTATCTGGTCAGAGAATGAAGGTAATTCACTAACCAGCCCAGTCATATTATTTTCTACCTTTCAAAAATAATGAATACTACCCTAATTTTAGGCTAAACCAAGATACTAGAAACATAAATGAAGAAATCAGACTTCAAGGCATATTTATTCAAATAGACCAGTCACATAGAAATAAACCAAAGAAAGATTGCTGGACCCACTTTTTATGTCCCTCAAATCTAAGGGAATATAGAGATTTAGAGAAAGTTCAGTTAAGACCCTGACCCTTGTAAGGGATGTCATATTGGTCCACATCTTTTATTTCCCATCCTTAATTACTAGAGCTGTCCACACTATTTTGAAATAAATCTCTAGAGAAAAATGGAATGTAAACTCTTTCCCCTATTGTTAATGCTTGCTTTATAGATGAAGAATAAAATGATTGATCATGTACTATGATGATGGATAAGGACAATTTCTGGAAAGGTCAAACCTATTAAATAAATCTTAGAATATATTTAAAAACATTGTATCTGCCTCACTGGAACATGGTAACTCTTTTCAATGACAGGTGGCCTTCACATCAGAGGAGTAACAGCAGTGGTAAACAATAGACATTCACACTTTACTAAAAGAGTGGTAGAGAAAGAGTGTCGACTGAGAAATTACCACTGCTAAACTAAGAGCCCATCTTGAATAGAATGAAATAAATAAAGACCTTGACTACAGCTGCATAATCCTGGAACATCCTAATGAAAAGCAATGCAAAACAAAACAAACAAATGAAATACACAACAAATAACCCTTTTCAACACTCAGACATTTGTGGACATAGTAACATACGAATATTGGAGAAATTATTTCTTTTCCCATAACATGAAAAAATTAATAAACAAAACACTAATAATGTTTTTTAAATTTTAAAAAGACAACCTTTCTACAAACATGTATTTTTTGCTACAATATATTGAATAGCTTTTTTTTCTATCAGTTTAGAAATTTAGAAAAAAAGTTTCATTTAGATTTTTACAGAATTGTGGAAGCATGTAGCTGAAAGGGACATCAGCTCCTCTTAAAAACACAATACCTATTTTTTTAAATCCGGGTTTTATTCTTTTTTACTACACCATTCTACCCATCTTTATTTATAACTTAATAGACATAATTTCCTCATCTTTAAATTCTTTGTGAAACATAGTAAGTAGGGAGAATTCCATAGCATGCTTTCATCAGCCTAATATTAATCTATGTAACCACCCTTCTGGAGATCTATTCCCAAATTCCAATATTTTGTAGTTGCTTGAAGGAACTAAAATTCTTCATATTGCCATATTCTGTACTTGCTCTTTTTCTGCCTAGAATTTCCTGTTTAAACCTAATGTCCCTGGAAAGTTTCTTCTGATTCTTTGTAGCTTAATGTAAGCATCATCTCTTCCATGAAGTCTTTCTAGCCTTTCTCAGATAGGGTCAAGTTCTCCCTCAGGTTTTGACAATATTAATGTTGTCACATTTTCCTTTATGCATGCCTCTTTTATAGGACTAGGTTAGAAAACCCCAAGTCTTTTCCTCTGTGTGGCTTCCTTATTCTCACATCATTACCATACTCATAATACTTCTGTACAAGATGTACGGGGTGGAAGGATGGGGTTTCTTATACTAGCAATTCTCTGCAACATCAGCTAAGTGTCCTATGACTTAATTCTGACTCTCTCTACCTAGAGAAAATATCAGATCCCACAGGTGAAAGGACTGCTTTCAGCCCACTTCAGATGCCATTTGACAACCAGGTAGTCACTCGTGTTTCTGCTTAGTTACCCAACCAGGGATCGAACCTGTGCCCTCTGCATTGGAAGTGCAGAATCTTAACCACTGTGGCGCCAGGGAAATCCCTCACCTATGTTTCTGAACAATCGACAATACATCTGAGGTTGTCTTGACCCTCTGCTCCCATATAATTAATTCTCTAGAGCCGCTCACTGGAGAAGGAAACACCAAACCGCTCCAGTATTCTTGCCTGGAATATTCTATGGATAGCAGGGCCTGGTGTGCTACAGTTCATGGGGTCACAAAGAGTTGGACACAACTGAACACATACACAGAGAAGCTCACAAAACTCAAAGAAACACTTACTTCTGTTTACCAATTTATTAAAGGATATAATAAAGGAGGGGCTTCCCTGGTGGCTTTTCATACTGTTCATACTGTTCATCAAGTTGCCAACATCCGCTGGATCATGGAAAAAGCAAGGGAGTTCCAGAAAAATATCTATTTCTGCTGTATTGACTATGCCAAAGCCTTTGACTGTATGGATCACAATAAACTGTGAAAAATTCTGAAAGAGATGGGAATACCAGACCACCTAACCTGCCTCTTGAGAAACCTGTATGCAGGTCAGGAAGCAACAGTTAGAACTGGACATGGAACAAGAGACTGGTTCCAAATAGGAAAAGAAGTACATCAAGGCTGTATATTGTCACCCTGCTTATTTAACTTATATGCAGAGTACATCATGAGAAACGCTGGACTGGAAGAAACACAAGCTAGAATCAAGATTGCTGGGAGAAATATCAATAACCTCAGATATGCAGATGACACCACCCTTATGGCAGAAAGTGAAGAAGAACTAAAAANTTGGAGAAGACTCTTGAGAGTCCTTTGGACTGCAAGGAGATCCAACCAGTGCATTCTGAAGGAGATCAACCCTGGGATTTCTTTGGAAGGAATGATGCTAAAGCTGAAACTCTAGTACTTTGGCCACCTCATGTGAAGTGTTGACTCATTGGAAAAGACTCTGATGCTGGGAGGGATTGGGGGCAGGAGGAGAAAGGGATGACAGAGGATGAGATGGCTGGATGGTATCACAGACTCAATGGACGTGAGTCTGAGTGAACTCCGGAAGTTGGTGATGAACAGGGAGGCCTGGCATGCTGCAATTCATGGGGTCGCAAAGAGTTGGACACGAGTGAGTGACTGAACTGGACTGAACTGAACTTCCCTGGTGGCTCAAATGGTAAAAAATCTGCCTGTAAGGCAGGAGACTTTGTTTCAATCCCTGGGTCCAGACGATCCCCTTAAGAAGGGAATGGCTACCCACTCCAGTATTATTGCCTGGAGAATTCCATGGCAGAGGTGCCTAATGGGCTACAGTCTATGGGAACTCAAAGAATCAGACACAACTGAGCAACTTTCAGTTTCACTTCATGATAAAGGATATAGATGAACAGCAAGATAAAGAGATGGAGGGCAAGGTCTGGGAGGGTCTCAAGGGCAGGAGCTTCTGTTCCTATGGAGTTGCCTATGTCACCCACCAAGGATGTCAAGGATTCCCTGACCTGGAAACTCTCAGAAACCCATGCTATTGGAATTTTTATGGAGACTTTATCATATAGGCATGATATATCATTAAGTTTGTATTTAACCCCCCTCTCTTCTTAAGAGAATTTAAAGGGCAGGAGCTGAAAATTCAAAACCCTGGTGACTGACCTTCCTCCAGGAACCCTTCAGAAGTCCACAGAGAGTCTCCTCATTAGAACAAAAGATGCTCTCATCTAGGAATCTACAAGTGTTTAAGAGCTCTGTGTCAGGGATTGGAAACAAAGACCAAATATATTTTTCTTGTTATACATCACAACATCACAAAGATTCAACACATTACCATAATTACTTCCTGATTGACTCTTCAACCAGACTTCTAGACTCTCAAGATCTGGACCTATGGAGCAATTATTTATTTATCTGAAAATCTAAAACAGCTTCTAATACATGATATGCATTTAGTTAACAAATAAATGTGTGAATGAATTAGAGAAACTTCATACAAACTTGCATAGAGAATGCTGTCAAATGAAGCTATAATGACAAACATATTGCTCCCACAACCGCAGATATGCAGAAGTTTTACATACTACATTAGTTTCCCAAAGCCACTACAGCAAATTACCAAACATTCATAAGTTCTGAAGACCAGAACATGGACCATGAAGGGCCATTATTCAGCCTATCACTGATACTCAGTTGCTGTCTGATAGATAATTTTATAAATATCATTCAATTGTTTTGATGACATATCTCCATTAATTTGAATCAACTACTTCAATGTGCTATAATAGAGTAACATATTCATTGCAGAAAAGAAACGCCTTCCTATACCATAAGAGTTTTTCAAACTCTTTTTTGAGAGAAGTCTCCATGGCAAGTGGCAGAGAGGATAAAACATGGCAACAGAGACCTTTTCTCCAAAGACGATTTGAGGAAAAGCCTCTAGACATCAAACAAATGAAAACAAACTACGAAGAAGCCAAGCAGAGGTTCAAGAGTTCTGTTGTATGGCTTGCCTCTACCCCTGCATGGCCTTTAGGTATGTCCATAGGACCCTCGAGGTATGAAGAATTCAGTTTGAAGAGTGCTAATACCCTTCCTCAAAATTTGAAATTGTTTCTACCACTTGATATTGGTTTTATGTTCTTCTGATTTAGATAGTATCTGTTCCAGGCAACTGACTTTTATTTATTTACTATTTTAACCTAATATGGCAAAAAGCTTGTTAGAAACTGACACTAGAAAACTTGATTGGTTGATTGACTGATTTGAGTAACAGAAAGATGTAATTTATGGGTATCAACTATAAGGGGCTTCCAGGTGGTGCTAGTGGTAAAGAAACCTCCTGCCAATGCAGGAGATACAAGAGACTGAGGTTCGATCCCTGGGTTGGGGGGATCCCCTGGAGAAGAGAATGGCAACCCACTCCAGCATTCTTGCCTGGAGAATTCCATGGACAGAGGAGGCTGGTGGGCTACAGTCCATGGGGCCACCAAGAGTCGGACATGACCAAAGCGCTTAACATGCACTCACACATCAACTATGAGTTTACTGATTCAGCTTTACAAAATGGAATTTATTTCACAAGTTTTAGTCTATTTTGTCTGTTACAAGGAGATTTAAATAAACTAAAACAATGAGAATTGTACTCAACAAACACAGCTGAGGATTACATATCAACATAATTTTTCAAATATAAACTGACTCAATGAGTTTAAGTATTATTTAAAATGTCTAGCATCCCAGTCTGTAATTTCAGAAAATGTTTGTATTTAATAGTAGTCTTTCTTTCCATTAAAACATGCCATTTCCTTATGCTTTTATGTGTTTCAGGTTTTAAAATTACAGATAACAGGATCTCTATATATTTGTATTTAAAAATCATTCTTAACTCTCTCATGGCCTCAAAACAACTCTGTCAAGTATGTAGGGCAAATACTATTATCCCATTTACAGATATAAAAATCTCATTTCCAGAAAGTCAAATGTTTTCTCACTAAGCAATTATGATTAATTCCTTCATGTTTGTAATAATACTATCTTAAAGAAGCTATTACTGTTGAGAAAAACTGAAAAATTTTGTCTGAGGAAGAAGCACAGAACCAATCTTTTCAAGTAATTTTACCAATTCAACTAACAATATCATCCATATGGCTTCATAACCGTAGCTCATATCACATATATATGTTGATGTCAAAGCACATTATTTAGAAAATCTGTATTTTTGACTATAGATAATTATGTTCATACTTACAGTTGATTAGATAAGTTTAACATAAAGCACTTGATATGATTAGCAACTGAATTATGCCATTTTTTTTTACTTCAGCTATAGGATAAATTTGATTAAAAAATTTATTGGAGGATAATTGCTTCACAATACTGTAAATCTGATGATTTTTAAAGAATTTTTAACCAATATGAGTCAAAAGGAAAAAAATTAGTAATAAAAAGATAGCAAATACAAATTTAAACTGGTCTGTGCAGGGTGATTTTGAAAATTTTGCATCAGAGTACTGGCATAAACAATATGGTGTGTTTAAAATACTAATTTTACCTAAACTGTTGTAATAAAAACCTAATCAGATCAGTTATGAAATCATTGCAATTGTCCATTTGAGAAAATGGTGGCTTAAATCATAGAGATAAAATGTACAGAGAAAATAAGGGATAAGAGTTACAAAAAGTGAAATCTGACAAGATTCATCTGATGGCATGTGATGGTAAATCAAGAAAGAGGAATAAATGAAAGATGATTCTAAGATTTTAAGGATGAGAAGTTTAGAGAATGATAATACTTTCAAATAGTACAAGAACTTTTTTTTTTTGAAAAGGGTAGAAGTACAATGAAGAGCAAATGAGTTCACTTAAAATATGCTGAGTTTCAGAAATCAGTGTTATATCTAGGTAGAAATATCCTGCAACTACTAATGTGAAGTTGGATTAAAAATAAATATTAATAAGACTTTAAATGGAAGTACAGGCTGGACATCAGCTACACTGACATAATTGAGGCATCTGTATTTACAAATAGGTTTGACAAGAAAAATACTGTATAAAGAGAGTGTTCCAAAGATAGAGTTCTTGTAAAATGCCTACAGTTAGAAGACACACATCTTCCTTTACTTTTTTCTCTCTTTCTCTCCCCCGCCTCCTCTTTGTTTAAGCACTGGAAAGCTCTAAGAGTTTCCCTGGTTGATTACTTGGAGCTTAGAGATTCAATACAGGCGGCTTAATGGTAAAGAATCTGAATGACACAGGAGACACAGGTTTGATCCCTGGGTTGGGAAGATCCTCTGGAGACAGAAATGGCACCCTACTCCAGTATTCTTGCCTGGGAAATCCCATAGATGGAGGAGCTTCAGGGACTACAGCCCATAGAGTCACAGCACAGACTCAGACATGCTGCTGCTGCTGCTAAGTCGCTTCAGTCGTGTCCAACTCTGTGTGACCACATAAACGGCAGCCCACCAGGCTCCCCCGTCGCTGGGATTCTCCCGGCAAGAACAGTGGAGTGGGTTGCCATTTCCTTCCCTAATGCATGAAAGTGAAAAGTGAAAGTGAAGTTGCTCAGTCGTGTCCAACTCTTAAGGACCCCAGGCTACCAGGCTCCTCCTCTTCGTGACTAAACAGCAGCAGCAGCAGATTCAATACTGCCTTCCTCTCAACGCAGTTAAGATCATGGAACTTGCTTTTTAGGCTATGAGGGATATGCAAATATTGGAATGGATATATTGTATGCAATTTTCTCTGCCATTTCTTAAAATATATTCCCTTTACTAAAGTATTAAGGAAAAACATTTATGGTGGAGTACCAACATTTTTTATAACACTATTTGATGGCTTCCCACTGTAAGTTGAAGATGACTCTTTCAGACTGTGCCATTCAATTGGACTCCCCAGTTTCAGTGTTAATAACAGGACCCAAAGTTGTAGAGGCTGGGTGGTGGTGATACTCAGGATTAGAGAAAAGAGAGCCAGTTACCCCAATAGGCTGAAGGGACAAGGGGACATTCAAATAATTTTAACTACAAGATTTGTAGCAAAGTTTAATTGATTATGCAATTGCTATACATGAAAGGAGTTGGTGGTCATTTTGATATTTATTGATCTTTATATTCAGAAAAAAAATTCTGTGTCTAGAGATTGTAGTCTCAATGAGTTCCAGATCTAAGCTGGTTTGTACAACTGGAGACTTTATTTGTAGGGAAAGTCTATGTGTGCTGTGCTTAGTTGCTCTGTCATGTTCAACTCTTTGTGACCAAAAAAACTGAAGCCCACCAGGCTCCTCTGTCCATGGGGATTTCCAGGCAAGAATACTATAATGGTTTCCCATGCAGTGCAGGATACCTGGATTTGATCTCTGGGTTGGGAAGATCCCCTGAAGGAGGGAAAGTCTAGCTCACTGTAAAGAGGCCACTTGCAATGGAGATGCAAAAATGTATTCTGACTCTTCCTTTAAACCATTGCCAGAGAAACTTGGCTACATTAGTCACTCTTGTCCAACTCTGTGATTCCATGGACAGTAGCCCACCAGGCTCCTACTCCATGGGAGTAGGTAGCCATTCCCTTCTCCAGAGTATCTTCCCAACCCAGGGATTAAACCCATGTCTCCTGCATTGCTGCTGCTACTAGATGGTATTTATACTTGATAAAATGGAAATACCAGAGATTATTAAACACTTACTCAGAAGTAGCATCAATTCCCATGGAACCAAAATATTACCATGTTTCAATCACCAGTAGTGTGATTTGCTCACAGAAGTTAGGTGACAGATGAAATCATATCCCAAGTCAAGTTTACAGTGGCCTCAATAGCTATTTTTTAGTATTAAAAAAGTATGATCTTCCCAACTGGTGTCTCAGATGGTAAAGAATCTGCCTGCAGTGCAGGAGATCTGGGTTTGATCCCTGCGTCAGGAAGATCCCCTGGAGAAGGGAATGGCAACCCACTCCAGTATTCATGCCTGGAGAATTCCACAGACAGAGAAGCCTGCTGGGCTTCCATGGGGTCACAAAGAGTCAAACACAACTGAGCAACTAATACTAGTATCTAAAACTATGGTTACAGTAGAAACATCTGGCAACTAACAGAATCCTTTCATTTGTTCCATGCCCTATATTTGTAAAAAGATCCAAGACAAATGAAGAAAAATGCCCTGAAAGTTGACACCCTTCTACAACTCCAATAATAATCTAAACACCTCAAATCGACATAGCTCCTGATATTCAATATACATGTAATTCCTTAGCAGATGTTTGCATTTGCAGATGTATTTGCAATAATCATTTATAGTTTGTCTTCATCTAGCAAGGACCCATGTACACCTTTACTGTCTTAAATTCAAGTTAGGTCAAATCTACTGCATTCTGTCATGTTAAGAACTATAAAGCATAATTCTTGAATGTTACATTGTTAACATCATTCTATTAAGACTGAAGTAGTAAGTACCATAGATGGTAGATGCCACAGTAACTAAAATAACATCTTTGTTATAAACTGAGAAAAAAAAAAGTGCTATACACACAAATGTGAGGTCTGCCACATTAGAGAAGCTTTAGGGGTCCAGTGGTCTTGGAATGCCAAGATGTTTCTCTAAAATGAGTGACAATTTGCAGCATTTTGCACCACTCACCATGAAGGAGGAGGCACAACAGATGGTGAGCCTATTTAGGTTTGATGTCTGCTGTTCTGATTCACTTATTTAGTAATCAATAAGTCTGTTAACTTTAACTGGACCCAATGCAAGATGTGGCTCATGCAGTTATGGGTCTTATGTCAACCACTATGAGAAGCACATGCTGTGGTTAGTTGCTGTTTATAGGAAGATATAAAGCAGACCAGAATATAATATGTAGGATGAAGAATCATCAGTGAGAAAAAAAATCTGTTTGTCTCAATCTTAAGAGATTTTAGGATTCTCTGTTATGCATGGTTATCAGAGCAACAGCAAGATAATATAACAGCTTTTGAGACCTTGGTTAGAAATGAGAAATGCTTTTACCAGGGATCTCATTCATGGAAGCTGAGACTGATCATGGACATTTTAAGTTTTACATGCCCTGAAATCAACAGACATTGAGAAGATTATTGTTCTGGTTAGATTGACATTTCCTTATTATCAGGGAAAAACGGGGTTCTGCTTTCACAGTTGGAAGCAAGCACATTATATTGGAACCCAGGAGATTCAATAGGATGATGCTTAGAGATCTCAAGCTCATGAATAATAATGAATGGGAAAGCAGGACAATCAATAAAGGCAGAATTGACTTAAGACCTAGATTCCATTGGAATAGTCAATTAGATAACCCAACAGATAGAGCAGTCCCAGCAGCTGGTAGAGGATAAGGAGAACATAAAATAGATAACAGTGAAAGAAAGTTGTGATTTTTAATATGGACCTCATGACCAGAAAGAGTCAGGGACTATAGAAATTTTACTCATCTTTATTTCCTTTCCTCCTTTTCTAAGCCAATACTGTGAAAAATAATAATTATATGTATTAGTATCATTTAGGTCCTAGATAAGAATAAAGTGATCTGACATCATCCCATGATATTGAGTCTGATTGTAGTTTATGTTTCGTCTGCACCATAAATAAGAAATTCTTCATTTGAGTGGATAACAATAGAAGTAGATTATGTTTAGTTTATGCCATCTTCCCCAGCTCTAACCCATACATTCTCTTTCCTGTTCAGAGCTCCAGGTGGTTGATACCATGGGCACCATTTTGCTTTTAGTTGAGTTTGGAAAGTGACAGGCACCAGTGAGAGACTAAGGGAAAGAGAAATAGAGAGCTCAGAATATTTTCTTCCTCCACACTTCAGCTGTAACCCTCATGACTGTAATTCCCCAAAGAACTGGCCCTTCTTCAGGTTCTAGCTCCCACTGGATTTCAGTAACACTATTTTCCTCTTTCCTTCTTCAACCCTATGGGTGTAACGACACTTTCTGTTGTTACCTGAATTCCTCTAAAATCTTTCTTCATCTCCATATACAATCACCTCAGTAATTCTCTTTAATTTTAGCCATCTGACTGGTTTTTATGTGATGCCAGTGCCCTAAATGACATAATGCACTTTCCTCTGATTGTTTTCATCCCTCCAGTATAAGTTATGTGCGTAGTGCTTTCCAGACAAGAATACTGGAGTGAAATGCCATGCTCTCCTCCAGGGGTTTTTCCTGACAAGGGTATCAGACCCATGTGTGTCTGTGTCTCCTTCATTGCAGATAGATTCTTTACCCATTGAGCCACCTGGGAAGCCCATAAGTTATGTATTTGCTCCATATACTTCTGTGGCTGGTACTGTAAAATCTCAGTTGTAACCTTTAGCACATGGCTTTGTCATCGTTTGTCTTCTTTGTACTTACAATAGCTAGAACATGGAAACAACCTAGATGCCCATCAACAGATGAATGGATAAAGAAGGTGTGGTATATATACACAATGGAATATTACTCAGCCATAAAAAAGAATGCATTTGAGTCAGTTCTGATGAGGTGGATGAACCTAGAACCTATTGTACAGAGTGAAGTATGTCAGAAAGAGAAAAATAAATATTGTATTCTAACACACATATACAGAATCTAGAAAAATGTCACTGAAGAATTTATTTACAGGGCTGCTGCTGCTGCTGCTGCTAAGTTGCTTCAGTCGTGTCTGACTCTGTGTGACCCCATAGATGGCAGCCCACCAGGCTCCGCTGCCCCTGGGATTCTCCAGGCAAGAACACTGGAGTGGGTTGCTATTTCCTTTTCCATATTTACAGGGCAGCAATGGAGAAACAGGCATAGAGAACAGACTTATGGACATGGGGAGAGGGGAGGAGAGGGTGAGATGTATGGAAAGAGTAACATGGAAACTTACATCACCATATGTAAAATAGGTAGCCAACAGGAATTTGCTGTATGGCTTAGGAAACTCAAACAGGGGCTCTGTATCAACCTAGAGGGGTGAGATGGGGAGGAAAATGGGAGGGAGTTTCAAAAGAGTGGGCATATATGTATGCCTATGGCTGATTCATGTTGAGGTTTGACAGAAAAAACAAAATTCCATAAAGCAAATATCCTTCAATTAAAAAAAACGTTAAAAAGAAAAAAGATGTAATGAAAGAAATCTAGAACTTTTTCTCTTCTTTTTACAGTTATATATTTCTTGGATAGTTTGTGACATATAACAAGTATTCAAAAGATCTTGTTAAATGAATGAATGGTTACTGAATGAAGATTGTCAGAATTTCAAGAAGTCCTTACATCATTAAGAGTTAAACTAAAAGTTTGATCCCCTAAGGAATCCAAGGAAGAATTACATTTTAAGACAAAAGTGGCACATGGGAAAAAGTCAAAGGGAGAACAAAACAATGATTTAAGATTATGTAGATATATCAGTTATGGAAAGTTAAACAGAGTAAGTGCAAAGACAAAGGAGAGAAAGAGACAGACCACCACTATTTCAGTAATGGGATAGAGGTAGATTGCAATCAGGCACAAAATAACCTGAGCTTAATAAAATGGAATGAGGGAATAAAAACTTTTGTATTAATTTTTGTGGATAAATATGAGAAAGTGAGGTGATAATAAATTCAGATATTATTAGAGGCAGAAGTGTGTTTATAGGAAAGAAAATGTAAGATGACAGGAAGACAATAATTTGGGGGATTTGAAGTGACTAACCAAAAGTAGTAGGAAGTAGGAAATAAAATGATATTAGATATCTGCCTGGCAAAACAAAGGATTCCAAAAAAAAAAGTTGATGATTGATCAAATGAGAATTGTTGAACATCTGCAAATTGTAATTAGAATGAAGAAAATGTGCATTGTGAATATTAGAGAGGGAAAGGTGATACGAAATAAAACAAATTATATAGTTTATACTATTTGATATCATAAAGGATAAAGGGCAAATTAGCAATATTCATCTCAACGTTTTATTCATTAAAAGCACACTGAAACTAACAACTGAAAGACCTCATAGAAGATTTCTTGAGGCTCAGTTAGGAAGTGATACACAGCCTTCTTCAGATGTAATTTTTATTGAACTAAAGTTGATTTGTAGACTCAGAAAAGATCCAAGGCTACTAAATTTACAGAGATGTGGAGTTGATTTGAAGAGTTCTCCAGGGACTTTCTTCTTCTTCTTCTTCTTTTTTGTACAAAACTCACAACTATTTCCTAAATCCACCTATGTTCAAGGGTCATTTTAGTGCACCATGTTTTTTTTTTTTCACATTTTTTCAGTACCTAGTATGTATCTATTTGGTTTTGTTGTTAATATAACTACTTAGGGTTTTGCTGTTTTAAGCTTATCTAATTATAGTAATTCATACCAGAATCTCTGTGGAGAAATATTCATTAAAATCAGTTCTGATGAAATTTTTTTTGGTCATTCAAAGCAAACCCAAAAGAGCTGACAATTCATTGAATTCAACTCAATATTAAAATTAAAATTATCAAAGTCTATCATGGCTATTGACTTCATAGCATTTTACAAAGTAATTAAAGAATATGTAATCAGAAGCTTAATTTTTGTATCTTGCATCTTATATTTCAAGTAGTGATAGAATGTGGTACAGAATTGTTTAAGTAAGTGGTTGAAACAGAATGAACGTTGAAGCTATTATAGTTAAGTGTTGAAGACACAAACAATTAGACCAAATTGTTGAAAGAAGTATCACTCGGTACTGGAGTTTTGTGAGTCATGATATTTAGACTAGTATGTTTGTTGTTGTTTAGTTGTTTAGTTGCTAGGTCATGCCTGACTCTTTGAAACCACATGGGCTGTATGTAGTCCGCTAGGCTCCTCCATCCGTTGAATTTTCCAGGCAAGAATACTGGAGTGGGTAGTCTTTTCCTTCTCTAGGGTATCTTTCCAACTCAAGGATTGAACCCATGTCTCCTGCACTGGCAGGTGAACTCTTTACCACTGAGCCATCAGGGAAGCCCAGAACAGTACCTTTACTAAATACACACTATGTGCCAACAATTATAGGATGCATTTTGGTAGCACATATCATATTTCAAGAGCACTATGAATAGAAGTGATTGCCCCATACTCAGTGAACAATAATACTCTAGTTGTTGGAGGAAATCCTGCTGATCTGATTTAAGTTTGGTAGATTTTAGCTGGGCTTATCTTTGTATTTGTGGTTAGCTGACTAGTAGACTAGGAACTAGATGGTCAAAGATAATCACAGTCAAGGTGATTCATCTCTGGTCCTTGTGATTTATCTCCTTTACTGAGTTTGATATCATAGCAGAATTAGAGTTCTGAGAAAGAAGTCTCTTAAATCTAGTTTAGAAATTGGCCAACTTTCATATCCCCCCACATCTTATTTTCCAAAAGAACTCACAAATCCCCTGCAAATATTGAAGTGGAAAAGTGACTTCATCCTTGATAGAAGCTGGAAAGTCATATTGCAAAGGATATTTTAATAAAAGCTATTAATTGGAGTTACCAATGCAAATAATACTTATTAGGTAAATATCAGAGCTAGAAAGATGGAATTGAAAGACATCAGTCCTAATGGATTTCACCCTAACACCAGTGTGCAGTCTGTCCCACTACCAATGATGAATGAACAAAGAGGAAAACTGTGAGCCAATATGGGAGTAATCCAGATGCTGATGAGCAACAATATTGGGTATTGGCAAAGGCTGGTATAATCAAGTGATATGGACCTCAGTAGAAAAGACACAAAACTGACTTTATCACTACCACTAACAGGAATATATGAAAAAAGATCCCCATTCACTTGGAATGCTTGTTTGGGAAGTAAACAGATTGAGGGAAAGATGAGTGTCTGTGAAGGAAAAGAAAATGTAAGGTAAACATTAAAGATTTCATAATGAAATTTGGTTCTTGGTCTAAAAAACAGTTGACTTTGTAGAGGGGCTGTAATAGAAATACAGTGAAAGTTTAAAACTATAAACCTTATATAAACCTTATATTTAAGCAATATATAGGGGATAAAAGTGTCTTCTTACAAGGCAGTATATGAATATAAACATATCATATCTGTACACATCATGGAATTAAATTAGAAGGCAGTATCTGAAAGATATTTGGAAATATCCATAAATGATTACCATTTAAATAACACATATCTAAATAGCCCACAGATCAATTAAATAATTAAGGCAGCATAAAAAACTTTTTATCTGAAAAAAATGAAAACACAGCATAAGAAAATTTCTAGTATCAAGCTACAGCAGTAGAGAGGAAATTAATAGCAATACCATTAGAAGAAGAAAATTAACAAATCAATTATATTCACTTCTTTCACTAGTTGGGAACACCAGCGCATAGCCCCTGATTCCTTTGGCCCTTGCCTTGGGTATTGTTTAGAATATACAGGACACACAGTCACTGCATTAACCAAGTCACTGTATTTCAAGGGCACTTGGGCATCCTTGGCAGTGCGCCATTCACCTGGGCATGAAGTATCATGCCCCAGGCCATGGGGTCAAAAAGAGTCAGACATGACTTAGTGACTAACACACAGGTATCAGTGGAATTTCCCCCACTCCTTCCCTACAAAACCCAGGAGCTGCAATGGGATGCAGGGGGTGGTGAGGGGCAAATTTGAAGGATATACACACTCACAGGACCTAGCAAAACCTAAATTTTTAAGACTGGCAGACAGGGCACTCCTATGCTGCAAATAGGCATGCCACTTAGGCAAAGAGGGAGTTTAAAGCTCAGAAGAGGTGTGTGGGGGCTTCTCAGGTGGCATAGTAATAAAGAACCTGCCTGCCAAGTCAGGAGACGCTTGGAGACTCAGGTTGGATCACTGGGTTGGGAAGATCCCCTGGAGAAGGAAACGGCAACCCACTCCAGTATTCTTGCCTGGAGAATCGCCATGGACAGAGGAGCCTGGCAGGCTACATTCCATGGGGTCGCAAATAGTCAGGCACAACTGAGCAGCACACAGAGGTGGGTAGATGGAACCTGTCCTCATCGCTCTCCTCCATAAGAAAGGAAGTTCTTGTCCTTCCATTGCTCCTGCTCCAGGCACAGATACTCTGTGCACACTGGCCACTGTTGCTTTCTGGGGTATAACATGTTTCTGTTTCCTCCTGGAGCTGAGACCCAAGTCCTAGAGGGACTCTCTTCTTTTTTTTGTCTCAGCCACAGTGCCCAAGCCATACCTTTCAGAGTCACAGACATGGCTAACTCAGATGGTAGCCCTGCTCAGGAGATGCCTAAGATTTAATCTGCTTCACTAATATTTTCATCTTCTCAAAGATGACCAGCTGCTCTGATCCCCAGTCCCACACTCGCCCTCTCTTTACCAAGTGGTATTCTTTTGATGGCTCACATAATAAAGAATCTGCCTGCAATGCAGGGGACCCAGGCTCGATCCCTGGGTCAAGAAGACCCCCTAGACAAGGGCATGGCAACCCACTCCAGTATTCTTGCCTAGAGAATTACATGGACAGAGTAGCCTGGTGGGCCACAGTCCATGGGGTCACAAAGTGTGGGACACGATTGAGCGACTAATACTTGCACCTTTCATTTTCACTTCATAAGCAATGGAGGCAGTGCTTCAAGTAAGGAGTAAAATTCCTAAAGTCCCAGATTCCTATGAAGCTTGCTCTTCTTTCACACTGGACAGGCTTGCATGTTAGCAATCACAACTCTGGCACAACACACATCTTACTCAACCAGAACTCCCCAAAACTTTAGGGCAATGCCTCCACCTTGAATTTTTTGTGGGTTCACTGCCGGTTCTTTCCTTCCAGCAAAGTCTGCATAGGGTCTGCAGCAGAGACAAGTCTTCACATGTTAACATTATATCAACAAGACCATTTTGCTGAAGGAGACAGGCGTCAGTCTTTGACTATCTTCTCATGATATTTTGTGAGATTGTGCATGTAACCTTGGCAAACCGCTTGAAATGTCACTTGTTCTCTTCCACATGAAGGCAAATCAGCCCGGTGATTCAGTGACCAGGGTTCTACTGAAAAATAAAACATTTGTTAAGTTCAGTGCAGCACAGCATCCTCCTAGAAACTTGGACAAGGTATCTAAGTTGGGCTCAGTTGTATAGATGAGGGGAGGGGCCCTACCTTGTTCATTTCTTAGTACTTCATGGTCAGCTGCCATGAGGCTTTGTCATACTGGGCTGTTGAAAACACTATGGGCAGGGCATTTAATACCCATGCCATGCAGTTCTTGGCTGGATTGTCCTATTTCCTTACACTGGCTGGATCCCTTTTGTGGTTTTCCCTCAGACTGGTTTGATTATTCTAACTCAAGGGTGGAGTTCACCAGTACAGGTATGCAGAACTTGACCTTGTAGCAAAAAACTATGGCTACGACTATATTGGGAATATAAAGAAGTACACATGTATGAGGGCTTCCCAGGTGGCTCAGTGATAAAGAATCCATCTTCCAATGCAGGAGACCCTGACTTGATCCCTTAGTTTGAAAGAACCCCTAGAGGAGGAAATGGCAAACCTCTCCCATATTCTTGCCTGGAAAATTCGATGGATAGAGGAGACTAGTGGGCTACAGTCCACAGGGGCAAAAGATATTAATAAAATACAAGAATTAAACTTGTCTAAAGGGTCTGCTCTGAAGAGCAATGATTGGGTATTGCTCATATATAAGGACATTTAAAGTTTTTTTTTTTTCCTATTATAAATCACATAAAACTATTTGACTTATAAGTATGTGCATACATAGGTGTGGTGAAGAATAAAATTAAAATGGGTAAAGTTTAACTCTAAATAATATACTGATCACCATTAACTGCATGATAGTTTAATGTTAACAAAATTTAATAGTTTTGAAGTAAAATAAATTTTGAGGTTTACTCTGAAATTATAAAGTTGCTAAGTTATTAGGATGGAAATAAAAGTACTTGTCTCATTAGGTTGTTCTCATAAAATGGCCAGTTTCTCTAAAGGCCATCTCTCTCTTCGCCCCACCCCCCAATTCTCTCTCACTTTCCCTCTCCTCCCTTAACCTATGACTTCCTGATAAGAAGTGTTTAACCTAAATTCTCAGAAATGTCTACATATTACACAAAAAGTGGCTACCAATCTCTTTGCCACTAGGCAACTGTCAGTTTTCACTACGTCCAATTATCACTGGATCCCACTATAAGTTAATTTGTTACCTGATTTGTTTCACTGCATTTTCAGAACTGTTTTACTTGCTCTTATGACAGATTTATTTCTGCCATTTTAGCAGTTGAATTGAACTGTGGAAGGCAATTGATTATTGAGGAACAATAACTCAGCTACACAGCAGCACCATCTTTTGGCCTTCGAAGGAAAATGATCCAAACTTGTCGATTTTGAAGTTTGCATTTCTGGCATGTTAGCTATGTGAATCACATTTGCGATTTAATTGAAGTAAGAAAGTGGCTTCAAAAGGAATGAAATTAACATTTTACATGAGATAGGATACTCACAAACAGATCTGAAAGAAAAAAAAAAAGTTCTTTATTCATTATACACAAAGTAAAAGATCCCCTGGAGGAGGAAATGGAAGCCCACTTCAGCACCCTTGCGTGGGAAAATCCCATGGACAGAGAAGCCTGGAGGGCTACTGTCCATAGGATCACAAGGAGTTGGACATAACTGAGCAACTGAACATAGCGCAACAATAACAAATTAAAGTGTTTCCTTAGAAACGGTTTATCTTTGAAATTGTTCATTTGTTTTTACTTATGAATTGATTGTGTGTTAATTTTGTATGATTCATTAATACTGAAAATTTAAATTTATTTATATTTTCGATTTATGAAAGGACTTGCCACAGTTTACTTACTTGCTGAAATACAGACCCCAAGATAGTCTTTCTTGCACTTATTTTTATAGTAGTAGTAACACATTTCTTCTCAAATACTCATGAATTTAATGTATATTTACCAAATATTTTCTTTTCACATTTTATTATCGTGTCTCCTGAAGAAAATTTGCAGGAAGTGCAAATCCTATGAAAACTAGATTTTAAGTCTGTGTAAAGAATAAAACACATTTTATGTCTTTGACTATTACTTTATTTTGCCATTACTAATACAGTTACAGAATTGAATATATGAAATAAACAGAATGCAACATCAGAAAAGCTAAGTTTTATTCTGATCTTAAAAATGATTAGTTAGATATAGGAAAGAGGTGTTGAAATTTTTCTATTATACATAGAAAAGTAGTTTCTAATACGACTCTAAAAATTGAGTTTCTAACTCAGAGGTTTCCAGAGGGTTTTTTTTGTTGTTGTTGTTGTTAATTTTTGTATCATGGTTTCTTTAATTTCACCAAATGAAACACTGTGAAATATTTATTAATGATCATGCCTCTCTTCTTTCAAGCCTAGTGTGTCACTTTGATCACTCTTTCAGTCATGCAGCTTGCATAGTCTTAGTTCCCCAACCATGGCCTGAACCCACGCCCAGTCGTAACCACTGGATCACTAGGGGATTCCCAAAATAATTAAGTGTAATTTCAAATTATCTACATTTAGATCTAGATCTGTGCTTGTGAATGTAATAGCTGTTAGCCTTAAATGACTGTTTAAATTAAAATTAAATAAATTTTAAGGGTGTCCTTGGTGGTTCAGTGGTAAAGAATCCACCTGCTAATGCAGGAGAAGTGGGTTCAACCTCTGGGTCTGGGAGATCCCTTAGAGAGAACAAATGGCAACTCACTCCATTGTTCTTGTCTGGAAAGTCCTATGGGCAAAGGAGCATGTGGACTATAGTCCATGGGGTCACAGAAGAGTGACTAAACACTCCTGGAAACAACTGAGTGACTAAACACTAACAGCAACAAAATTTAAAATTCAGCTTTTCAGTCACACTAGCTACATTTCAAGTACTCAGTAGCTACAAGTGTTGAGTGGTTTGGACATTGAAAATAAAGAATATTTCTACTATCACAGAAGTACTCTTGAATAGCACTGGTGATTTATCATGAAATATTATCTAAAACGTTACTAGAAAGCTGATGGTGTATCAGAGTTTCAACAACAAACTAAAGTTTCTAACATCTATAAAACTTTAAATAGCTTTTTTTAAAATAATGGCAAGTATTCAATAAACTGAGCATTAGCATTTTAGCAATTGAAGAAATTAAGCTCAACTCTTTTTCTGTATTATAATTTCCAGGGCTTTTTTTTTAATGTATCAAAGAACATGGATATTTCAGATAAAAAGTACATTTTTATTTATTAAATGATGATTGCTTAGTTTAAAACTTTGTGGCAAAAACAGAGCTACCACATGATCTAGCAGTGCCACTCCTAGCTGTATATCTGGAGAAAATCACAATTTAAAAAGACACATGCACCCAGTGTTCATTGCAGCAAAGTTCATATCCAGGAAAAGGAAACAACGTAAACGTTCTTTAACAGAGGAACGGATAAAGAAGATGCGGTACATATATGCAATGAAATATTACTCAGCCATAGAAAAGAATAACATGATGCCATTTGCAGCAGCATGGATAGACCTAGAGATTGTCATACCAAGTGAAGCGCCAGACAGAGAAAGACAAATTTATGATATTGCTTATAAATGGAGTCTTTTAAAAGGTGCAGATGAACTTATCTACAAAACGTAAATAGAGTTACAGATGTAGAAAACAAATTTATGGTTACCAAAAGTGTAAGGAAGGGGGAGGAATAAATTGGGAGATTGAAATTAACAATACATACCCACTACCAAGAGTCCCTTGGACTGCAAGGAGATCCAACCAGTCCATTCTGAAGGAGATCAGCCCTGGGATTTCTTTGGAAGGAATGATGCTAAAGCTGAAACTCCAGTACTTTGGCCACCTCGTGGGAAGAGTTGACTCACTGGAAAAGACTCTGATGCTGGGAAGGATTGGGGGCAGGAGGAGAAGGGGACCACAGAGGATGAGATGGCTGGATGGCATCACTGACTCGACGGACATGAGTCTGAGTGAACTCTGAGAGTTGCTAATGGACAGGGAGGCCTGGTGTGCTGCAATTCATGGGGTCACAAAGAGTCGGACATGACTGAGCGACTGAACCGAACTGAACTGAACCATATATAAAATAGATAACTAATAAGGACCTACTGCATAGCACAGGGAACTCTACCCAATACTCAGCAATGGTCTATATGGGAAAAGAATCTAAAAAAAAGAGTGGATATATGTGTATATATAAATATATATAATTGATTCATTTTGCTGTATAACTGAAATTAGCACAACATTGTAAATCAGCTATATTCCAATAAAAATTATTTTAAAAAGAAAGTTAGTTATAGTAAGTTCAAGTTGAAGAGGCATTTTTTTTCAAAGAAATCTGCAAGAGTCTGCCTGAAAAATAAAGTCAGAAAAAAAAAAAAACTCTTTATATTTATCTTCACAAAACATCTCACTCAAACCATTATCAGAGGGATAAAAAATTAAACAGAACACTGTTGATTATATTAACTGATGGGGAGGAATTCTAGGCCTCTGTATGATTCACTGTGTTTTTGAATTATCATTTACATAAAGATAATGAGAAATTGAGGGTTGGTGTTTCCTAAACCATACACAAATTCTTAATTAGTGGTGTATATGAATATAATATATTTGAGGTCTTCAGTTTCCCTTGCTTAGTTAGATTTATATGCTCAATTTCTACCTGTGTGTTTACATTCCATATTTTCCTCCATTTTGCTTCTTTGTACAAATGGTATATGTGAGATAAAGTCAGTCATATTTGGGTGTCCATGCAGTCTAGAACCAATACCACTTTCTATTCACAGAGATGTATGCTTGGCAACCATGTTCATGTTAAATGGCATCATATAGTCAATTGTTCTAGGGTTTTAACAGTTATATCCACTTGCACTCATCTCACATGCTAGTAAAGTAATGCTCAAAATTCTCCAAGACACGCTTCAGCAATACGTGAACTGTGAACTTGCAGATGTTCAAGCAGCTTTTACAAAAGGCAGAGGAACCAGAGATCAAATTGCCAACATCCACTGGATCGTGGAAAAAGCAAGAGAGTTCCAGAAAAACATCTATTTCTGCTTTATTGACTATGCCAAAGCCTTTGACTGTGTGGATCACAATGAACTGTGGAAAATTCTGAAAGAGATGGGAATACCAGACCACCTGACCTGCCTCTTAAGAAACCTATATGCAGGTCAGGAAGCAACAGTTAGAACTGGACATGAAACAACAGACTGGTTCCAAATAGGAAAAGGAGTACGTCAAGGCTGTATATTGTCACCCTGCTTATTTAACTTATATGCAGAGTACATCATGAGAAACACTGTGCTGGAAGAAGCACAAGCTGGAATCAAGATTGCCGGGAGAAATATCAATAACCTCAGATATGCAGATGACACCACCCTTATGGCAGAAAGTGAAGAGGAACTAAAAAGCCTCTTGATGAAAGTGAAAGTGGAGAGTGAAAACGTTGGCTTAAAGCTCAACATTCAGAAAACAAAGGTCATGGCATCTGGTCCCGTCACTTCATGGGAAGTAGATGGGGAAACAGTGGAAACAGTGTCAGACTTTGGTGATTGCAGCCATGAAATTAAAAGATGCTTACTCCTTGGAAGAAAAGTTGTGACCAACCTAGATAGCATATTGAAAAGCAGAGACATTACTTTGCCAACAAAGGTCCATCTAGTCAAGGCTATGGTTTTTCCAGTGGTCATGTATGGATGTGAGAGTTGGACTGTGAGGAAACCTGAGCTCCGAAGAATTGGTGCTTTTGAACTGTGGTGTTGGAGAAGACTCTTGGGAGTCCCTTGAACTGCAAGGAGATCCAACCAGTCCATTCTAAAGGAGATCAGTCCTGGGTGTTCACTGGAGGGACTGATGCTGAAGCTGAAACTCCAATACTTTGGACACCTTATGCGAAGAACTGACTCATTGTAAAAGACCCTGATGCTGGGAGGGATTGGGGGCCGGAGGAGAAGGGAACAACAGAGGATGAGATGACTGGATGACATCACCGACTCAATGGACGTGAGTTTGAGTGAACTCCGAGAGATGGTGATGGACAGGGAGGCCTCGCGTGCTGTGATTCATGGGGTCGCAAAGAGTCAGACACGACTGAGCCACTGAACTCAACTGATCGACTGAACATGAGTTAGATTCACCAAATAATCTCAGATTTGAAAACAAAATTCAAAGATAATCGCCATTTCCTGTGTCTGCCTAGAACTCTGGACCATGGAGTTTGGTTCACTGAGACCTAATCAGTTTCTGATACAAATAATAAAACAGTCAGCTAAAGATTAGAAAGACAATACACTAGGTTCTTAAACTATTGATTACCTTAAACTGCATTATTCAGTGTAATCTCAGTTATGCCGCAGTAGCAATGGTCCTATAATCTTAGTGACTTTTCACGATATTTCATGCTCAAGATTGTATCCATTTCAGGTCAGTCCCAGCTCTGTTTCACATTCTCTGCATTGTGGGATATCTATTTAAGTAGGTTGCTGGATCAGGACAATCTCACTGTAGCAAGAAAAGTGTTATCTGAATGCAGTGCAGGGTTTTCCTTATTTTTTTACCCAGAAGAGGAACAACTTTAACTCATATTTCAGGGAATAAACCCTGTCATATTGCCAAGGCTGATGACAGTGGAGTGAAAAAAAAAGGATTCACCTTCCAGATCAAGACCAGTAGACAGTAACAGCGAAACTTATATTATCATATGTAAAATAGATAGTCAATGGGAATGTTATGTATGACTCAAGGAACTCAAACTGGGGCTCTGTTAGAGGTGTTGGATGGGGAGGGTGATAGGAGGAGCCTCAAGAAGGAGGAGACATATCTATACCTAAGGCTGATTCATGTTGATGTTTGGAAGAAACCAACACAATACTGTGAAGGAATTATCCTTCAATGAAAAATAAATAATTAAAAAAAAAAAAAAAAGACCAGAGGCAGGAGTGAAAATACATTTAGAATCTCAAGTTTCTTCCTAAAGACATAATACATACCTTACAACATGGATCCTTGAAGATTTTCTTAATACAGTAAGACCCCTATTTATGAATGAGTTCTGTTCTGAGAGTGAATTTCTAAGTCCAGTGTATTCTTGAGTCCAACAAAGTTAACCTAAGTAGCTAACTAACAATTGGCTGTGTAGTACTGGACTGTAATAGGTTTATAATACTTTTCACACAAATAATACATAAAAAAACAAACACAAAAAATAAGGAAAATATTTTTAATCTTATAATAGCTTGAAAAGTACAATAGTATAGCCCAACAGTTGGCATACAGGGGCTGGCATCAGGTGAACAGGGAAGAAGAGTTACTGACTAGAAAGGGAGAGGAGGTGAAAGATGGTATAGCTGAAGCATCATTAGCAATGGGAGACGGAGGACAAGCAACAATTTCACTCACATCTGACACTGATGGCACGGGTTCTGGATCCTTAGTGGAACCAGTTGCACATTCACATTTTTGAACATTAATGAAGGTTCATATGCAGGGGACTTGAGTTCAGTTCAGTTCAGTTCAGTTCAGTCACTCAGTCATGTCTGACTCTTTGTGACCCCACGAACTGCAGCACGCCAGGCCTCCCTATCCATCACCAACACCTGGAGTTCACTCATACTCACGTCCATAGAGTTGGTGATGCCATCCAGCCATCTCATCCTCTGTCGTCCTCTTCTGCTCCTGTCCCCAATCCCTCCCAGCATCGTATAGCAAAGGTTTCAGTTTTTTTTAATATGTTTTTTTTTCTTTTTCTTTATTGTGGCTAAATATCTATAACATACAACTTTATCATAGTTAAATATCTATAACATTAACCATACACTTGCAACATATTTTAACCTGTTTTAAGAGTATGGTTCAGTGGCATTAGGTACACCCACATTGTTGTGCAACCATCGCCACTGTTCATCTCCAGCTTTCATTTTCCCAAACTGAAAATCTATAACTATTACCCAAAACTCTCCATTACCCATCCCTCATCCCTGGTATCTACAACTAATTTCTATCTCTATGAAATTGACTATTTTAGGTACCATACATTAGTGGAATCATACATATCTGTCATTTGTACCTGGTTTATTTCACTTAGCATGTTATCTTCAAGGTTTGTTCATGTTGTAGTGTCAGAATTACCTACCTTTTTGTAGTTGAACAATATTCTATTGTGTGCATTGGGTTGGCAAAAAAAGTTTTTTGCATTTTTCTGTATTATCTTGTGGAAAAACTCAAACAGACATTTTGGCCAACCCCATATATATATTTTGTTTATTCCTTCATCTGCCAAGGGACACTTGGGTTACTTACACTGTTGGTTAATTGTGAATAATGTTGCTATGAACATGGGCGTACAATAGCTTTCTGAGTCCCTGCTTTCAATTATTTTGGGAATATACATACAAGTGGAGTTGCTAAATTATTTGGTGATTTTATTTTATTTGTTTGAATTCTATTTTAGCATCATTTTCCACAGAAGCTGCACTCTTACTTTCCCACCAGCAGTGCACAAAGTTTCCAATTTCTTCACATTCTTGTCAACACTTGCTACTTTCCATTTTTTATTGTTTGTTTGTTTGCTTTGTTTTGTTTTTAATAACTATACTAACGGGCTGTGAAGTGGTGAACGTTCTGTGTTCTCAATCACTGTCTGACTCTGCAACTAAATGAACTATAGACCATCAGGCTCCTCTATCCATGGGAGTGTCCAGGCAAGAATACTGGAGTGGGTTGTCATTCCCTTTCCCAGGGGATCTTCCCAACCCAGGGATTGAACTCAGGTCTCCTACATTGAAGGCAAATTATTTACCATCTGATCCACCATGGAAGCCTGACTCCTTATGAACTTGATCCTAATTCCTCTCACTTATTCAAGGAGCTGATTTTCTTATAAAAAGTTTCCTGTTCTTCACATTCAACATTTTTTCTCTAATAGATTGACATAGTCATACAAACATGCTATAACATTTTTAAAATTGCTTTTTAGACTTCTGATTTTAGCCCTTCTTGACCTTGGAAGTTGTCACCTCTGTTATTACAGTAAGAAAAATTGGTGAGCAAACTAAAAATCAATGACTTAACACTTAATGCAACCCTTAAATGGTAATTTTAATGAAGTGCCTGAGACTAAGGATAAACAAGTATAAGAGTGAGAAATTCTTGGGGATTTCAATCTTAGGAGACCTCCAGACTTTCATGAACTTTACACCAAGGAAACTCATCAATCCCTCAGGGTGAAGCTCTGAAAATGATCCCTCGTGGATTTTTCAGGAAGAGAGAGTAATTCCATATTGAAGAAGTTCATCCCTCATACCCCAGGCACTTTTAGCTTTCCTGTCTCACTTGAGAAAGGAGAAAACAAAAACAGTAAATGCAGTCAAACTGGATTAGGACTTCATGGAACTATATGAGAACACAACAGGCAGATAAGGGTGTAATTGACAAGGGTTAAAGAAAGGTATAGCACTAAAGAAACAGTTGTGGAAGTCACAGCTCTGAGACACAGACCTGCTACAACAGAAATTCAATAGGAGAACAGTAGAATAATAACCCTCCCCACACATTACAGCTCACCAGTGGGGCACTAGTATATTAACAGTGGATTACAGCTGAAAGAACTGCAACACACAATCTCTCCCTCTCATGAGGAACACAGAGGGAAACCCAGAGTAAAGAGGAGAAGAAAAAAACAGACACTAGAGTAATTTAAAGCTTTTGGCATCAATAGCTACCACAAACATTAAATACAACCTACTTCTTACCCTGATTAGTATAAACCTCACACTAAAGAATTGATGCTTTTGAAGTGTGGTGTTGGAGAAGACTCTTGAGAGTCCCTCGGACTGCAAGGAGATCCAACCAGTCCATTCTGAGGGAGATCAGCCCTGGGATTTCTTTGGAAGGAATGATGCTAAAGCTGAAGCTCCAGTACTTTGGCCACCTCATGTGACGAGTTGACTCATTGGAAAAGACTCCGATGCTGGGAGGGATTGGGGGTAGGAGGAGAAGGGGACGACAGAGGATGAGATGGCTGGATGGCATCACTGACTCGATGGACGTGAGTCTGAGTGAACTCCAGGAGTCAGTGATGGACAGGGAGGCCTGGCGTGCTGCGATTCATGGGGTCACAAAGAGTCGGACATGACTGAGGGACTGAACTGAACTGAAACGCTTATGTACCTCAGTACCCATTATCCAATACAACATCTCTTGTTTGTTTGTTTTAATTAAAAAGTTTCAAAAGGAGAAAAGAAAAAAGCAATAGGGAAAGTGAAGTCAAATCAGAACCACACTGAGATATATCACAGATATGAGGATTATAAGATGGTAATTTAATATACCCATGATTAATATGTTAAGGGCTCTAATGAAAAAGGCACACACCATGCAAGAAAGATGACTTATGTAAGCAAGGAGATAGAGGCTTTAAGAAAGAAAGAAAGAAAAAAAAAAAAAAAAAAAACTTAGGTTTTGGAAATTAAAGGGATCCCAGGTGGCATAGTGATACTCTGCCTGCCAATGCAGGAGACTCAAGAGATATGAGTTCAATCCCTGAGTTAAGAAGATCCCCTGGAGTAAGAAAAAATAGCACAACAGAAATGAAGAATAAATATGTATTGACAGAACATAAATAAATTTCTGAGGAAGTTATCAGTGAATTTGAATAGCTAAATAAAACAACATACAAAGTTGAAATACAAAAACAAACAAAAAAAAGAATAAAAAATTAGAAGGATAACAAAACATTCAATAACTGTGTAACAATTTTTATGCATAACAGTGTGTAACTAGAATACCAAAAGGAGAATAAAACAGGAAAAAATATTTTCAGTAATAACATTTGAGAGCTTTACAAAATTCACGACTGACACCAAACCACAAGCCTAGTTCAGAGAACATCAAATAAAATTAATGAGAAAAGAAAAACAAAAAACAACTAGAACTATTACATTCAAACAGTAGAAATCCAAAGAGAAAAAAATCTTTAAAAAAGCTCAGAAAAAAACCACTTTATTTATAGAGAAAAGAATATAACTATAGTGGAATTCTTGTCAGAAATCATTTAATAAGAGTAAAATAAAAAATTTGAAGTTGAAAAAATCCAATCTAGGATTCTATATTTAGCAAAAGTATCCTTCAAAAGTAAAGGAGAATAAAAAACTTTCTCAGATAAACATAAACTGAGGAATTCAGCAGCAGCACACCTACCCTGCATAAAATGTTAAAGAGTTTTATAGAAAGAAGGAAAATAACATAGGCAGAAACTTTGATCTATGTAAAGAAAGGAAAAGCTTTAGATGAGGAATAAATGAACATAAAAATAAATTCCTTACATTTATTACAATTAATTGATAAAAAGATATCTGTTTGTTTAAAGTGGTGATAGTGTTAAAGAATCTGTCTGTGAATGCAGGAGTCATAAGAGAGGCTGGTTTGATCCCTGAGTTGGAAAGATCCCTCCATAGTAATTATATAATGGGTGAATAGAATTACTTGTGTAAAAGGAAATGACAACAATGTTATAAGAGGTGGGAGGAAGGAGTTGATTATGAGGTAACCACATTCCATGTGAGACCATATAGGGTCATTCATATTATAATTTAAAGTAAAGTTAAATTACTTAAAAATGTGTATTCTAAACTCTAGAGCAAGTACTATAGAAATTACAAAAGCAGGATAATTGATGTTCTAAAAGAAGAGATAATCATATAAAATACCAAATTAAAATAAGAGAAGATTTTAAAGGAGGGAGATAAAGAGAAATGCAAAGGGAGTCAATATAAACCAGTTATAAACATGATAGATATTAAGAAACATATATCAAAATATTTTTGATTTTCAATGGTCTAAATTTACCAAATAAATGAAGATTGTCAGAGTAGGTTTCAAAAAAATTATGTTGTATACAAGAAGCCCATTTTAAATTTAAAGACTTTAAATTTAATAGGTTAAAATTAAAGGGATAGAGAGAACCATCCAATAACAACACTAATCAAAAAAGAGCAACGTAGCTATAGTAATTTCAGAGTAGAATCCACAGCAGGAATAATAGAGATAAAGAAAGGCATAATAGTAAAAGGATCAACTTTCTAATAACACATTACAATCCTAAACGTGTATGTCTGAAACAGAAGAGCATCAAATTGCATTAAAAGTAAAATAAGAAATAGAAAAATTCACCATTTTAGTTGAAGACATCAATACCCCTCCAACAGCAATTGACAGATCATAGAGATAAAAAATCAATATGGACATAGATGATATGAACTATATTATTAAACAATGTCATATAATAGTTATTTAGATTTCTCCAACCAACAACAGCAGAGTACACACTCTTCCCAAACCACATAGAACATTCACCAAGATAGACTATATCGGCTATGAAGGCCATCAATTGAAATCAGACAAAGTCCTCAGATGACAATGGAATTAAACTAGAAAACAATATCTGAAAAGATAGCTAGAAAATCACCTAAATGCTTGGAAGTTAATTTGCACACTTCTGATAATCCGTGGTTTCAAAAAGTCTCACAAAAAAATTAAAACATTTTGAACAAAATGAAGATTAGAATGTAGATTATCAAAAGTTGTGAGATACAGTGGAAGCAGTGTTCAGAAGAAAATGTAAAAGAAAAAAAGAGAAATCTACAATGAATAACTTAGTTTCTACCTCAGGAATTTAGAAAGAGAAGAGAATTTAAGATTAAACAAGAAAAAAACAAATAATAAATATTAGGGCAAAAATAAAACTGAAAAAGAGGCTGAAAAAAGAGAATATCAGTCAAACTAAAACCTGATTATTAAAAATATTGATAAAATTAATAAATTTCTAGTAAGGCTAATCAAGAAAATAGAGGATACAAATTACTAGTGTCAAAAAGGAAGGATGGGCCATCACTGTTGATTCCATGCATATTAATAAGAAAGAAAAATATCAGCAACTCTATGCTCACAAATTTTATAACCAATTTTTTAAAATGCAAAAAGTATAAAACTCACACAGAAGAAATATACATGATCTGAATAACCCCATAACTATTAAGGAAATGGAGCTAACAATTCATAATCTTCTCAGAAAACATAACGTTAAGCCCAATTGGTTTCATTGATGAATTCTACCAAAGAAATAATACAAATTCTCTATGATAACCTCAAGAAAATAGAAGCAAAAAGAACACATTCTAAGTCATGTTGTAAGGTCAGCGTTACCCTAATATTGAAAACAGATAAATACATTACAAGACAGGGGAATTACAAACCAAGATCATCAAAACCAGGAAAGTCTGAGAAACTGTCCCAGTTAAGAGGAGACTAAGGACACATAACTAAAAATAATGTATCCTGGTTGGGATACTGGAATCAAAAAAAGATATTAAGTTAAAATTAAGGAATTTAATATGTCTATATCCTAGTGACTATATACCGTAGTTAATAATAGTGTATCAAGCTTGATTTCTGCTTGTGATAAATCTACCATATTAATGTTAAATGTTAGCAATATGAGTCTGAGTGTGGATACACGAGAACACTGTAATACAACTCTGACAGCTAAGGGCTTTCTTTTGGCGATGATGAAAATGTTCTGTAGTGATGACTGCATAACTCTGTGAATATCTAAAAACCACTGAACTGTACACTGGAACAGGATCAATTTTAGGATATGCGAATTAAATCTCAATAATGCTTCTATAATTTTTTAATAAAATGAAGCAAATGCATGAACTTCACATTTTTAAATCATTAAATTCTATTTTGTTACTTTTATGATATGTTTGAATTATATTAAATTGATGGATGCATGTACACATTACCAGTACTCCCAAGTGGAGGCTTAATGAATATTTGTTGTAAACAATCAAACATATGCAGATAAAGCTAACGTGTAAACTTTCTTCACTACAGGTTTTTAAACACTGAATTCTCCCTTTTTTTCCTTATAATTTAATTGTCACTGAATTCCACCTTAATGTTAAATTATTCAGTCAGTGGATTCTTGTAGGTACAAACATGTGAATACCTTACTTGTCTGTTCTATCGCTGAGTTACTTCCTTGTTGGTTTGGAGAGGCATCCCTTTAATAGCTTCGTTTCCTTGCCAAAGTTTTATTGCAATGGTGCTGCTCTTGACACTGCTTTAAGTGAAAATGTTACTATACTACTTCATAGATATTCAGAACCTTTCAGGTTTTGGATGAAGAGGTCTGATTGAAAATCAGAGACAGACACATACAGAGAATTCCAAGTTCCCAGTTGCCTTGAAGTTAACTGGAGTGGGCACTTGATTATTATGAAGGTTAGAATTGGATTGAAGAATCATACTTAAAGGTGTAATAGAGCTCAGAAAGTGCCAGACCTTAGAAGTACCTGGCCCTTGATTGTAGCAGCTGGAAATGATTTAACAAGCACTTGAGGTGACAGAATCAAATGCTTTATATGATGAATGGGCTGTTTCAATATAGTAAATTATTTTGCTCTTTAAAACTCGAATTAAATAGTTTATTTTTTTGGGGGGGTGGGCAGGGGGTGAAGAGCTCCAGTAGAAAGGCACAAAATCATATACATAAGAAAATAGGATCTCAGATCACACCATGAATGTATTTTTTTGGCTTTATGTTCTATATTAACTGTGTGTATACTCAGTTGTACCCTACATTGTGCAGCCCCATGGACTGTAGCCTGCTAGGCTCTTCTGTCCACAGGATTCTCCAAGCAAGAATACTGGAGTGGGTAGCCATTTCCTACACCAGGGGATCTTTCTGACCCAGGGATCCAACCTGCATTGGCAGGTGGTTTCGTTACCACTGAGCCACCTGGGAAGCCCTAACATATAAACTATATATTCCTTTATTAATGAAAGAAAATTATATCTCAGTGATTTTCTCTTGCAGCATTTGTGAAGGCTCTGTCTTTAGAGAAATAATATTGGGTGGCAGTTCAAAGCAGTTTTAAAGCACAACTTTCAGACACATTAAGAAGTTATCATTTTATTTGATATGTAAAGATATCAGTTTCTTCCATTTCTTTCTTGAATTCATTGACTAGCTGGAATTATTCATTTGTTTGTATCTTTCATTCATTTATTCAATCATTCTTGTGTTCTTGAGCACTAGTCATTTTCTAGGCACTTGGCTCATACTCTATAGCGTCTGCATACAAAGTGGGAGATCCAGGTTCAATCCCTGGGTTGGGAAGATCCCCAGGGGAAGGAAATGGCAACCCACTCTAGTACTCTTGCCTGGAAAATCTCATGGACAGAGGAACTTGGTAGGTTACAGTCCATGGGATCGCAAAGAGTCGGATACGACTGACCGACTGACAGACTTCACTTTCTTTTCTTATACAACTACACCCTAGGAATAGAACATTTTTTAAAAGAACCCTTGCTCTTAAGAGAAATTATCATATATAGGTAGCAATCACTTTAAACAGTAACTTTCTCACTATGAGAAAGTCTGTATTTCTGGATTATGTACTGCTGCCAAAATTTCCTTTCTTGTTCTTGAAAATTTTGCTAAACTTTGAACATTAGTATTCCTTGATTTTCTAGTTTCATGCCATCTAAATTGCTGCTCTGTTACACTTATTCAGTTCAGTTCAGTTCAGTCGCTCAGTCGTGTCCGACTCTTTGCGACCCCATGAATTGCAGCACGCCAGGCCTCCCTGTTCATCACCATCTCCCGGAGTTCACTCAGACTCACGTCCATCGTGTCCATGATGCCATCCAGCCAGCTCATCCTGGGTCGTCCCCTTCTCCTCCTGCCCCCAATCCCTCCCAGCATCAGAGTCTTTTCCAATGAATCAACTCTCCCCATGAGGTGGCCAAAGTACTGGAGTTTCAGCTTCAGCAACATTCCTTCCAAAGCAATCCCAGGATTGAGCTCCTTCAGAATGGACTGGTTGGATCTCCTTGCAGTTATTAGCAGGTCCTAAACTAATGAAGTAAAAATCAGATCCCAAACAACTAATATCCCATGTTTATGTGTGTGTAAGAAGACATAGTTATATAAATAGTAAATCAAAAAATATATGATTTAAATAAATATGCTTGGCTAATATTTTACTGAATTATGAAATGTGTTTTCTTAATAGCAGTTCTTTGTCCTTACTGTCAAAACAGACATACACAAACCTTGGAAAATCAATTTCCATTAAACATTTTAACTAAATAATATTATTAACAACAGTTATAAAAGATATATTTTAAATGATAAAATTAAATTTTATGTCTGTGTGTGTGTGTGTGTGTGTGCATGCGCATGTGTGCATGCACTCAGTCATTGAGTCATGTCTGACTGTTTGCAACACCGTGGACTGTAGCCCACCAGGCTCAGTCCATGGAATTTCCTAGGCAAGAATGCTGGAGGTGGTGTGCCATTCCCCTATTGAGGGAATTTTCCTGACCCAGGGATCAATCCCACGTCTCTTGCATCTCCTGTATTGGTAGGCAGATTCTTTACCACTGGGCCACTTGAATTCAGTTACCCAAACAATTAATTTTGATCTGAAGTTATAGAATTGAAAATGGAAGGAATTATCCAGGAATTTTAGACTTTAAACCAACAAAAACAAAAGAAATTCAGCAGCAACTACATATTTAAATTTAAAAACATAGGCAATGAGGTGATTTTTGCTTGCTTATCTCATTTTATTATTGATTCTGATTAAATTAATTGAATCTACATACATATTTGATCTATGCAGGTCACAACTTTATTCTGTATTTGGAGTTCTGATTTGCCCTGTATGTATTTCTCTACTTTTATTTTGATTTTTTAAATTTCTTGATTTAAGAATTATAGAATGAATAGTGAAATTATTTTTATTGGATTCATTGATTTTCTGGCATATAAGATAGAATCTCAAATCTATTATATACTAGAGGCTTTAAGTAAATAAATGAAGTCAGAGTTGTTCTAAAAATAATTATAGCTACATCTGGGTAATAGAGGAAAATCTGAAAATAAATGTAGTTATTGATTACTCATTCTCAACCACAAATATTTTAATTTTATTATTTAAATGGGGTTATCCTGGTGGTTCAGACAGTAAATAATCTACCTTCAATGTAGGAGACCCTGGTTTGATCTCTGGGTGAGGAAGATCCCCTGGACAAAAGAATGGCTTACCCACTGCAGCGGGCTTCCCTAATAGCTCAGCTGGTAAAGAATCTACCTGTAATGCAGGAGACCTGGTTCAATCCCAGATTGGAAATATTCCCCTGGAGGAGGGCGTGGCAACCCACTCCAGTTTTGTTGCCTGGAGAACACCCATGGACAGAATAGCATTAACAGGCTACAGTCCATGGAANTATTATTTGTATTTAGTGTATTTGGCCAAAAATGATACATTAAACATTTTAATTATTAGAAGAGTTCTTTTTAAAATCATATTTTAACTGCCTAAGAAATAAAACTGTAATATTGATTTAAAGACAGCAAATTATCATGATATTTTATGGATAGTACTGTACTCCAAGTTACGAGGTATAGTCTTTTTCTCCAGAGATTTAATCATGCAGTTTATTCAGGCCCATGTTAATTATTTTTGCTGAATACATTATTAATTACAATAACCTGATGTAAAACATTCAGTTCAGTTCAGTTCAGTCACTCAGTCATGTCAGACTCTTTGTGACCCCATGAATTGCAGCACACCAGGCCTCCCTAACCATCACTAACTCCCAGAGTTTACCCAAACTCATGTCCATCGAGTTAGTGATGCCATCCAGCCATCTCTGTCATCCCCTCCTCCTTCTGCACTCAATCCCTCCCAGCATCAGAGTCTTTTCCAATGAGTCAGCTCTTCACATGAGGTGGCCAAAGTACTGGAATTTCAGCTTTAGCATCATTCCTTCCAAAGAACACCCAGGACTGATCTCCTTTAGAATGGACTGGTTGGATCTCCTTGCAGTCCAAGGGACTCCCAAGAGTCTTCTCCAACACCACAGTTCAAAGCATCAATTCTTCAGTGCTCAGCTTTCTTCACAGTCCAACTCTCACATCCATACATGACCACTGAAGAAACCATAGCCTTGACTAGACGGACCTTGGTTGGCAAAGTAATGTCTCTGCTTTTTAATATGCTATCTTGGTTGGTCATAATTTTCCTTCCAAGAAGTAAGCGTCTTTTAATTTCATGGCTGCAGTCACCATCTGCAGTGATTTTGGAGCCCCTAAAAATAAAGTCTGACACTGTTTCCACTGTTTCCCCATCTATTTCCCATGAAGTGATGGAACCAGATTCCACGATCTTCGTTTTCTGAACGTTGAGCTTTAGGCCAACGTTTTCACTCTCTTCTTTCACTTTCATCAAGAGGCTTTTTAGTTCCTCTTCACTTTCTGCCATAAGGGTGGTATCATCTGCATATCTGAGGTTATTGATAGTTCTCCCAGCAATCTTGATTCCAGCTTGTGCTTCTTCCAGCCCAGCATTTCTCATGATGTACTCTGCATAGAAGTTAAATAAGCAGGGTGACAATATACAGCCTTGATGTACTCCTTTTCCTATTTGGAACCAGTCTGCTGTTACATGTCCAGTTCTAACTGTTGCTTCCCGACCTGCATACAGGTTTCTCAAGAGGCAGGTCAGGTGGTCTGGTATTCCCATCTCTTGAAGAATTTTCCACAGTTTATTGTGATCCACACAGTCAAAGGCTTTGGCAGACAATCAAAAATTTTAAAGATAAAATAGGAGATCCTGCTATTGCTAGTTAATACCTACTTTCTTTTTCTTGCCAGAAGAATTCCAATTTTGGAGGGATAGCAACACACATAATTAGAAGAATTCCAATTTTGGACAGATAGCAACACACATAATTACACACACTCCTCAGAACCCTTTTCTTGTTCAGATGCTAAGTCGTGTCCGACTCTAGTGACCCCATGGACTGCAGCACACCAGACTTTCCTGTCCATCACTAACTCCTGTAGTTTGCTCAGACTCATGTCCATTGAGTCGCTGATGCCATCCAACCATCTCATCCTCTTTCACCCTCTTCACCTCCGGCTCTCAATCTTTCCCAACATCAGGGTCTTTTCCAATGAGTCAGCTCTTGGCGTCAGGTGGTCAAAGTATTGGAGCTTCAGCTTCAACATCAGTCCTTCCAATGAATATTCAGGGTTGATTTCCTTTAGGATTGAGTGGTTACCCTTACAGTTATAAATATCCATTGCTTTATATCCTGATAAAAAGTTCAGAGATTCAAGAGACATGTCTTTTACCCTTTACTCATGCCCCTATTTTTTCTAGATAAAACATCGGCACAAAGCAGGGAGCTTCAGTAAACATCTTGTTATAAACATGAAGAGGACAGCTTTGTATTAAAGTTAGCAGATCAGAGAGCAGGAGAAGGTGGCCAAAAAAAGTACACACTTCCAGTTATAAGGTAAAGATGTATTAGAGATATAATGCATAACAAGATGGCTGTAGTAGTTAACATCGCTGAATGATATACGAAGGGCTTTCCAGGTGGTTCAGTGATAAAGAATCTACCTGCCAATGAAGGAGAGGTGGATTTGACACCTGGGTTGATTCCCTAGAGAGAAAAATGACAACACACACCAGTATTCCTGCCTGCCTGGGAAATTCTATGGACAGAGGAATCTGTCAAACTACAGTCCATGGGATCACAAAAGAGTTGGACATGACTTAGCAACTAAAACATAACAATGATATATGAAAGAGTTAACAGAGTGAATCATCACAAGTTTTTTTTTTTTTTTTCCTTTGCTTCTTCCTTTTCTTTTTACTGTACCTATAGCAGATGATGGATGTGAGCTGAACTTATTGTGGTAATTATTTCACAATATATGTCAGTCAATCAAACCATCAGGCTGTACGCTTTTAACAGTGACATGTGTCAATCATTTCTTTATAACACTGGAGAAATATAACTTCAAAAAGTTTTTTTTTTTTTTTTTAATAACAGATCAGTAAGGTGAAGCATGCCTAGATCTTTCAGGACTGGAAGGACAGTGTCAGGAACTTCTTACTGCCATAGAATTGGATACTTGCTTAAGTCACTCTAGTTAGGTTCCAATCACAGACTTAAATGCAATTCTGTATGTTTAAATAAATTTTTCAAAATTTTAATTTTATTTCTTTTTATTGAAGGATGAGGGCTTCCCTTGTGACTCAGCTGGTAAAGAATCCGCCAGCAATGTGGGAGACCTGGCTTCAATCCCTAGGTTGGAAAGATCCCCTGGAGAAGGGAAAGGCTACCCACTCCAGTATTCTGGCCTGGAGAATTCCATGAACTACACAGTCCATGGGGTGGCAAGGATTTAGACACAACTGAGCAACTTTCACTTTCACTTTTCATTGAAGTGTGAAACTGAAGTTGCTCAGCCGTGTCCAGCTCTTTGGGATCCCATGGACTGTAGCCTACCAGCCTCCTCCATCCATGGGATTTTCCAGGCAAGAGTACTGAAGTGGGTTGCCATTTCCTTCTCCAGGGGGGTCTTCCTGATCCAGGGATTAAACCTGGGTCTCCTGCACTGCAGGCAGACGCTTTACCATCTGAGCCACCGGAGAAGCTTTGTTGAAGAATGGCTGACTTAAAATATTGTGTTAGTTTAAGGTGACCAGCTCATTGCTTTTTTCTCTATATATTCCTACTCAGGTTTTTTCCCCTCATCAGTTCAGTTTAGTTCAGTTCATTCGCTCAGTCGTATCCGACTCTGCGACCCCATGAATCGCAGCTCGCCAGGCCTGCCTGTCCATCACCAACTGCTGGAATTTACTCAAACTCATGTGCATTGAGTTGGTGTTGCCATCCAGCCATCTCATCCTCTGTCATCCCCCTTTCCTTCCACCTTCTCTAGTAATGAGCGATGCTGAGCATCTTTTCTGTGTTTGTTAGCCATCTGTATGTCTTCTTTGGAGAAATGTCTCCTTAGGTCTTTTCTCACTTTTTGATTGTGTTGTTTGTTTTTCTGGTATTGAGTGGTATGAGCTGCTTGTATATTTTGGAATTTAACCCTTTGTCAGTTGTTTCATACTATTATATTCCTCCATTCTGTGGGTTGTCTTTTCACCTTGCTGATAGTTTCCACTGCTGTGCAAAAGCTTTTAAGTTTAATCATGTTCCATTTGTTTACTTTTGTTTTTATTTCCATTAGTCTAGGATGTGGGTCATAGAGGATCTTGCTTTGATTTATGTCATCGAGTGTTCTGCCTAAGTTTCCCTCTAAGAGTTTTATAGTTTCAGGTCTTACATTTAGATCTTTAATCTATTTTGGGTTTATCTTTGCTTATAGTGTTAGGAAATGTTCTAATTTCATTCTTTTACATGTAGCTGTCCAGTTTTCCCAGCACCATTTATTGAAGAGGCTGTCTTTGCCCCATTGTATGATCTTGCCTCCTTTGTAAAAAATAAGGTACCCATATATGCATGGATTTATTTCTGGGCTTTCTATCTTGTTCCATTTGTCCATATTTCTGTATATGTGCCATTACCATACTGTCTTGATGACTGTAGCTTTGTAGTATAGTCAAGATGGTTGATTCCTCCAGTTCCATTCTTCTTTCTCAAGACTGCTTTGGCTATTCAGGGTCTTTTGTGTTTCCATATGAATTGTGAAAATCTTTCTTCCAGTTTTGTGAAAAATGCCTTTGGTAATTTGATAGGGATTGCAATGAATCTGTAGATTGTGTTTGGTAGTATAGGCATTTTCATAGGATTGAGTCTTTCTACCCAGGAATATGGAATATCTCTCTGTTTATGTTATCTTTGATATCTTTCATCAGTGTCTTATAATTTTCTGTGTACAGTTCTTTTGTCTCCTTAGGTAAGTTTATTCTAGATATTTAATTCTTTTTGTTGCAATGGTGAATGGGATTGATTCCTTAATTTCTCTTTCTGATTTTTCATTGTTAGTATATTGAAATGCAAGTGATTTCTGTGTAGTCTCCTGAAACTTTATCAAATTCACTGATTAGCTCCAATAATTTTCTGATACTATCTTTAGGGTTTTTATGTACAGTATCATGTCATCTGCAAACAGTGATAGCTTTACTTCTTCTTTTCTGATCTGGATTCCTTTTATTTCTTTTTCTTCTCTGACTGCTATAGCTAGGACTTCCAGAACTGTATTGAATAATAGTGGTGAAAGTGGACACCTTTGTCTTGTTCCTGATCTTAGGGAGAATTCTTTCAGTTTTTCACCACTGGGAATAATGTTTGCTGAAAACTTATCATATATGTTGAGGTAGGTTCCTCCTGTGTCCATTTTTTGAAGAGTTTTTATCATAAATGGATGCTGAATTTTGTTAAAGGCTTTTTCTGCGTCTGTTGAGGTGATCATATGGTTTTTATCTTTCAGTTTGTTAATATGGTGTATCACATTGATTGAATTGCATATATTGAAGAATCCTTGCAACCCTGGAATAAACCCAACTTGATTATATAGTATATGAGCTTTTTTTTTTTTTTTTTTTTTTTTTA
>SJYQ01001760.1:302584-350280 GCA_006410935.1 Redunca redunca
CTTTTATGTATCGTTCCTGTTATGATGCCCTCTGTGCTTCCAGGGCTCGCCACAGACTCGGCAGGGAGAGTGTTTCCTGGTGTTTGGAAACCTCTCTTCTTAGAGTTCCTTTCCCGGGTCGGGTTTCCCTACCCAGGACGGAGCTCCCTCCCCCCCTCCTTTGTCTCTCTTTTCGTCTTTTATATTTTTTCCCCTACCTGTTTTTGAAGGCAGTGATCTGCTTTTCTGGGTGCTTGATGTCCTCTGCCAGCATTCAGAAGTTGTTTTGTGGAGTTTGCTCGGCGTTGAAATGTTTTTTTGAGGAATTTGTGAGGGAGAAAGTAATCTCCTGGTCCTATTCCTCCGCCATCTTCTCCCCCCCATCTATGAGCTTTTTTTTTATGTGCTGCTGAATTCGGTTTGTAAAATTTTGTTGAGGATTTTTGCATCTATGTTCATCAGTGATATTGGCATGTAATTTTGTTTTTGTGTGCACTCTTCGTCTGGTTTTGGTATCAGGGTGATGGTCGCCTCATAGAATGAGTTTGGAAGTGTTCCTTACTCTGCAATATTTTGAAAGAGTTTCAGAAGGATAGGCATTAGCTCTTCTCTAAATTTTTGATAGAATTCTTCTGTGAAGTCATCTGGTCTTGGGCTTTTGTTTTTTGGGAGATTTTTGATCACAGCTTCAATTTCAGTGCTTGTAATTGGGTTGTTCATAAGTTCTATTTCTACCTGGATCAGTCTTAGAAGATTGAACTTTTCTAAGAATCTGTCCATTTCTTCCAGATTATCCAATTTATTACCATATAGTTGTTCATAATAGTCCCTTATAATGCTTCGTATTTCTGCATTGTCTGTTGTAACCTCTCCTTTTTCATGTCTAATTTTGTTGATTTGATTCATCTTTTTTTCTTAATGAGTCCGGGTAAAGATTTGTCAATTTTGTTTATCTTCTCAGAGAACCAGCTTTTATTTTTATTAATCTTTACTATTGTTTCTTTCATTTCTTTTTCACTTATTTCTGCTCTGATGTTCATGATTTCTTTCCATCTACTAATTTTCTTTTATTCTTCTTTTTCAAGTTGTTTTAGGTGTAAAGTTAGATTGCCCTTTCAATGTTTTTCTTGTTCATTGAGGTAGGATTGTATTGTTATAAGCTTCCCTCTTAGAACTGTTTTTGCTGCATCCCATAGGTTTTGAGTTGTCATGTTTTCGTTGTCACTTGTTTCTAGAAAATTTTTTATTTCTCTTTTCATTTCTTCAATAACCTGTTGGTTATTTAGGAATGTGTTGTTTAATCTCTATGTCATTGTGCTTCTTAGTTTTTTTCTTGTAACTGATATCTCGTCTCATAGCATTGTGGTCAGAGAAGATGCTTCATATGATTTCAATTTCCTTAAATTTACTGAGGTTTGATCTGTGGCCCAAGATGTGGCCTATCCTGGAGAATGTTTCATGTGCACTTGAGAAGGAATTATGTTCTTCTGCATTTGGATAAAATGTCCTGAAGTTATCAATAAGAAACATCTCATCTAATGTACCATTTAAAGACATGTTTCCTTATTAATTTTCTGTCTTGATGATCTGTCCATTGGTGTGAGTGGGGTGTTAAAGTCTCCTACTATTGTTGTGTTACTGTCAATTTCTCTTTTCATATCTGTTAGTGTTTGTCTTATGTCTTGAGGTGTTCTTATGTTAGGTGCATAGATATTTAAAATTTTTATGACTTCCTCTTGGATTGCTCCCTTGATCATTATGTAATGTCCTTCCTTATCTCTTGTAATATTCATTTTTTTATTCTTTTTTTTAAGGCCAATTTTGTCTGATATGAGGATTGCAAATCTAGCTTTCTTTTGCTTCCCATTTGCATGGAATACAGTTTTTCATTCTCTCACTTTCAGTATATATGTGTCTTTAGGTTTGAAGTGGGTTTCTTTTAGATAGCATATATAAGGGTCCTATTTTTGTATCCATTCTGCCAGTCTGTGTCTTTTGGTTGGAGGATTTAATCCACTTACATTTAAAGTAATTATTGATATATATGTTCCTGTTGCCATTTTCTTAATTGTTTTGGGTTGATTTTGTAGATCTTTATTCTTCTCTTGTATTTCATGACTATATAAGTCCCTTTAACATTTGTTGTAAAGCTGGTTTGATGGTACTGAATTCTCTTAACTTTTCCTTGTCTGAAAAGCTTTTTATTTCTCCACCAATTTTGAATGAGATCCTTGCCAGGTACAGTAGGCCTGCAGAGTTTCTGCTTCTGGCCTGCAGAGTTTCTGCTGAAACATCAGCTGTTAAACATATGTGGTTTACCTTGTATGTTACTTGTTGCTTTTCCCTTGTCACTTTTAATATTCTTTCTTTGTGTTTAGTCTTTGTTAGTTTGATTAGTATGTGTCTTAGTGTGTTTCTCCTTGGGATGATCTTGTATGGGACTCTTTGTGCCTCTTAGACTTGATTTACTATTTCCTTTTCCACGTTTGGGAAATTTTCAACTATAATGTCTTCAAAAAATTTCTCATACCCTTTCTTTTTCTCTTCTTCTTCTGGGACCCCAATCCTTCTGGGATCCAAATATGTTGATGCACTTGTTGTCTCAGAGGTCTCTAAACTATCCTCAATTCTTTTCATTCTTTTTACTTTATTCTGCTCTTCAGAAGTTATTTCCACCATTTTATCTTCCAGGTTACTGATTCGTTCTGCTTCAAATATTCTGCTATTGATTCCTTCTAGAGTATTTTTTCAATTTCAGTAATGTTGTTGTTTGTCTCTGTACGTTTATTCTTTAATTCTTCTAGGTCTTTGTTAATTGATTCTTGCATTTTCTCCATTTTGTTTTCAAGGTTTTTGATCATCCTTATTATCATTATTCTGAATTCTATTTCAGGAAGTTTGCCTATTTTCTCTCATTTACTTGGACTTCTGTGTTTCTAGTTTGTTCCTTCATTTGTACAGTATTTCTCTGTCTTTTCATTATCTTTTTTTAAACTTATTGTGTTTGAGGTCTCCTTTTCCCAGGCTTCAAAGTTGAATTCTTTCTTCCTTTCAGTTTCTGCCCTCCTAAGGTTGGTCCAGTGGTTTGTGTAAGCTTCTTATAGGTTGAGATTTCTGCTGAGTCTTTTTGTTTGTTTGTTTGTTTTTTCTCTGAGGGGCAAGGCTGAATGAGGTGGTAATCTGCTGGGAGCCAGCACAGGAGATCCCACCCATGACAAGGTCATGTGGAGAGGCCTGATGGGCAAAGCGAGTCAGGCTTCAGGGGTTCCCCCTGGGTTTTCCTGAACATCTACCCCCCAAAACCAGAGTCTTTCTGCCTTATTGTACTGTGCTTTCCACTCTTCTGCCTCTAAAAGGAATTAACAGAGCTCCAGTTACTGTCTCCTTCATATAAAAAGAATGCCTCGGCTTAAACCCCTTTGATGGCTTTCTAACTTATCTGACCAATCTGCCCGACTTTACAATTTGTGGATTGTTTACAGCCCTCAACCGTGAGAGGCATGAAGCTTAAAATATCTTAAATATATAGAGCCTTTTGGAGCTAAGAATTAGTTTGGTGAAGAGTTTGTTGAGTTAATGTTTGCCGCCAGGCCTCCATATCCTTTACCTTTTAGGCACCTGGGAGGATATTAATCAATGCAATCGGGATGCAGAAATAGGAATATAGTAGTTTTGATGTTAGCAATACTAGACTTTTGAGTTAATTAATTTTCTCCTTGTTATAAATCACTGTACTCTACTTTCTTGTTATAAAATGTTGTATCCTTGCTATGTAAGAATGTAATTTGCTTAGTGCTTTCTGAGAGTGGCACCAGACTTTGGGAAGAACAACACTATTACCCTTATCAGAAAAGGGCTGTAAAATGTTAATTGGCCTTCTGGCCAGAAGATGATGTAAATCACCTAAGATTTATGTATACAACTAGGTATGCAGAGAGAAAGCCTGGTCTCGATAAAAGTCAGGGCAGCTGATGCTGCATAATTTTGCATTATCCATTGATCTCTATGTAAAATCAAAAGGTATATAAGGCCTTTCTGGACAATAGAGGATGGGCCATTCACTGGACTGGTTTCCACCATGTCTTTTTTACTCTGTTTTCTGGCCGAATTCCCATCTGGAATGGGGAGGCTCACCATGTCTACCTACTTGCCCCGGCTTCTAAGATCCATGAGAGAGGGAGCCCAAGATGGGGCACCCTCCACTATTCAAACAGGTGCTGGTGACCCAATGTAGATGGTGCAGAACTCTTGTCCTGAGGTTTTATTAGCTTTCCCCATAAACCAACTTATTCAGCCTCTTTTCTCCACTAAAGTTTCCTACTATACTATTTCTTCCTAATCTCTCTTTATATTTCTAAATAAATAAGTTTTTTCCTCGCCACGCCATCCCCGCTTCGAATTACCCTGGATCCACCAGGGCAGGACCCCACCAGTAATCCTGTCTGCTGATTATGTGTCTTGTATTTTTGTTTTTTTTCTTGTTTAGATGAGGCATCCTGCACAGGGTGCTATTGGTGGTTGGGTGATGCTGGGTCTTGTATTCCAGTGGTTTCCTTTGTGCGAATTCACACTATTTGATACTCCCTAGGGTTAATTCTCTGGTAATCTAGGGTCTTGGAGTCAGCATTTCCACTCCAAAGGCTCAGGGCTCAATTTCTGGTCAGGAATGAAGATTCCACAAGTGATTTATTGTGGCTTTAAGTGAGATTTCCAGTGGTCATGTATGGGTGTGAGAGTTGGAATGTGAAAAAAGCTGAACACCGAAGAATTGATGCTTTTGAACTGTGGTGTTGGAGAAGACTCTTGAGAGTCCCTTGGACTGCAAGGAGATCCAACCAGTTCACTCTGAAGGAGATCAGTCCTGGGTGTTCATTAGAAGGACTGATGGTAAAGCTGAAACTCCAGTACTTTGGCCACCTCATGTGAAGAGTTGACTCATTGGAAAAGACTCTGATGCTGGGAGGGATTGGGGGCAGGAGGAGAAGGGGACGACAGAGGATGAGATGGCTGGATGGCATCACTGACTCGATGGATGTGAGTTTGAGTGAACTCTGGGAGTTGGTGATGGACAGGGAGGCCTGGCATGCTGTGATTCATGGGGTCACAAAGAGTCAGACACGACTGAGCGACTGAACTAAACTGAACTGAGATTGAAACAAATACCCCCAAACGAGAAACCAAGGATGAACCCCAGACAAATGTCAGTTACATAATCAGGCAAATAATAAGTGAAATAGTGGAATATACACATATACACGCATAAGCAAAGTCAAAAGAGTCCAGCAAAAATAAAGTACAGTAGATTGACCCTGGGAACAAAGGAAACCAAAAGTTATATTTTCCAGTTAAGAACAAAACTAACTAAAGCACAAACTGGAAAATAAAACTAAAGCAAGATGACAAGTGGGGAATAAAGCAGTGAAAATAAAACTAACAAATATGTTGAGAGGGAAGGAAAGAAAGCAACGAAAAAAATAATAGATATGCAAGTTAAATAGAGGTAGATAAAGAAGATTTATATACATTAAAGATTAACTGCAAGGGAAAAAGAGCAATAGGAAAAGCAAACAAAGAATAAATGTAGAAAAAAATATGATAGGTTTAAAAAATTAAAATTAAGTAAAGAGAAAAGAAAAGGAAAAGTCACAGTACTGCAAAAGTCCACAGAGAGGCAGAGGTTTATAACAACAATAAAAATGTGACTGAGAAAAGAAAAAAAAAGCTCAAAAGCTTAATTAGATTTTTTAATGCCAATTAAATTGACAATTATAACAGAAGGGGGGGAAAAGGAAAAAAAGAAAAAAAAAATCCAAAAGAATCTACAGAACAAGTCAAAACATAAGAATGATAAATGCTTTTCTTGAGTCACTGTTGTTAGAGTCCTTTCCCTCACTAGGAGTCACAGTCGACCTCATCTCCCTAGGATGCCCAGAAACACTGCTGATCTCCAGACCTACTGTGGGGGCAGGTCAGATTCTAACCTCATCCTATTCCCGTGTGTTCTTGCCTCCATTGTATCAGAACTAGTGTGTTTTCTTTTGTAGGAGCTCTAAATTTCCTTTTATATATTCCATAGTCACAGAGTCTGCTTAGTTGATCATGTGGATTTAATCTACAGCTTGTGGGAAGGTTTTGGATCTTCTTCTTTAGCCACACTGCCCCAGAGTTTCAACTGTGGCTTTATTTCCACCTCTGTATGTGGGTCGTCCCCTGGGGTTTGCTCCTGAGGCTGCCCTGGAAGACTTGGGTTTGTTGCTGTTAGGGCCAGTTGTGGGGGTGGTGCAGCTGTTTGGGTCGCAGGAGTTCTGGCAGCACCAGGTACTCAGGAGAGTTGGTGGCTAGGGCATTAGAAAATATAGTGCCCTGGAAGGGTATGGCAACCAGTATTGCCCAATACAGTCCAGTACTCTTGTCTGGAGAACACGCCTCCCTGACAGAGGAGCCTGGTAGGCCACAGTCTACAGGGTTGCAAAGAGCTGGACACGATCAAAGCAACCCTGTGTGCATAGACACAAGATGTTTTTTGCCTGTAGCACTCTGCCCCAGTGAGAGCTGAGCATGAAGGTGGCACAACTGCTTGACTTGCAGGGACCCTGGCAGTGCAAAGTGTGCAGGCACAAGGGCTGTCTCTGCCACAGGAGTTATGGCCCTATCAGAGTATTTTCAGGAGCCTCTTGTAGCTGGTGATCAGAAGGCCTCTTTAACCAGTCTTTCTCTGTAGCTCCACCCGTTCAGGCACTTAGAGGGCTCCCTTGCCTAGGGTCCTTCTCTGTTGTTCCACCCACCAGGCACTTAGAGAGGCCCCTCTGGCTGGGGTCCTACTCCATAGCACTTAAAGGGGCACCCTGGGTGGAATCTTACTCTGCAGTTCAGTGTGTCAGGCATTAGATGGGTCAGCCTCTCTATCGTTTAGCTGCTGATGCTGGCCTGCAGGGAGAGAGAGGCTATGGTGATGGCTCCACCCACTAAGTGTGACTCAGCAGTATCGCCTTGTTTGCATGGCTGCCTGGCTTTCCCCCACAGGCATTTCCCACCACAATCTCTTCCGTCACATCCCCTCAATCCATCTCTCCATCTCTCTGCAGTCAACAGCAGCCCTCACCCTGGGATTGCTCCATAATCCCTAAACTCCAGCTCCCAGACACTACACCTTCCAGGGGACCTATGTCCTTGTCTGTGATGTTTGGCTGTGGCAAGGACTGTCTGATTCTTATTCCATTTAGGCTGCTACAGATCAGCTGTTTCACTCAATTGTACATGTTTCTCCTCTGACTCAGACAGTTGCCCCACTGTGGGGATTTGACTCCTGCTTCAGTTCCCCCACCCACCAAGGGCAGGTCCAGTCCTACTAACACTCCTATTTTTCCTCCTACCAAGTTTTGCATGATTCTACATATTCTTTTCTGCCAGTCAAGTACAGCTGTCAGCTCTCAGCTGGTGTTCTGCATGCACTTCTGTGTCTGAAGGTGTATTCCTGATGTTTGCACTTCCACCTACTCCTCCGCCATCTTGTTCTCTCAGCAACTTTTTTTTTTTTTAAGTTGAGTGGTTGGTCTTCAAATGTCAAGTTTTGGCATCAAGCACTCAATTATTTACTGTTTAGGCCAATCATATTTTTCAGTCTCAGCTTTAGACTTTATTGATGTTAAAAAAAAACAAAACTAAGTATATCTTATAACTGTCTTCTGCCCTTCTATAGAAAAGAAAACAGCACTTTTCATGTTTTTGAGAGCACAAACATCTTCATATTTCTTTCTTTTTTTTTTTAACTCTTTCATAAGGAAGTAATAATATATCCTTTGATAAGAAGACTGAGGTTTTTCTCCTCTTTCATCATAAAGTTTATTATTCTACACACCAAAATAAAATACCCAGTTAAATCAGTTTATCCAAAACACCTTTATAACTCCACTATACCTAGAGCTAGAACTATACACTATACCTAGAACTTCAATGAAAATCATCTTAGCTGAGAATATCCATATTCCTTTACAGAGGACCTGGTGTTTAAAAGCAGAGTATTGTTGATTTTCTCAGAACATATCCTTTTGAGTTTTGTTCTCCAACCGAAATGGAAATTTCAGAAAAAAATGCCCTTGGATGACATGGTTTCTGTCTCTAACATGAGTTTTCAGATATGAATAAAAGCTGAAATGTCATATCAGCTATAAGAAATAAACTCTTTTGAACCTGAAATCATACTTGAATTTTTCCCTCTTATTTAACTAAAAAATTAAGCTTAGAAAAATCTTCTAAAATATGCAATCCAAAAGGATAAAATTGGACAAATATGCATTTCATAATAACCCAAAATTAAAGAATATTNATATTGCTGAACATCTGTTCCTAGTTATAATAAAGTTGGAGTGGTTTTAGAGTGTATCTTCACTTTTTAGAGCATCTAAAATCAGATGCTTTGAAAAATTTTTAATATATTAAGCTTGGTGGTAGATACCACAGTCTTAGAAAAAATTTCATTTTCTACTACATGTAAGGCCAAAAACAGATGTTATTTAAAGATAAAATCAATATTTAGAAAAAATGAAATAAACTTGGCTTATATTAAGACATGTGACAGTAGGGCCCATGAAATGTCTTGTAATATCATGGCTACTGGTATATAAAGTTTCACATTTTCCAAGTTTTATTTCCTATGTACCAAGTATTAGCAAAGTTTGGTGTATTAGACTCTACAAAACCCTCCAAGTTACTGTGGAATGAAAATCTAAGTGTAGTTTTCAAATCTGTTAAGCTACATGCAAAATATTTATGGATTTAAATAAATTTCTTTAAATCACCTTAAACAATAAAGGCGTTCACTCATACAACATAGGATAATAATCCTATGATTAAGTCAATAGAATGCCATCAGTGCGCTACCACCGTTCTAGGTGCTGGAAATGCAGTAGTAAACAAAACATTATTCATACTTGTATGCATTTTAATAAACATATTGCATACTAATGGGCTTCTCTTGTAGTTCGGTCAGTAAAGAAACTGTCGGCAGTGCAGGCGACCTGGGTTCGATCCCTGGGTTGGGAATATACCCTGGAGAAGGAAATGGTGACCCACTCCAGTATCCTTGCCTGGAAAATCTAATGGACAGAGGAGCCTGGTGGGCTGCAGTCCATGGGGTTGCAAAGTTGGGCACGACTGAGTGACTAACACTAACACTCACTGCATACTAATAGAAATAAAAAAGCCAAGCAACTAATTTTATGTTAGCGCATTATACCCAACCATGCGCATATCTTGCATATATCGTCTTGTTCAATTTAGATTTAAATCATATATTCTCACTTTTCTATTTAGTGGAACCTACTTAGCCTTTAAAATCTAGTTCAAAGTTCGTTTCTTTGAAGCTTTCTTTTATACCACTTCCATCACTTCACACCTGTGTAAAATCAGTTACTTTTCCTTAATTCTAGTAGTAGCAACTGCATTATATATATGTACACAATATTGCTTTATTATTAATTACATACTTGAATGTGAGCTTTTTGACAGGGCCATATCTTATTCGGTTTCACAGTTCTTAACACAATGCTAGATATATGTAAATTTTAATATGTATATATATATACATATTTAAATATATATACATATTGTTACATATATGAAGTGAAGTGTTAGTCAATCAGTCATATTCAGTTCTTTGCGATCCCATGGACTGTAGCCCATTAGGCTCCTCTGTCCATAGGATTCTCTAGGCAAGAATATTGGAATGGGTTGGCATTTCCTTCCCCAGGGGATCTTCCCAATCCAGGGATGGAACATGGGTCTCCTGCATTGTAAGCAGGTTGGCTTCCCTCGTAACTCAGCTGGTAAAGAATCCACCTGCAATGCAGGAGACCCCGGTTCAATTCTTGGGTTGTGACGATCTGCTGGAGAAGGGATAGGTTACCCACTCCAGTATTCTTGGGCTTTGCTTGTGGCTCAGCTGGTATAGAATCCTCCTGCAATGTGGGAGACTGACCTGGGTTTGATCCCTGTGTTGGGAAGATCCCCTGGAGAAGGGAAAGGCTACCCACTCCAGTATTCTGGCCTGGAGAATTCCATGAACTGTATAGTCCATGGGGTCACAAAGAGTCAGACACGACTGAGCAACTTTTCCTTCTTTACCATCTGAGCCACCAGGAAATGGAAAAAGTGGATACAAAAATAAATGGAGTAATTTAGAATGTTTTCGTAGATAGCATATCCAAAGAATAAAATGGTTCAATAAGGAACTAATATTCTGCTAGATTCTAATTGCTGCCACAAAAATTTACCACAAACTTAACAGCTTAAACATTAGAAATGTATTACCTTGCAGCTCTATAGGCTAGGAATCTGACATGAGTGCTACCGGACTAAAGTCAAGGCAAGACCACATTCCTTTCCATAAACTCTAGAGGATAACCTGTTACCTTGCCTTTTCCAGCTTCTAGATGCTACCTGCACTCTGGTTTGTGATCTCTTTCCTCCACCTTCAAAGCCAGCAATATCTAATCTCTCTGACCCTTCTCTCTCTGTTGCCAACCAAGAAAGTTTCTGCTTTCTTCTATTTTTCAAAAGTGAATGCTTTACTTCAAAACTATCCTTAAGAATATGCAAAAAATGACATCCAAATCAAGATAAGTTCCAATCCCAAAGAAAGACAACACCAAAGAATGTTCAAACTAGCATACAATTGCACTCATCTCACACGCTAGCAAAGTAATGCTCAAAATTTTCCAAGCCAGCCTTCAACAGTACCTGAACCGAGAACTTACAGATGTTCAAGCTGAATTTTAAAAAGGCGGAGGAATCAGAGATCAAATTACCAACATCCGTTGTATCATTGAAAAAGCAAAAGCAAGAGAGTTCCAGAAAAACATCTACTTTTGCTTCCTTGACTATGCCAAAGCCTTTAACTGTGTGGATCACAACAAACTGTGGAAAATTCTTAAAATGATGGGAATACCAGTGCACCTTCCCTGCCTCTTGAGAAACCTGTATGCATGTCAAGAAGCAACAGTTAGAACTGGACATGGAACAACATATTGATACAAATAGGGAAAGGAGTACATCAAGGCTGTATATCGCCACCCTGCTTATTTAACTTATATGCAGACTACATCATGTGAAATGCTGGACTGGATGAATCAAGCCAGAATCAAGATTGCCAGGAGAAATATCAGTAACTTCAGATATGCAGATGACATCACTCTTATGGTGGAAAGTGAAGAGGAACTAAACAGTCTCTTAATGATAGTGAAAAAGGAGAGTGAAAGAGCTGGTTTATAACTCAACATTCAGAAAATGAAGATCATGATATCTGGTCCTATCACTTCGTGGCAGATAGGTGGGGTAACAATGGAATACAGTGAGAGATTTTATTTATTTATTTGTGGCTCCAAAATCACTGCAGATGGTTACTGAAGCCATGAAATTAAAAGATGTTTCTTCTTTGGAAGAAAAGCTATGACCGAACTAGACAGCATATTAAGAAGCTGAGACATTACTTGCTGACAAAGGCCCATCTAATCAAAGCTATGGTTTTCCCAGTAGTCATATGAGTTGGACCATAAAGAAAGCTGAGCACTGAAGAACTGATGCTTTTGAACTGTGGTGTTGGAGAAGACTCTTGAGAACACCTTGGACTGCAAGGAGATCAAACCAGTCAATCCTAAAGGAAATCAGTCCTGAATATTCATTGGAAGGACTGATGCTAAAGCTGAAGCTCCAATCCTTTGGCCACCTAATACGAAGAACTGACTCATTGGAAAAAACTGTGATGCTGGGAAAGATTGAAGGCAGGAGAAGAAGGGGACAAGAGGATGAGATGGTTTGATGGCATCACTTATTTGATGGACTTGAGTTTGAGCAAGCTCCGGCAGTTGGTGATGGACAGGGAAGCCTGGTGTGCTGCAGTCCATGGGGTGGCAAAGAGTCGGACACGATAGCGAGACTGAACTGAACTGAACACTAATATCTGCTAAAATAAATATGAGGATCCATTATTAACTCAACAAATACATCTTAAGTATTTGCTTTATGTGTTACTTTGTACTCGAATCCAGGAAAAGATACCAAGATTCCAACCTTAGATTTTTGAAGAGAACTAGGAAATCTATTTGCAATGCTATAATACAAGAAAGACTATAAATCCAAAAAAGCAAAAACAAAGGCTCTGGACGTTCAGAAGATGAAAATCTTTCATATCTTGAAGTTTTTACTTACTATATTTAATGAGATTACTGTATTTTCCACTAACTTCCTGGCCTTTGTATTGTGTGTAAAGTGAATTGTTACATTTTTCATATAATTTTTCTTGATTTGCAAATTTCTCTGCTGTTAAAGATTTATTTGATTAGGTTGGACAACAAGAAAAACCAGAACAATCTCCCCATACCAAGGTCTTTAGTCATCATATCTGCAAAATCCCCTTTCCATATAATGTAAAATATTCACAGGTTCCTGGGATTAAGATGTGAACATCTTTGTTTTGGGTTGGGAGCATTATTGTGTCCATTACAATTAAGAGCATAACAATAGCTTGGAATGAGGATTGTAGTGACTGCTAGTAATATAGAAAAATGAAAAAATGAAGAGTAATACAGCAAGTTGCAGTAAGAAATGTATCTAGTGAAATTGTTTTCTTCCTACTTGTTGAAGAATTGAATAAGTAAATAAGTGAATAAAAGGAAGTCAAGGAAAGTTACATAAAGACATAAGCGAGCAAAAAATATTGACAGACTGTTTACAAGCCTAAAAGCATCAAAGCCAAAGCCAAGTTTTTCTGTGTGTGTGTGTGTGTGTGTTTTGTTTGTTTGTTTTGTTTTTTGTAGAAATTAATTTCAGGATTATAACTATCTTTCAACTGAGAAGCAGCAAATATGAGGAGTAATTTCAGAACTCTTTTTTCTCCACCCCAAGTTCAGTTGCCAAGTATCTTATAAGTTTTCAATGTACTGAAAACAAGTGGATATTTTGGAATTTCCCCCAAGAGGTCAAAGCACTGGTAGGGAAATTTTCCTGATGTCCAAGCTGTGATTTCAGTGGCTCACTTTTGTCCCATCATTTCTACTTACATCCCCAGGAGCCAGCTACAGTAATTCTTCACCATTTCAGTAAACACATCTGTCAACTTCTACTACTTGTCAATGACATCAATTTATTTTATTAGAGATAGGATCAGGAGCAAATATCCAAGAGACTACCATCTTCTAAATCAGACAGAAAAATACCCACATTTGTTGTTGTCACCATCAATTATTTGAAGGAGAGAAAGCTAAAAAAAAAATAGTATTTACCCTTGTTAATGTCAATAAGGAACAAAAACTGAATAAAAGGAGAGTGGTGAACTCTCAAGAAATGATTTTTTTAATATTAAGTTACTTTTTGAACGCTGGTCTTATTCAAGTTGAAAAGATGTTCTTCTGATTCTGGTTTTTAGTCTATTAATTTGGCTTTTCAACATGTAACAAAAGTCCCATGCAGACAATATGCTTATTCCTGTAAGAATGTGAGGTTTGCTTATTTCATAAATTAAGTAATTAGTTCATTTATGCAAAACACAGTTACAAACCTTTGCTTTGTTACAGCAGCAAAGTTGTGTTATTCTGTTTCATAATATAATCAGAGGATTTCAGGGTAATACTGTGCTTTAAAAATTATCTCATTTAAGCCCACATTTTAGAGATGAGAAAACTGGAGGTATTTAGTGATTTGTCCAAGGTCACATAGCTAGTTAGTGGCAAATTAGGAATTTAAACTTAGTTTAAATGTCAATAGTCTTTCTCCCAACTCCAGAATTTCTCCTTTTCTCTAGTAACATCAACATTTGTATTCACAGTGTTCCATAATATACATGTATTCTCTCTCCTAATTAATGGTAAAGGACCAGAACACTGCTGTCAGATAACATCTGCCATGACGATATTTGCATTTCTAAAAGATCACTCTGACTTTGGAAGCTACTGAAAGTACGGGTTAGACTAGGCAAAAGATAGTATACACAGGATGAATTTGCAGGGCAGGAATAGCGACCCAGATGTAAAGGATGGACGTGGATACAGTAGGGAAAGGAGAGGGTGGGACAAATTGAAAGTGGCATTGATATATATACACACACACACATTAGCATGTGTAAAACAGATAGCTAGTGGAAACTTGCTGTACAACACTGGAATCTCAGCTTAGTGCTCTGTGATGACCTGGAGGCTGAGATGGGGGGAAGGGTGGGAGGGAAGCTCAAGAGGGAAGGAATATAGGTGTGTATGTGTGTAGGGGGGTTAGTGGTTCAGTCTTGTCCAACTCTGCATACTCATGGATTGTTAGCCTGTCAGGCTCCTGTATCCATGGAATTTCCCAGGCAAGAATACTGGAGCGGGTTGCCACTTCCTCCTCCAGGTGTTGTTCCTGACCCAGGGCTCAAACCTGTGTCTCCTGCATTGCAAGCAGATTCTTTACCATCTGAGTCACAAGGGAAGCAGCAATATTGTAGAGGAAAAGTTAAAATTTTACATAAGCTCCTGCTCCTTCTGCCTCCATAGCTCAGCTTGCTCCTTGCAAAGTCTGGATTGTGTAGGTCACGTAGTCTCAGAAAGTGCGGACCTACAGTACTAGGAACTGGAGCTTATCTCGCTCACCCTTGCCCTGCTTTTTGCAACTGCCCAGCCCCTGCAAACCTGGTTAATCTTTCCTGTCCATGTAAAGGTCAGGCATCTCCCTTCCCATCTTGACTGCTGTTCCCGTGTACAAAAAAAACCCTTAGTTTAAGCCAGCCTATAATCAGCTAGTATTGCCCACTATAGTCTGTCTATAAAAACTCTGTAACACCTTTGTGAGGGGCTCAGAGCTTGGAGGGTTAACTCCTCTGGGCCGGCTGGTGTAATAAACCTGAGTTTTCCAACTCTCTGAGTGTGGTGTTTGGATTCTCGATTACTGGTTTCTGCAACATTTCTGGAGGCCCAGCAAGATTCCAACCACACCAGCCCCTTGAGCTGCCAGAAAGGTGGCTCAGCCAGGCTGGAGCAAAGGAATCCCGAGACGAATGAGGAGGCGTGCCATCTAATGATATTCCGGGTTCTCTTTCACACTGGTGTTCCAACTCTCTGGACAGCCAAATCCCGACTAAACTCTTTGGAGGGATAGACCAACCCACCAGGAGTAGCCACAGGATCAGGTAAGGCCCCAGGGCCAGTCTCCAGTCAGGTCCTACCCCTACGGGTAGAAGAGGAGACTGATCACCTCCTTGGCGCTCCCAGGAAGGAAGCATCAGATAGGGAGAACTGGGGACTCAGGAGAAGGGAGGCATTGTGACTGATAACTTCCTTGGAACTCCCAGGAGGGAGGCATTGTAATAGCTTCTGAAAGATTGTGAGTGCATGATTGCTGATTGAACAGAGTGAGAGAAAGTGGGTTTTTTTTTTTTTCTTTTTTCTTTTTGGAAACTGCAAAACCAATTCTTTTTGCATATGCAATTAAAAACAACTAGCTCTTTAAAAGGCCTGCCTAGGAAAAAGCTTGAAGTTAACTCTTTCCATATCCTTGAAACGCACAGCCAGCTTTGCCTGAGAACTCAGCCTTGGGTAAATTTAAAAAAGCAAAGAAAAAAAAGGGGGGGGGGCGTCAAAGAGATATTTTCAGTCTCAAACAGAAAACTATAAGATCTCTGTCAGTCTATCTGGATTTATGTATGTCTCAGTGTACGTCTTTTTTTTTTTTCTGATAATACTGTTGAAGTTGTAAATGAGTTCAAATTTAATTGGCCTAAAGGAAAGTAAGCACTTACAAATCAAACAATTCTAAATACAAGAAAAATTAACCTAAATAAATTTCAGATTCACATAAACTGGGAAAATTCAATATTAAGTATCTAGCATTAATGTTTGTTTGCTAATGTAGCAAGGAATTAGGATGTATGTTTTTAACAAAGAAGATATAAAAAAGAAAATTACATTTTATAAAGGGGAAAAAAAAAGTAGGTCTGACTTACAGGTAGCTGTTACAAAAAGTGATTAGAAGGTTTGTGGAAAGTTACCCTGAAAAAAAGTTTTGTGCATGGTTAGGACTGACTAAGTTTAAAATAAATTTAATTAAGTTTACCTAATCCGGGAGTTGGTGATGCCCAGGGAGGCCTGGCGTGCTGCGATTCATGGGGTCGCAAAGAGTCAGACACAACTGAGCGACTGAACTGAACTGAACTGAAATGAGTTTAAAGTAAGCTAGTGCAAAACTTGAATGTGACCTTCCTCTCTAACAAGAGGACATACTTTCTTTAGATGTTGAACAACTTTTAATAGTAGATTAAAGTTTCTTTACCTCTTAATCTGTTCTATATTTACCTATGAAATCTTTTGTCAAATTTGGCTAAGTGAATAACTATTATTTCATAGTGACTTATATGATCCTACCTGACTGATTGTTATAAACCCTTATGATATTTTTTGACACAACTTCCTAAGTAACTTGACTTCTAGCTAACTTTGGGATGCTTCAGAGGGCCCCGAGACATCCCAAAGAGCTGTTAAGCTCCCTGGGTTCACTGGACTTCTTAAATGACATGGGAAGTACTGTTGAAGGGGTGACAAATCTTTTCAGGTTATACTGTATAGTTGGTGTTACTAATAAAGATATCCTAAAATTGTGTGAAATTCATATAGATCTGATATGCCCTGATAAAATATGGTCAATTACAATTCTAGTTATCATATTAAACAGTTACATGTTACAACAAGGACCAGGGTTTCTTTGTCAATTGCAATAAAATCAGATTTTAAACAGGTCTTCTATGGTTTTACTCTCATGCTTTTAGAATATTGCTAGTTCTTCAAAATTTATGGAAAACACTTTCTAAGATTAAGCAGATAAACAAATTTTGTTATTAACAGTAAGCTGGTACCAGACTGGAATTTAGTTCTCTCTGTTTAGAGAACAAAGTTTTCTTAGAATGCAGCTTTTAATAACAGATTATGAGTTTCTTTGCCTTTAAGTGATTTATATTTGTTTTTAAAAACTTTTTGTTACTTTCGTAAAGTAAGTAAACATTGGTTAAGATTATGGTATATGTACTGGCGATTCATGTCCGATGCAGGATGCAGGATGCTTGGGACTGGTGCAAGGAGAGGACCCAGAGAGATGGTATGGGGTGGGAGGTGGGAGGGGATTCATGTTTGGGAACGCATGTACACTCGTGGTGAATTCATGTCAATGTTTGGCAAAATCAATACAGTAATGTAAAGTAAACTAAAGTTAAAATAAAAATTAAAAAAAAAAAAGATTATGGTATATGTAGACAAAGCTCCTTCTGCTTCTACAAGAAAAAATAACCCCTCATGGTTAGACTTTTGCTATCTTGATGTCCTTAAAACATGGCAATAGTCTGCTCCTCAATCAAGAAATTAAAAATGGATAAATAACAGCTAAAAATCAGAGAGCCAGGGCTATGGGAAATACAAGACAGTCACTTCGCTTTTCCCAGATCCCTAACAGACTTCATTTTTATTTGATGGGTTAAAGCATTCCCTGGCTACGTGTTAATACCCTTACAGTGAGTTCTACAAAAAGGAAAAAAATTATATTTCACTGAATATTACATTCTAGTTTTGTTAATTAAGGTCTGTGCTTACTAAGACTCACTTGTGAAATAGTTCCTTGTTATACTTTATTGTTAAAAGGTTTAATTAAGTTATTAAAAAGGACACTGTAAGATTGTTTCTAAAGCTTATCTAAGCAACCAATCTTTGGATAAAGGTCAGATGCTCCTTGATGTACAACCAGGAGCTGAACACTTGGCTATAATCATTTAACTGATTCCGTTAAATTCTTGCTTATGACCTTACTGATAACTGCTAGCTATATCATTTTCTATGTGTGTGTTAGTTGCTTAGTTGTGTCCGATTCTTTGCAACCCCATAGACCACAGCCCACCAGGCAAATCCGTCCATGGGATTCTCCAGGCAAGAACACTGGAATGGGTTACCATTTCCTTCTCTAAAAGAAACCATAGAAAGAAAGAAAGTCAAGTCACTCAGTCACGTCCGACTCTTTGCAACCCCATGGATTGTAGCCTACCAGGCTGCTCCATCCGTGGAATTTTCCAGGCAAGGGTAGTGGAGTGGGTTGCTATTTCCTTCACCACGTTTTCTACATAGCTTTTTTCAAAAGATTATTTCTTATGTTACCAAATGTGTGACTGAAGCCTGTGATAAAATGCTGATATACAGTTCCATATGAGATAAATAATTATAATAATGTAACTCTAGATACGAGAAGAAGCAACAAGAGGAAATATTTTCCTGGACCAAGAGGCTAGTAAGACAGGTATGGTCCAGAGACTTCTCCTAGTAGTAGTATACTTTCTTGGACTTTCTCCAAGTAGTAGTATGACAAGAATATTCCCCGGCCAACACTGAAACAATGCTGGAACAAGTTGCCTTATCATTCTGTGGACTCTCATCTCTCTCCGAAAATGCACCCTGAGGTCCTCAGGCTATTCTCCCTTTGAAATCTTATACAGGAGGACACCCCCAGTGATAGAAAAGCTCAAGGTAGACCAACAACAACTAGCTGACCTGGAGATGTCCCAACACCTTCAAGCCCTGGGAAAAGTCTTCCGTCATATTGCGGGATAAACCTTAGAAAGGACGCCCATTCCTTTGGGCAGTTGGGTTCATCCCTATCAGCCAGGAGATGAGGCATGGGTTAAAGATTGGGAAAAGGACCCACTTCAGCCAATTTGAACAGTCCCTCACACTGTTGTCCTGGCAACCTCTACTGCTGTTAAAGTTACAGGTGTCATCACGTGGATCCACCACACCACAGTCAAGAAGGCAGCTTCCTGTGATGAGGACACCTGGAAAGCAGTTCAGGACCCCAAAGACCTCCTCAAGGTTAGGTTCCAAAGACAAATGTCCTCACCCATGAAGGACGCTGAGCCCCTCTCTAGTAACTCCGGAGGCTGACTAGTCAATGCACGGGAGAAGCTTGAGGGTTCTTCCGCCTTGCTCCAGCCACATTCCAGCAGCTGGCTGGTCAAAGCACAGCAGAAGCTTGAGGATCTGGCCATCGAAATATCAATGGATTTTCATTGTCAATCCTGGTGTCTATCCCTAACCAATTTTATTGCTGTGCTTTTCATTACAGGACCAAGACTCCCTGGCTGAGGTAGTTTTATAGAATAGGATATGTCTAGATCTAATGACAGCTGAAAAGAGAGGACTATGCCCCTTCTTAAATGGAGTGCTGCTTTTATGTAAACCAATCAGACATAGTCAGGGACATGGCCCAGCAGCTAAGGGAACAAATCATAAAAAGGAGAGAGAAACCAGCTAATTCCTGGGGTAACTGGAACAGTATCTGGAGCTGGGCATCTTGACTTCTCAGTTTAACAGGGCCTGTCTTCATGCTCTTTGCCGTGCTCTTCTTTGGCCCTTGTATTCTCAATGCAATTACCCAGTTTATAACCTCTCGGATTGAATCCATAAAGTTACAAATGGTAATAGCTCAGTATAGCCCCCTAAACGATGGGGAGCTCTGAATGTCCTACAAAAACATGAGATGATGCTTTCTACAATGAGTGACAGAAGCATCAAGAGCAGGGAATGAAGAGGAAAAGTTAAAATTTTACATAAGCTCCTGCTCCTTCTGCCTCCATAGCTCAGCTTGCTCCTTGCAAAGTCTGGATTATGTAGGTCACGTAGTCTCAGAAAGTGCGGACCTACTGTACTAGGAACTGGAGCTTATCTCACTCACCTTTGCCCTGCTTTTTGCAACTGCCCAGCCCCTGCAAACCTGCTTATTCATGCCTGTCCATGTAAAGGTCAGACATTCCCAGTCCCATCTTGACTGCTGTTCCTGTGCACAAAAAAAACCTTAGTTTAAACCAGCCTATTAGCAGCTAGTGTTTCCCACTATAGTCTGTCTATTAAAACCCTGTAACCCCTTTGTTCGAGGCTCAGAGCTTGGAGTGCTAACTCCTCTGGGTCCACTGGCATAATAAACCTGAGTTTTCTAACTCTCCGAGTGTGGTGCTTGGCTTCTCAATTACTGGTTTCTGCAACTATATATATATACATGCTTGTAGCTGATTCATGTTGTTGTACGGAAGAAACCAATACAACACTGTGAAGCAATTATCCTCCAATTAAAAAGTTTTTAAATTTTTAAAAGCTAAAAAAAAAAAGTAGATTGCAGTAGTATAGGTAGGAGATGATGATAATTTTATCTAGAAAAGTGTCCATATAGAAGCACAGAAGATGATTCTAAATTAGTTAAAGTTAATATGATATGGTGATGGAATAGTTATGAAGAAACAGAGAGAAGGGGTGATAAAAATGATTTCCAGAATTTTGGATTACACAACTGGAAATATGGCAATATTATTTGCGGAGAAGGGAAATATTAGAGGAGAACCAAAGTATTAAGCAAACTTTGGTATGTTATGATACGGTAGGACAATTCCCCTATTTTAGTAACTTTCATAAAAAGAAAGTTTAGCTTTTTCTTCATCATTAGAAAAGCAGACTATGGAATTAGACCTTCAGATTATGAATCCCAGCTACTACACTTACTAAATGAATATCCATGGAAAGTTACAAACCACTCTCTCTCAGTTTCCTCATTTGCTGAATGAGGATTTTCAGATGAAGGAAAAATTGTAATTTCTTCCTACAGTTGTAAGAACTATATATCTACTTATATATTTTCAAGCAAGACACAAAGCAAGATTTCAATAAATGTTAACTAATATTATTATATACCTATTCTCATTCTAGTGAAGAGGAAATTGAGGTATGAAAGTAAAACTGTTGTTAGTCGCTCAGTCATGCCAGACTCTTTGTGACTCCATGGACTGCAGCCCAGCAGGGTCCTCTGTCCATAGGATTTTCCAGGCAAAGATATTGGAGTGAGTTGCCATTTCCTTCTCCAGGGGGATCATCCAGACTCAGGGATCAAACCCTGATCTCCTGCACTGAAGGCAGATTCTTTACTGACTGAGCTAAGAGGAAAGCCCAAAGGAGAGGGGAGGCAAAAAGCCTACAGCACCTTGTATTGCCAGGTGGTCTCCCATCAAGTACTAAGCAGGCCCAACCCTGCTTAGCTTCCAAGATCAGATGAGATCCAGTGCGTTCAGGGTAGTATGGCCATAGACTAGAGTGGGTATCTGTTCCCTTCTCCAGGGGATCTTCCCAATCCAGGGATCAAACACAGGTCTTCCACATTGCAGGTGAATTCTTCTTCTTTTTTTTTTTTAATTTTTATTTTTACTTTCTTTTACTTTACAATACTGTATTGGTTTTGCCATACATTGACATGAATCTGCCACGGGTGTACATGAGTTCCCAATCCTGAACCCCCCTCCCACCTCCCACCCCATATCATCTCTCTGGATCATCCCCATGCACCAGCCCCAGGCATCCTGCATCCTGCAACAGACATAGACTGGTGATTCATTTCTTACATGATAGTATATATGTTTCAGTGCCATTCTCCCAAATCATCCCACCCTCCCCCTCTTCCTCAGAGTCCAAAAGTCCGTTCTATACATCTGTGTCTCTTTTGCTGTCTCGCATACAGGGTTATCATTACCATCTTTCTAAATTCCATATATATGCATTAGTATACTGTATTGGTGTTTTTCTTTCTGGCTTACCTCACTCTGTATAATCAGCTCCAGTTCCATCCATCTCCTTAGAACTGATTCAAATGTATTCTTTTTAATGGCTGAGTAATACTCCAGTGTGTATATATACCACAGCTTTCTTAGCCATTCATCTGCTGATGGACATCTAGGTTGTTTTCATGTTCTGGCTATTATAAACAGTGCTGCAATGAACTTTGGGGTACACGTGTCTATTTCTATGATGGTTTCCTCGGTGTGTATGCCCAGCAGTGGGATTGCTGGTTCATATGGCAGTTCTATTTGCAATTTTTTTAAGGAATCTCCACACTGTTCTCCATAGTGGCTGTACTAGTTTGCATTCCCACCAACAGTGTAGGAGTGTTCCCTTTTCTCCACACCCTCTCCAGCATTTATTGCTTGCAGACTTTTGGATCACAGCCATTCTGACTGGTGTGAAATGGTACCTCTTTGTGGCCTTGATTTGCATTTCTCTGATAATGAGTGATGTTGAGCATCTTTTCATGTGTTTGTTAGCCATCCGTATGTCTTCTTTGGAGAAATGTCTATTTAGTTCTTTGGCCCATTTTTTGATTGGGTTGTTTATTTTTCTAGAATTGAGCTGCATAAGTTGCTTGCATATTTTTGAGATTAGTTGTTTGTCAGTTGCTTCACTTGCTATTATTTTCTCCCATTCAGAAGGCTGTCTTTTGCGGTGAATTCTTTACCCAGCTGAGCCAGGAGGGAAGCCCAATAGAAGTATAAGTTTAAATTACCTGTCCAAGATAGCACAAATAGTTACAGAGCAGTCATACTGATTTCACATTCAATATTCTTAATACAAAATGTTAGTATTTCTAATCATCCTTTAAAAGTTTTTATGATTAAAATATACTCAAATTGCGTTAACTAAAAACATATTTTTAGCCTGGGTTTTGGATTCTGATAAATTGCCTATGAAAATTCAAGGATATTTCTTAACTATCCCTTTAACTATTTCCATGATTCTCTTCCTGATCATGTTGAAACACTGTCAAAAATGACAAATAATGATTCTTGCTGAAGCAAATGGGACTTTATGACATCACACTCTGAAGAGTGAACAAATCTGTAATCTTATCTTTTTTGACAGTTATGAAGGACATTTCAGAAACTGATCGTATCTGCTATGATTTTAAGAGGGTTAGCATACAACTAGAGAAAAAAATTTTTTTCTTAAAAATCTTTTCTCTAGGGAAAGTAGTCTGAAAGATATTGTTCTTAATTCACACATACTGTCAACTTTTCCTTCAGATTCAATACCCATTACTATAAAATGTCATTTTATAATACTCAAAGATGGAATATCTTTTTATATGTATAGATTCAGCGTTTTTCACTGTATTATATAAAATAAATATTACCGCTAATTTCCAAANCATATTGACTTCAGCCACATATTCTTTTGTTTTGTTTTCTCTGAATCTATTTATCCTAGTCCAATTTTCAAAAAATTCAATTATGGAATACAGAAAAATATTTTGGAATCTGGAAAATATTTTATTATTGTCATCTTTGTTCTTAATGTTAGAGACATTATCTTTTCAAAGAGAATGAAGGCATAGGTGATATCAGTATCAAGTGAAAAAAACTATCTCTTTCAGGTTATCTCAGTATAATATTCTAAACTGGGATAAAATCATCTGATTATATCTTTAAAAAAAAATGTTTCCTGGTATTGAAGATTCATAGGGCTTCCCTGGTGGCTTGGTGGTAAAGAACCCAACTGCCAATTCAGGAGACATGAGATCACTATCTGGGTTTAGAAGATTCCCTGGAGAAGGAAATGGCACCCCCAATCTTGTATTCTTGCCTGGTAAATCCTGTGGACAGAGGAGCCTGGCGGGCTAAAGTCCATGGGGTCACAAAAGAGTCAGACATGACTGAGCAACCAAACAGCAACAAATTTTTATTTTATTACATCATTTGTTTCAAAGCCTGAATCTGTGCAGAGTTTTCTCTCTCTGTAGTCTATTCTATGAAAGTGTTAGTTGCTCAGTCGTGTCTGACTCTTTGCAACCCCATGAACTATAGCCCACGAAGCTTCTCTGTCCCTAGAATTCTCCAAGCAAGAATACTGGAGTGGGTTGCCATATCCTTCACTAAGGGATCTTTCCCAACCCAGGGATTCAACCTGGGTATCCCGCGTTGCAGGCAGTTTCCTTACTGTCTGAGCCACCACGGGTAGCCTATTCTACACTAGCCATGTCCGACTCTTTTTGACCCCATAGACTGCAGCCTGCCAGGCTCCTCTGTCCATGGGATTTTCTAGGCAATAGACTGGAGTGGATTGCCATTTCCTTCTCCAGGGGATCTTCCCAATCCAGGGCTCGAACCCGGGTCTTCCGCATTGTAGACAGAGGCTTTACGGTCTGAGGCACCAGGGAAGTCCTATTCTACACCAGTGGTATTTTGAGTCACTAAGTATGTTATTAATGTCCCCAGTGTCCTAAAGGCCCACAAAGTACTGTGTATCTTTCTTAGAGATAGGGGTTACAAAGAGTAATGACTTGTTCTCTATCTTGGATGGGATATATTAGATCACTGTATCTCTAAAATATTCACTAGTATCAAATAGTCCCCTGTATCTCCATAAGGTTTATTCTATATCCTCTATTGCTCATGTCTCTTACTTTGCCGTATTTCTTTCCATTTCCTATTTCCCAAAAAAATTAAAACAATGTCATCAGTATGAAAGAACAGTTTGAGATTTCATTGAATATCCAGATGATTACATCTTGTTTTCATTTTGGGTGGAGGGGAGGAGGGTGATGGACTACATTGTGACAAAGAACAAGAACATAATTCAAGCTGTAGCATAAAACAATGAAGATGCATTGCCATCCTTTCCAAAGGAACACAGTTATTCTGTTCCTCTTTCCCCTTAAGGATGAAAAGAACACACTCAACAACAATAGCAGCATAGAGTACCAGAGAATGTGTTGATTTGTTCTTGAACCAAACCCATATTCAGAATGTTATTTGTGATGGGGACTATCACTTGGTTATCTTAAAGCCATCTTCTGCCATTTTATAATCCAGAGGATATTTTGATGAATGAAATGTGACACGGTAAGACCATATGATAAATCTATATGTAGTATGGATTTCAAGATAGCTCAGTGGTTGCCAACATCCATTGCATCGTCAGAAAAGCAAGAGAGTTCCAGAAAGACTTCTACTTCTGCTTTATTGACTATGCCAAAGCCTTTGAATGTGTGGATCACAACAAACTGTGGAAAATTCTTCATGAGACCAGAATACCAGACTACCTGACCTGTATCCTGAGAAATCTGTATGCAGGTCAAGAAGCAACAGCTAGAACTGGACATGGAACAGACTGGTTTCAAACTGGGAAATGAGCTCCTCAAGGCTGTATATTGTCACCTTGCTTATTTAACATATATGCAGAGTACATCATGAGAAATGCTAGACTGGATGAAGCACAAGCTGGAATCAAGATTTCTGAGAGAAATATCAATAACCTCACATATTCAGATGACACCACCCTTATGACAGAAAGTGAAGAAGAACTAAACAGCCTCTGGATAAAAGCAAAAGAAGAGTCAAAAGATTGGCTTAAAACTCAACACTCAGAAAATGAAGATCATGGCATCTGGTCCCATCACTTCCTGGCAAATAGATGGGGAAACAATGTAAACAGTGACAGACTTTATTTTGGGGGGCTCCAAAATCACTGCAGATGGTGACTGCAGCCATGAAATTAAAAGACGCTTGCTCCTTAGAAGAAAAGTTATGACCTACATAAAGCATATTAAAAAGCAGAGACATTACTTTGCCAACAATGGTCCATCTAGTCAAGGCTACGGTTTTTTCAGTAGTCATGTATGGATGTGAGAGTTGAACTGTGAAGAAAGCTGAGTGCTGAAGAACTGAAGCTTTTGAACTGTGGTGTTGGAGAAGACTCTTGAGAATCCCTTGAACTGCAAGGAGATCCAATCAGTCCATCCTAAAAGAAATCAGTCTTGAATATTCATTGGAAGGACTGATGCTGAAGCTGAAACTCCAGTTGTCCACCTGATGTGAAGAACTGACTCATTGGAAAAAACACTGATGCTGGGAATGGTTAATGGTGGGAGGAGAAGGCGATGCCAGAGGATGAGATGGTTAGATGGCATTATCCACTCAGTGGACATGAGCTTGAGTAAACTCTGGGAGTTGGTGATGGACAGGGAAGCCTGGCATGCTGTAGTCCATAGGGTTGCAAAGAGTGGGACACAACTGAGCAACTGAACTGAACTGAACAGTGGTAAAGAATCTGCTTGCCAATGCAGGAGACACAGGCTTGAACCCTGGCTTGGGAAGATTCCCTGGAGGAGGAAATGGCAACCCACTCCCGTATTCTTCCTGGGAAAAGTCCATGGAATTGCAAAGAATTGGACGTGACTGAGTAACTGACCATGACATGATAAGATTATCATACCTAATTCCTTTAAGTGTTTGAAAATAGCACTAATTGCTGCCATTCAACTTAAAATAATTGTATTGCTTCTTATTTTCTAACTGAGCCAAGGATATGTGTACAGTATCCAAGCCATGTTCTTCCGTTTCTCTACAGTAAAGTCTTAGTTCTTCGGAGAAGGCAATGGCACCCCACTGCAGTACTCTTGAGTGGAAAATCCCATGGACGGAGGAACCTGGTGGGCTGCAGTTCATGGGGTCGTGAAGAGTCGGACATGACTGAGGGACTTCACTTTCATTTTTCACTTTCATGCATTGGAGAAGGAAATGTCAACCCACTCCAGTGTTCTTGCCTGGAGAATCCCAGGGATGGGGGAGCCTGGTAGGAAGCCATCTATGGGGTCGCACAGAGTTGGACACGACTGAACGGACTTAGCAGCAGCAGCAAAGTCTTAGTTCTTACTCCACAGGAAGCCAGTGTGAAAGTTTCATCAGCTGCCAACTGTTTTTATCCTCACTAGGTACCCATGAGTGAAAAATACCCACTCATTGGTGCTCTTACCCACTGGATCCATTGTGAGGCAAATGGAGGCCAGGAATGCATTTATCATCTGACCTGGTTCTCCTCCGGCGATGAGGGACCATCAGGGTGTTTTGCTTTCCAGGTATTGCTTAAGTTACTGACTTACCCTTATCTGCCCTTGGAAGACCTATCACAAGTATGGAAACTGGATTAAGATTTTCCACTGTGAAAATCATAGACTGACATCACCTTCTGCTCTCCCACTGTTTGTTGTTTTTGATTTTTAATCAAATAATGACCTCATTGGCTGCCATTTTTCTTAGGTCTAATAAATTAATGGTTTATTCCCCTTTATTGTGTATTTCAATATGTCAGTATCCCATGCTGGCCATTCTAGTCTTGTTGCTCACTACAATAATTTCATTCATTTGGTGGCTGACAATTATGTGTTGCTACATTGCTTCTGCTATTCTTGAACTCAGACACCCCCACTGACACTACATTAATTTTTTTTTAATTGAGAATAATTGCCTTACAATATTGTGTTACTTTCTATCATACATCAAGAAGAATCAGCCATAGGTATGTATATGTCCCTTCCTTCTTGAAAACCCCCTCCCACTTCCTACTCCATCCCACTCCTCTAGGTTATCACAGAGCACTGGATCTGAACTCCCTGATCCATACAGCAAATTCCTCCTGGCTATCTATTGTATATATGGTAATGTATATGTTTCAGTGTTACTCTTTCAATTTGCCCTCCCTCTCCTTTCCCCACAAGTCTATTCTCTATGTCTGCATCTCTGTTCCTGTCCTGCAGATAGGTTCATTCGTACCATCTTTCTGGATTCCATATATATGAATTAATATATGACACTTGTTTTACTCTTTCTGGCTTACTTCACTCTGATGCTATTTTTCAAAATGTTATATCTGCAAAGAATTGCTTCTTTGAAACTCCTACCTTTTCTCCTCCTAATGCTATCCTAAGCACCTATCCTTATATGCTGCTGCTGCTACTGCTGCTAAGTCACTTCAGTCATGTCCAACTCTATGCGACCCCATAGACGGCAGTCCAGGAGGCTCCCCCATCCTTGGGATTCTTCAGGCAAGAACTCTGGAGTGGGTGGCCATTTCCTTCTCCAATGCATGAAAGTGAAAAGTGAAAGTGAAGTCGGTCGGTCGTGTCTGACTCTTCACAACCCCATGGTCTGCAGCCTACCAGCCTCCCCCGTCCATTGGATTTTCCAGGTAAGAGTATGGGAGTGAGGTGCCATCGCCTTCTCTAATCCTTCTATACTCATTTTAAATTCACTTCTCTGTCATAAAGCTTTCTCAGATCCCCCAGACAGAATGGATCACTTCAATGCTTTCTCATATTTAGTTTGTAGGGGATCATCGCATTTTCTCAGGTTCTGTATTAGAGGTAGTTATGTATTTTCCCATTTTGTGGACCATAAAAGAGGTTGAGCACTGAAGAATTGATGCTTTTGAATTGTGGTGCTGGAGAAGACTCTTGAGAGTCCCTTGGACAGCAAGGAGATCAAACCAGTTAATCCTAAAGGAAATTAACCCTGAATATTCATTGGAAGGGCTGATGCTTAAGTTGAAGCTCCAGTACTTTGGCCACCTGATGCAAAGAGCTGACTTATTGTGAAAGACCCTGATGCTGGGAAAGATTGAAGGCAAAAGGATAAGGAGATGACAGAGGATGAGACAGTTAGATAGAGTCACTGACATAATGTTCATGAACTTGAGCAAACTCTGAGAAAGGAAAGCCTGGTGTGCTGAAGTCCATGGGGTTGCATAGAGTTGGACACAACTTGTGGCTGAACAACAGTGTATTTTACAAAATCATAGGATCCCTGAGCACAGAACCTTGTCCATTTTATCACTGACTCTCCTGAAGCTCTTTTTCTAACACTATGCCAACTTCCTTTCTAGAATAGATAAAGTCACTTGAGTAAAATTAATGGATAATTTGAGAAAATATAAAACATATAGTACAAAGATTCTAGGCGCTCATATATTTTAGTAGTTAGTATTTTGTTCATTTGTAGATACTAGAAACTAAGAAATAAAAAGCAATTCAGAGTTTTGATTCCCTCAATTTATGTAAGGTAGGTACAAAGGCATATTCTATAAAAGTGTTATTTATTGTGTCTGAGAATCTCATCCATACAGAATGGCAGGTAAAAAGGAAGTTTATTAATTTCAATGGAACAATTAATATATATTATACCAAAATCCTTCTGTATCTAGTATATTACAGTTTCCAGTGACTAATTTAAATAAAGTAACATGGATAAAGTACTTGTAATGATCCATTTATGTATACATTTATATATTTCATAGACCTATATGTACATATATAGATATATCTTGAAATGGTTAGAGGAAGTAATATAACAATAGTGATTTATGTTAGTATTCTGTGCTAGTTTACTTTATCTAAAGATCTCCAGGGCTTTACAAACATTAACATCTCCTTCTTATCCGTGAGATAAGTATCATTATCCAAGAGTTATAGTGAAGTGATGGATGCACAAAGAGATTAAGTGATTTCTTCAAGGTTATCGTCACTTGTGACAAGAAACGGATAGAAGTTAGATTTATGAATCTTGGTTTTATGCTTTAACTATTCTTGAGCTCTGCATATAAGTTACCCAAAATATCCAGAGGAAAAAAAAAATTGAGACTACAGTGAACAAAGACCATGTAGGTAAAAACTAAGTATTGGGATATTCAACATCACTGATTAAATAAATAAAATCCAGAAAGCAGATTTTACTGAAAAAGGGATTGTCCATAGTTTGTAATTAAGTAAGTTTGGAAGAGATTGTGTTACCTTATATTCCAATCGAATTGTATAGAAGGTATACAACTGTGCTTTGAGGAAATTCTAAAAATATATATCAAGAAAAACATGTTTATGTGTTTACAGCATTTGAATTCATTACCATGGACTATAGCACTCTGTAGGCCTAAAAACTATTTTGGATAACATATTTTCACTGCTCTATGTTTTAACATCCCATCCTGTCAGATCAGATTATAAAGGCCAAAATTAAGTGACCTCTACACAAAGCAGAATTCTACTGTGAAAGCAAAGGAGAATTTATTCTTTTACTGTGGGAAATCAGACAAAAGAATTGACTTTGTGCAGATTGCCTAAGGAATGGTAAATCTGCATCTGTAATATGTATTTGTTTATTCAGTGATTGTTTATAAGAAATAAAATTGATTCTACTACCACAAAGTCCTGGGCATTCTTTCCATGCAAACAGTTTTGAAGGCAAGTGATTTTAGAAAATGAGGCAAGTCATGTGAAGTTTCTTCACTATGAGCCAAGCTTTCACATTTGCCGATGGAGGAGGTCTGCAGGTGCCTTCGGATTTGCAGTAGGAGTTCTTCCATATCCCTCAATTAGTTATCCTCTCTGCAGTGGCCACAGGACTGGAAAAGGTCAGTTTTCATTCCAATCCCAAAGAAAGGCAGTGCTAAAGAATGCTCAAAGTACTGCACAACTGCACTCATTTCACACGCTAGTGAAGTAATGCTCAAGATTCTCCAAGCCAGGCTTCAACAGTATGTAAACCATGAACTTCCAGATGTTCAAGCTGGTTTCAGAAAAGGAAGAGGAACCAGAGATCAAATTGGCAACATCTGTTGGGTCATCGAAAAAGCAAGTGAGTTCCAGAAAAATATCTACTTCTAGGCTTCCTACCTAGAAAAATACGTACCCTCATCTAGGCTTCCTAGGTGGTGCAGTGTTAAAGAATCTGCCTGCCAATGCAGGAGACGCAAGAGACATGAGTTCCATCCCTAGGTCAGGATGATCCCCTGGAGTAGGAAATGCCATTTTACTCTATTATTCTTGCCTAGAAAACACCATGGACAAAGAGCCTGGTGGGCTACAGCCTATGAGGTGCCAAAAGTCAGGTGGACTGAGGAAGCACGCACCCTCATCTTAATCATAGTCAAATGTGAGAGGACAAAAAAAGAGAGGAAGGTTATTTTCCCTGACAAGCTGCTGTTTGCCTTCAATTCATTTGACCTATAATCTTCTGCAAGCAACATAAAACTACACATATTTAAGGTGCATGTTTTGATACATTTTGGCACATGGACACACCTTGAAATCATTACCACTCTCAAGATAATGAAACCATCCTCGAAGCTCCTCACTATAACTCTCCCTTCCCACTCCTTCCTAACCCCATCCTGAAGCAGCAGTCAGTTCTCCCAGAAAACAACTGGAGAGATGGCATAAAATTTAAAACAAGCAAATAAGCTTATTTTCATGTAATTAATAAGATAATTGACAAGATACAAATTCAAAAGATTATGTGATCATCTACTGTTCACAAGTCAACATTGCAACCTCATAAATGACTTGGATTAAGTCATTACAATCTCAAAAACAACCTGAATGCAGTCTCAAAAATGACAGAATGATCTCTGTTTTTTTTCCAAGGCAAACCATTCAGTATCACGGTAATCTAAGTCTATGCCCTGACCAACAATGCTGAATAAGCTGAAGCTGAATGGTTCTGTGAAGACCTACAAGACCTTCTAGAACTAAAACCCCCAAAAGATGTCCTTTTCTTTATAGGGGACTGGAATATAAAAGCAGGAAGTCAAGAAATACCTGGGATTACAGGCAAATTTGGCCTTGGAGTACAGAATGAATAGGGCGAAGGCTAATAGAGTTTTGCCAAGAAACCGCACTGGTCATAGTAAGCATCCTCTTCCAACAGCAAAAGAGAAGACTCTACACATGGACATCACCAGAAGGTCAATACCAAAATCAGACTGATTATGTTCTTTGCAGCCAAAGATGGAGAAGCCCTACACCATCAGCAAAATCAAGACTGGGAGCTGACTTTGGCTCAGATCATAACTCCTTACTGCCAAATTCAGATTTAAGTTGAAGAAAGTAGGGAAAACCACTAGACCATTCAGGTATGAACTAAATCAAATCCCTTATGACTATACAGTGGGAGTGACAAATAGATTCAAGGGATTAGATCTGATAGACAGAGTGCCTGAAGAACTATGGCATACCTGAATGGTCATAGTTGAATTGTCACCAACCTGGAGCCAGACATCCTGGAAGGTGAAGTCAAGTTGGCCTTTAGGAAGCATTATGGCAACCCACTCCAGTACTCTTGTCTGGAAAATTCCATGGACTGAGGAGCCTGGTGGGCTATAGTCCAGGGGGTCACAGAGAGTTGGACACGACTGAGCAACTTTACTTTACTATGAACAAAGCTAGTGGAGGTGATGGAATTCCAGTTGAGCTGTTTCAAATCCTGAAAGATGATGCTGTGAAACTGCTGCACTCAATATGCCAGCAAATTTGGAAAACTCAGCAGTGGCCAGAGGACTGGAAAAGGTCAGTTTTCATTCCAATCCCAAAGAAAGGGAATACCAAAGGACGCTCAAAGTACCACACAGTTCCGCTCATTTCACACGCTAGTGAAGTAATGCTCAAAGTTCTCCAAGCCAGGCTTCAACAGTATGTAAACCACGAACTTCCAGATGTTCAAGCTGGTTTCAGAAAAGGAAGAGGAACCAGAGGTCAAATTGCCAACATCTGTTGAATCATCAAAAAAGCAAGTGAGTTCCAGAAAAATATCTACTTCTGCTTTACTATGTCAAAACCTGTGACTGTGTGGACCACAACAAACTGTGGAAAATTCTTCAAGAGATGGAATACCAGACCATCTGACCTGCCGCCTGAGAAATCTGTATGCAAGTCAAGAAGTTAGCAGTTAGAACTGGACACGGAACAACAGACCAGTTCCAAATAGGGAAAGGAGTACCTCAAGGCTGTATATTGTCACCCTGCTTATTTAACTTATATGCAGAGTACATCATGAGAAATGTTGGACTGGATGAAGCACAAGCTGGTATGTCAATAACCTCTAATATGCAGATGACACTAACCTTATGGCAGAAAGTGAAGAACTAAAGAGCCTCTTGATGAAAGTGAAAGGGAGAGTGAAAAAGTTGGCTAAAAACTCAACACTCAGAAAACTAAGATCATGGCATGAGGTTCCATCAAATCATGGCAAATAGATGGGGAAAGAGTGACAGACTTTATTTTGGAGGGGTTCCAAAATCACTGCAGATGGTGACTGCAACCATGAAATTAAAAGACACTTTCTCCTTGGAAGAAAAGTTATGACCTATCTAGACAGCTTATTAAAAAGCAGAGTCATTACTTTGCCAACAAAGGTCCATCTAGTCAAAGCTATGGTTTTTCCAGTATTCATGTATGGATGTAAGTGTTGGACTATAAAGAAAGCTGAGCACCAAAGAATTGATGATTTTGAACTGTGGTATTGGAGAAGACTCTTGAAAGAGTCCCTTGGAGAGCAAAGAGATCCAGCCAGTCCATCCTAAAGGAAAGTAGTCCTGAATATTCATTGGAAGGACTGATGCTGAAGCTGAAACTCCAATATTTTGGCCACCTGATGTGAGGAACTGACTGATTTGAAAAGACCCTGATGCTGGGAAAGATTGAGGGTGGGAGGAGAAGGGGATGACAGAGAATGAGATGATTGGATGGCATCACCGACTCAATAAATGAGTTTGAGTAAATTCTGAGAGTTGGTGATGGACAGTGAGGCAAGGCGTGCTGCAGTCCATGGAGTCACAAAGAGTAGGACATGGCTGAGCAACTGAACTGAACTGAACTGTTCACAAAGCATTGCTTTTTGCTATGAGTGAGTGAGTGAAAGTTGCTCAGTTGTGTCAGATTCTTTGCAACCCCATGGAATTCTCCAGTCCAGAATACTGGAGTGGGTAGCCTTCCTCTTTTCCAGCGAATCTTTCCAATCCTAGATGAAACCCAGGTATCCCACATTGCAGATGCATTCTTAACCACTGAGCCACAAGGCAAGCCCATAATAGTAAAAATAATAATGACTAAAAATAAGTACATATTATCTCCACACAGGCTCAACTCAAAAATGCCCATTTACCAAAATATTTATGCATCAATAATATTTCTTCAAACTTTAAAAAATATTTTTTAAATGTCATGTCTGTGCCATGTCAAAGTTCAATGAGATATTTTTGTGTCTATATTTTTTCCTACTTCTCTATTTTAAGAGTTGTGCATGTCAAAAATTCCAAAGGTTTCATAAATGGTGGTGAATTTCTTTCTTTTAAAACATTTTCAATTCAGTCTGTGTCTTTCCTATTGTGTGATTCTTTCTGCAAACTTCTACCAAACTGATAAAAGTTCTTGCTCTCTTTATAGTACACAAATTCTCCAGGTTTCTAGTATATAAGAGAAATAACAATTAGGATCTTTGTTTTGAAGTGCCAGTGGTGTATAATTTGTACTGATCCAAAAAATTCACAACACAGAGGAAAAACAAAAATACATTCCTTACATTAGATATCTTCAGACATAATATGTTCAATATTCTATATATACAATGCAATTTTAAGTTATCTTAGATGTGTGAATAATCATCTACAGACCAAACTGCCATCTGGTATTCTGACAAGTCAGATTTGATTTTAGTATCTAAGAATCTAAATGTGTATCTATTTCTTTGTGCACACATGCTTATGATGGATCCAAAAAGACATATGGGAAAAAATCGTATCCATTCCTGCCACCTCCTTTCTTTTCCCTATTTTTTAAGACAGGAAATGTAGTGCATCTGAAATTCGCAAGTGTCAACAATTTTTTTTGTGAATCAGTAATCTCATTGGACTTTTTGACAATTTTTTTTTGAACAAATTGCTCTTGAGGGAGGAGAAGGCATTATTATTCAGTACTTTTCAGAAACTTGACATAGAGTAAAATCTGCAGAGTGTGAGCTCATTGATGACCTGACTGATCTCTGATAATTTGGTCAAATGAAGTTCCTCTTGATCCTTTGAATGAAGGATACATAGACTGATGCCACCCTCTACTTACTCCACTTACCAAACTCCTGTTCAACCTCATGGTAATGTCTAGATTCTTCCTGTTTTCATAAACCTTCCCCAATTTCTTTAGAATATGCTCTCTATTAATACATACTGCTTTATTATCTTTCACTCCAAAAGACTATCAATTTCATAACTTCAAGTAAGATATTTTTGTATCTATATAATTATTATATATATCCATAAATACTACTACTATTACTACTAATTTTTATTCTAAGTTTGCAGAAATAAGAAATAAAGTATCTTTCCTTAAGTTTTCTTACAGTTTAGCAGAAAAAATTAATTAGATAGCAATGTAATAAGCACTCTTAGCAGATATGTGTGTGTGTGTGTGTGTGTGTGTGTGTGAAGTGAAGTGAACTCGCTCAGTCATGTCGGACTCTTTGCGACCCCGTGGACTGTAGCCCACCAGGCTCTTCCATCCATGGGATTCTCCAGGCAAGGATACTGGAGTGGGCTGCCATTTCCTTCTCCAGGGGAACTTCCCTACCCAGGGATCAAACCCGGGTCTCCTGCATTGCATGCAGGCGCTTTACCCTCTGAGCCACACACACATATATATATAGTTCCTGTTCAGTCTCTAAGTTATGTCTGACTTTTTGTGACCCCATGGACTGTAGCCCTCTGTCCATGGAATTCTCTAGGCAAGAGTCCTGGAGTGGGTTTTCATTTCCTCTTCCAGGGAATCTTTGTGACCCAGTTATCAAACCTCCATCTCCTGCATTGCCAGGGTATTATAGAAAGCTTCCTAGAGGAAGTGACCCCTAAATTGAATATTAAAGAACAATTAGGTATTAACCAGGTGAAAGGTGAGTGATAGTGGGTAGTCCAGGCAGATAGGCCACCATGTTAACACTTTGAGATGTGGAATAATAGAGGGAGAAATAGAACTTGAAAGCAAATTGTGAGATTGGGATCAGAAAAGTTGAGACTAGAGCAGAAGTTGGATATCAGACCATTTCAGTTCAGTACAGTCGTTCAGTCATGTCTGACTCTTTGCAACCCCATTGCCTGCATCACGCTAGTCTTCCCTGTCCTTTGCCAAATCCCAGAGCTTGCTCAAACTCATGCCCATCGAGTTGGTGATGCCATCCAACCATTTCATCCTCTGTCATCCCTTTCTCCTTCTGCCTTCAACCTTTCCTAGCATCAGGGTCTTTTCCAGTGAATCAGTTCTTTACATCAGGTTGCCAAAGGATTGGAGTTTCAGCTTCAACATCAATCCTTGAATTGAATATTCAGGACTGATTTCTTTTAGGATTGACTGGTTTGATCTTGTTGCAGTCCAAGGGACTCTCAAGAGTCTTCTTTAATACCACAGTTCAAAAGCATCAATTCTTGGGTGCTCAGCTTTCTTTATAGTCCAACTCTCACATCGATACATACTGAGGAAATCATAGCTTTGACTAGATGGACTTTGTTGGCAAAGTAATGAATCTTCATTTCAATATGCTGTCTAGGTTGGTCATAGCTTTTCTTCCAAGGAGCAAGTATCTTAATCTCATGGCTGCAGTCACCATCTGCAGTGACTTTTGAGCCCCCCAAAATAAAGTCTCCCACTGTTTCCATTGTTTCCCCATCTATCTGCCTTGAAGAGATAGGACCATATGCCGTGATCTTAGTTTTCTAAATGTTGAGTTTTAAGCCAACTTTTTCACTCTCCTCTTTCACTTTCATCAAGAGGTTCTTCAGTTCTTCTTCACTTTCTGCCATAAGGGTGGTGTCATCTGCATATCTGAGGTTATTGATATTTCTCCTGGCAATCTTGATTCAAGCTTGTGCTCCATCCAGCCCGGCATTTCGTATGATGTACTCCATATATAAGTTAAATAAGCAGAGTGGCAGTATACAGCCTTGACATACTCCTTTCCCAATTTGGAACCAGTCTGTTTTTTCAGACTGATAGAACAAGACGGTGGAGTAGAAGGACATGCACTCATCTTCTCCTGTGAGAACTCCAAAGGATCAGACCACGGACAGCCTCCTAACCGAAGCAACCATGTATTGCCATTGGCCCAGATTTTTGCCTATTTATGCTGTTGTTGTTGTTGTTCACTTGCTAAGTCACATCCAATTCTTTGTGACTACATGGACTGCAGCATGCCAGATTCCTCTGTCCTCCTAAAGTTCATTCAAATTCCTGTCTATTGAGTCAGTTATACTATCTATCTCATCCTCTGGTGCCCCCTTCTCATTTCTCTTCCATTCACATGTATCCTAATGTGAACAATAAATTGTAAAATCACTGTAACTTAATACTATTTCCTATTTTTACTGCAAATAGTAAGGAACCTTTGGAAGATACTAAAAAGTACTAATAAGGTCAGATAAACCATTTAGAAAAGCTATTCTAACACCTGGTTGGAAGATGACATTCACAGAAGCAAAACTTAGGACAGGAAAATTAGTAAGGAGACCCTGAAACAATCCAAATGAGAAACAGTAAGGACCTGAGCCCAAGTGGTGAGAATGGTTAATAGGCCTGTAGAGAAGAAATAATTTCTGTAAGTATTCAGGAATCAAATTAACCATTAGTTGAGAAAGGTGGAGAAAAACAAAGAGAAAACAATTAGACAGTTCATGTTATACAGAAGAATAAATTAAAATAAATGAAAGCATTGTTGTTGTTTTAGTTCCCAAGATACGTCTGACTCTCTTGGACCCCCTAGACTGTAGCCTGGCCAGACTCTGTCCATGGAATTCCCCAGCAAGAATGCTGGAGTGGGTTGCCATTTCCTTCTCCAGGGGATTGTCCCTAGCCAGGGGTCAACACTTGTCTCCTGCATCGGCAGATGGATTATCTCCCACTGAGCCACCTGGGAAGAAAATGAAGGCATGGAGATGGGGAAAACTATAGGACGTGTTCTCTGATGATGGAACAGCAAAAAAAGATAAAGCATGAAATGTATGTGGAAGTAATTTTAATTCTGGTAGAGTTTCTTGGACACAAATTCCAGGCAAATTTAATGTTAGCTCTTTGAATTTTGAGACTAGAGAGAAGCATAGAATAATCTGGAGGATCTCTGGATCAAACATATGTGGGGTGGACTGACTGCCAGGTTCTACAATAATCTCCAGGTATCAGGTGCCCAGTGAGTCAGGTGTCAGTACAAGCAAGTCAGAGCTGGAACCTGGTAAACAACTTATTATTGAGGCTAAAGGTTGAGAACAAGTTAAACAGACTGAGGATACAACAGACTAAGGCACTCGTAGGAAGAAGGTCAAGGACTGCCTACTGGGGCTGGGAACCACAGCTGACACAGTTATCAAGAAGAGATGACCATCTGTGGATAGAATCAGCAAATATATAGTTGAAAAGCTGCTCCCAACCACAGAAGCTGGAAGAAAGACAAGGCAAGAAGGTGGAGGTAAGACAGCATAACTAAGTGTGCACTCAGTGAGGGTAAATTTCACCCCTGAAAGGCAAACTGTCAAATGGTTCTATATAACAGATCTGTCGGTGGATCCACAAGCAACTCCATCTAAGAGCAGTCAATGCAAGGGCAGATGGCTTTGTAAGGGCCATGGCAATTTAATTTTTTTTTATGTGCAATGAGAGCAGTTAAAAAATAAAACTACAAAAATTATGAGATGATAAAATATGTATTGGTAGCTATATGAGATGGACAGAGGAGCCTGGGGGTCACAAGAATCAACAAGACTTAGCTACTAAACCACCACAAGCTATATAAGAAGGTTTATGCTTTATAAGATATCTGGAGAATTCTAACTCATAATTAGTTTTTATTTTAAAGAGGCATATGTACAAAGTTAAAAAGCTCTATGCAATGTTATGGGACTGAATTTTTTTCAGGGAGAAAAGTTATGCCAGTAAGAATTTCTCTTCTGAAAGAATATTTTACCTTATAGATATTCCCATCAACACCTCTCATATTTTTTTTTAAATGGGATTTTGATCCTCATCAAAAAATAGTCTCTTTAAAATGATATGTTTTATTGAGTGACAGTCACAATGAATATTCAACAGGAAGCAAATCGGATACAAAAACTTATCATGACACTAAGAATTTAAAATAACAATTTTCAAAGTGAAGTATCTGTCAGATGCAAGATACTATGTCTAACCTTAGATATCTGATTAAAACTAGGATGTTCCATCACTATTTATTTTTATTTATTTATTTATGTGCCTTAAAAGCTTTGTGAGTATTTTCCATCATACTCAGACGAATGCTGGAAAAATGCAACCTACCCTCTTATCGAACAGACACTACATTAAACCAAAACAAAATGCCAAATCACCTTTTGTATGATAATCTGAAGATGATCTGTTTCAGAAATAGCTATTTGTGGTCTATGGTTAGGGAAGATCACAGATGATAAATTGATGTATTAAGGAGCAATAAAAACAATAGTTATGAATATAGCCTATAAAGAATCAATATAATTAGTATTTGCAAAATCAAGTGCTTATTTTTAAATGAGGTTAATAGGACTTAAGCAAATAAAGTAATTATTTGATTCTGAGTTTTTATAAGTAACATAATTAATATCTCATTAAGACCCCTTGTTAGTTTCACTGGGAAATTATCTCTCCATTGCATCTGTCTAGGTTGAATACAATTCATTTTATTGTCGCCCATAATTCACCTCTTCTGGTTTTATGAAAGCACATGTAGAGGTTTCACCTCTGGCTCTGGCCTGTGTTACACTCTATCACAAACTCGTTTAAACAGTGATATTAATGATTTCAGAAATCACTACAAATGGTTAGCAGCATCATTGTCATTAATGTCTCACGGGAGCCGTGCACAAGAGTTTTATCAGCTTGAGGCTGAGGTATTTGATGAAGTAATAACAAACTAGCTCTGAATTGTCTTTCATTACCCTTTATCTCTCCTGGAAAGAATATAATCTTATTCAAATTATAATGGTCTCTGTTATCAATGAGCTTTACTATTTATTTACCTGCATCCACACATGCAAATCACATGCATTCTGCCTTTTCAACCTACCTGTAATGAAATTTCTTCACTATCGGAATCATGCACCATCACAAATTACAAACTTGTTACCAGTATAATTCGCTTAGCATAAAAGAACCCTCCTCATTCTTTTAATATACTATCTTGATTAAAGGAGTAAAATCCAATCATAAGGGTTGAAATACAGTATATGCTGAACAACTTTTAAAATAAGATCACTGTTTCAATTAGAAAGTAGTTCTGTTTGGTTTTTCTCTTAAGCAACATATGATGTTTAATTGTGCTGAGGCTAACTTAGGTTAAGTAGAGAATTGTTTTGTAATTTGGCTGGCATGTGGGAAGATTCCCCAACCAGAGATTGACCTCAGGCCTCTGCATTGAAAGCACATAATGTTAACCACTAGGCCATAATGTTAACCACTAGGCCACCAGGGAACTCCCTTTAAGTAGAGAATTGGTAAAGACTGGTTTTTCCTGTTTGGCACAGATCACTTGGTATCTACTTTTTGTTTCAGCGTAGCTATCTTTATGAAAATATTGTATCTGTAAAAGCTGGATAATGTCAAAGAGCTTTCATATTCCATATCAGTATCTTCCCTTTAGCCAATCTGTAAAGCAGAGAAGTAAGGTGTTATAATGTATAGTTGACAGAGAGGAATTACAATTCGGAGATGTGCTCTGATGCCATGTAAAGAGAATGGAGGCAAGAGCATCCCCTGGGCTATTTTATTTTCTTTCCGCCTGGTCTGCTTTTTTCTTTGAGAATAATTCTGTCTTCTTGTGTCTTTTAACATATGCTAACAATGTAAAATCTAGTTCTTACAATGTAGTTAATGGTGAACTGTAAACTAAACCCTTTTTTACAATTCATTCATACAATAAAGGATTTACTGACTATTCACTCTGTGCCCTATACTGTTCTAGATATGGAGGATAATGCAATGATGATATGGACATGAATTTCTCTCTTCACTCTATTATGCTGAAGGTGATAAATATGTAAATGATACAAAACAAATATTAAATCATGTAAGGTGAAAAGAGACTGTTAGGGATTGTCTTAAAGTAGAAAAGTATCATGGTGTAGACCTCAGTGAAAATAGTAATGGACTAGAAGGAAACGGGAGCATAAACCATTGTATAGAAAAAAAAATCAGGTATTTGTAATAACAATTTCCAGTGGCTTACCCTTTTCTAAGCAAAATATTCTTGACATAGCATCAGATTCAAACTTACCAATAACCTTATAAAGTAGACAGGACAATTGTGATCCTTGTCTTTTAGAGAGAACACATTAAAAGAAATTGAGTGTCATAAACAAGACCTGCAAATAATTTCCTCCCACCAGGCCTCATTTTACCTTTTTAATTTAATACTCTGAGGGCAATACACCAGCTTCACTGAGGATTCTTTCAAATCAATGAGTTTTCCTAAATTTAAATGGTGAGTATTGTACTAGGCAAAAACATCCACAAAGGTGGGGTCATGTCTGTTTTATTCACTAATAGTTTGAATTTGTGTCCAGATACACTGGAGTTCCTCCTGGTCCTCAAATACACCCCTTAATTGTTTTCTCTTCTGCTTTCTTTGACTGGTAAGTAGTTAAATACTTACCCACATACTCTCTTTCTCTGTCAATCTGACATCAGATCTCTTTTGAACGTTGCTATTTTCTCATTTCTTGCGTAGGTGGTCTGCTGTGTTCAACTCTTTGCAATTCCATGGATTATATCCTGCCAGACTCCTCTGTCCATATAAAATTTCCAGGCAAGAATACTAGAATGGGTTGCTATTTCCACTTCTAGGGATCTTCCTGACTCAGCAGTTGAACCTACATCTCCCATGTCTCCTGCATTGGCAGGCAGATTCTTTACCACTGTGCCACCTGGGAAGCCCATTTTCTCACTTTAAAAGAGTCTTACTATACGTGTATGTATTCTTACTCACTCAGTCGTGTCCAGCTCTGTGTGACCCCTTGGACTGTAGCCCACCAGGCTCCTCTGCCCATGGGGATTCTCCAGGCAAGAATACTGGAGTGGGTTGCCATACCCTCCTCCAAGGGATCTTCCCAAGGTCTCCTGCATTGCAGGTGGATTCTTTACCAGCTGAGCTACCAGAGAAGCCCATTTTTTATACTTAAATATATGTATTTCTTTTTAAATTCTTCTTAGAATTAATTATCATTTAGGTATTATTTATTAAATCTAAAGATTTCTAAAAATCTCTGTTAATTGTAAAGAGCATGTGTATTCTTACAGGCTCTATATTTTAGCTAAATAACAAATTTAGTTTTTAGACCTGAGCTCATTCTAAGACTGAATACCATGTTATGAGTAGCAGCTTTGCACAAATGTAAGTACTGGTGCCTAGAACAATGCAGCACATGATGTTCTAATTTTGCGTATTCAGTCTATAAAGTAATAGAACATGTGCGATTTAAATTAACTAAGCAGGTATCTTCCTGAATCTAGGATATATAACAAATAAAATACAGAAGAGATGAGTATGAAATTTATTTCATAGAATTTTTTGAGTCTTGGAAGTAAGAGGATGATGCCAAATAAATGAAAGATCAAATGACAAATAAATAAAAGATCAAATAAAGGAAAGATCAGATGAGAATACTGTTACCTCCTGCTTCCCACCTGGCCACAAGGAAGCCCACAGGCTTCCTTAAGCTAATGTCCAGAGCAAATATCTTAAGGGACCTCTTCCCTTAGAAGACTGGATGTGACCTCCAAAATAATTAAAGATAAATGGGGATGCCTGGCAGAATATTAGAAGGGTTTAATGTAGAAAGGAAAATATGGTGAAAGAAAAGGAGAATCCATAGAGCTTGACAAAATAGTTAATACAAATGCAATATTTGGTGAATTTTTAAGGAATTGCTAAAATACATTTTATTGAAGGATAACACACAAAAAAGGAAATAGTGGATAAATCATTAATGTGCAGTGAAATGAATCATTGTAAAGAGAACACAGCCAGGTAAAGATTTAGAACATTACTGATGCCAGGGAAATGCCCTTGAAATCCTGACAAATATAAGCACCCTCTCCTTTCCAAAATAAATATCATAGATTTTTTTGTCTCCTTTTGAATTTTATGTAAATGGAATCTTATACTATGTACTGTGCTTTCACTCAACATTATGAGATTGATCCATGCCATGCCATCATGTGATGACTGTATTGATTTGAACTTTTAAAAAATAGCAATTCATTATTGCAAATATTAGGAAGTAGTATCTAAAATATCCAACATTTTTAGAAAAAGTTTAATTTGGGTAAACCAATGACCTTTTTTCTTTATTTCAAATACAGAGCTGATGATTAGCCACTAAATGTAAGCCATTGGCTTCCTACATTAAACTGGACATAGAATAAGAATGAAATATTTTCATCATTGGGATATTATCAAAAGCCAAAGAATTAGTAATAAGCACTTCACACAAAATTATGATACAAATCAAATATAATATCACATGGACATAGGAATTTTCTCATGCACATGAAAGTGAAAGTCCCTCAGTTCTGTTAGACTCTTTGTGACTCCATGGACTATACAGTCTATGGAATTCTCCAGGCCAGAACACTGGAGTGGGTAGATTCCCTTCTCCAGGGGATCTTACCAACCCAGGAATCAAACCGGGGTCGGGGTCTCCAGCATTGCAGGCGGATTCTTTACCAACTGAGTGGGTGTGTGCTCAGTCATGTCCCACTCTCTGTGACCCTATGGACTACACCCCTCCCAGGCTCCTCTGTCCATGGGATTTCCCAGGCAAGAATACTGGAGAGGGTAGCCATGCTCTCCTCTAGGGGACCTTCCTAAGTCAGGGATCAAACCCACGTCTACCCGTGTCTCCTGCACTGCAGGCAGATTCTTCACCTCTGAGCCACCGGGGACAAATTCCCTTGTTCTACTCTTGTCCCCAGATACAAGATATCAGGATTCTCTCAATCTCTGGCTCTCTAACTGATACTCTTGTCCTAATGTGTAATTTTTGCAAAGGTCTTCAGAAAGTCCTCACTTTTTTTCTCATTTTATCACTGAATCATTTTGTGAAAACACCATCAGCTGGGGTCCAGTTGGCAGCTACCACAAACTGCTGTAGACATTTCATGGACAAAAGGTACTTAAAAGGAATTGATTGCTAAAAAAATCAATGTTTGGGACTTCTTGAATAATTCCAAAATCACATCATAGAAATAACCACTAAACTGCCTGTGACAAAATCAGGAAATGAAAGGAGGACACCACTTTCCCAAATTCTGACTTGAGGATCACAAAACCTTAGCTGGAATCTAGAGGTGAGAGAGCTACTCTGTAATTGTTTGTTTCAGTTCAGTTCAGTTCAGCCGCTCAGTCGTGTCCGACTCATTGCAACCCCATGAATCGTAGCACGCCAGGCCTCCCTGTCCATCACCAACACCCGGAGTTCACTCAAACTCATGTCCATTGAGTCGGTGATGCCATCAAGCCATCTCATCCTCTGTCATCCCCTTCTCCTCCTGCCCCCAATCCTTCCAAGCATCAGAGTCTTTTTCAATGAGTCAACTCTTTGCAGGAGGTGGCCAAAATACTGGAGTTTCAGCTTCAGCATCATTCCTTCCAAAGGGCTGATCTCCTCCAGAATGGACTGGTTGGATCTCCATGCAGTCCAAGGGACTCTCAAGAGTCTTCTCCAACACCACAGTTCAAAAGCATCAATTCTTCAGCACTCAGCTTTCTTCACAGTCCAACTCTCACATCCATACATGAACACTGGAAAAACCATAGCCTTGACTAGACAGACCTTTGTAGGCAATGTAATGTCTCTGCTTTTGAATACGCTATTTAGGTTGGTCATAACTTTTCTTCCAAGGAGTAAGCATCTTTTAATTTCATGGCTGCAATCACCATCTGCAGTGATTTTGGAGCCCAAAAAGATAAAGTCTGACACTGTTTCTACTGTTTCCCCATCTATTTAGGGAACACACAAACCTCTGTGATCCAGGAATAAAGAGGCTCTATCCAAAGGGCTGGCTGCAGGCTCTGCTTCTCCAGCCAGACTTGTGCCTGGCCTCTCTTTCCACTTAGGTCAGCTCTGAATTCAAGTCTTACATGAGTGCGCATGATCAGTAGAACCCAAATTACATCTGGAACTCTTGCTACAAGATAGTTTGAAAATGTAGTCTTTAGGTTTTCACTTCTGCACAATGCAGGACAGGACACAGGAAGAGGAATAGGTGCTGATAAAATAATTTACTATAAGTGCCAAGTATACCTAGTAGCATTTAACCCTGGCTCATTGACCATTAAGATGTGATTGTCACAAGAACAACAATGTGGTTATCACAAGAACAGCAATGAAACTCCAAAATAAACTTGATTTAAAGGTTCTTCATGTTTCTTTAAAGGTTACCTGATTTAAGCATCAGGGCTATTATACAACCTTAAAACCTCGCCTACTGAAACCTAGCCAGTGAATAGTAGAGACTATTCATATCTTGTTCTACTGAAATTAATTTTGGGTTAAATTTTGTTTGAAATAAAAAAGCCTGAAATCTTCTAGGACTCACCTTTTTAACAACAACAACAAAATGTGTGTGTGTGTGCTCTGCTTTAGAGGGGTTTTTCACTTCATTAGCATTTATATAATAGAATTTTATATGCACATTCCAGATGTCTAGGAAGACAAGAGAATAAACAGAACATCCTTCTTTTCTTTCTGTATTTAACTTTTTCCTTACAAGTTAAAAAAAGTATTATAAATGCTACATATATTTTTAAACATTTGCCTCGATAACACTTTATAAAAATGATGCCACATATACATTTCCTGAAAATAGCTGTTTTATTTTTAATCTATAAAAACAAGAGATCAGAATTTTTTTTTAATCATTGTTTGAACTGCCAGCATAGCTGATCTAAGTGTCAGGCTGCTTTTTAACTCTAAAGAAAGGGCACTTGAATGAGATCCTTATCTTGGTAATTTATGCATAATAAAAATAATTCTGGTTATAATCAATGTATAGAAAAGCCCTTGTAGTTCAGTATGGTACAGAATAGGGGAAAATAAGTTAGTAATTGAGACATTCATCATATGTCAAATATAAGGTGTCAAGTACATCCTTTATCTTTCATCCATTAAGATTAAAAGAAAAAGTCTTTGGGGATTTCCCAGGTGGTCCAGTAGCTAAGACTCCTCACTCCAGTGCAGTGGGCCCAAGTTTGATCCCTGGTCAGGGGATAAGATCCCATGTGCCACAACTAAGACTCAGCTCAGCCAAATAAATAAATGAATAAAATACTTTAGAAAACTCTTTGGTATGTTAATACAGTAAGGGATATATATAAGCCTTGTTAGTAGGTGATAACACAATTTAATATACAACCTCACTTAACATTGAATTCCACCCAGAAAACAAGGAAAAATGCCTTTTCAAACAGCCTTAAATTACGAATATATAGGCATTGTTAAAACAAGATTACAGGCAATATTATATCAAACAAAAAAACGTGCAGTGTAATGGAAGCTAAACACATCCAGGTTTTCAATTATAAAAAATATCTCTGCTTTTCTTATGACTGCAGAAAGGAAAGTATCTTCATCTCCACCCCTGCTTCTCTCCACATTGAATTTCAGTGATAATTACTTCTTTCCAAGCTGGAGTGAGACACCCACAGTAGAAGACCTCTGGCCAGGCAGTCTTGCAGGTGGGTCCCCTGATCACACCTCTGGCGATTTCCATCCGGTCTGTCACCCTAAGAACCTTTGATCTTTGTATGTCTATGTCTTTGTGTGAGTGCAAGAGGGAGTGTCAAAAATTGCTGGGGATAACAAAAATTCTTTCCAGTGTTGATATAATTTTTTTCAGCCCTTCCCTTCTACTATTAGGAAATATCAGCACCCACTACTGGGGAGCCAGGATATAAACCTGGGTTGAAATTTGGGCTCCAGTGCTTGCAAATTCTATCTCCTGGAGCCAATCCCAACATTTGAGGGTATCAGAAAGGCTATTATTAAATACATAAATCCTATCTTCAAAGTTACTGTAAAATTACATAATTGTGTCTGTGTTGCTCAGTTGTGTCCAACTCTTTGTAACCCCATGGACCAGCCCACCAGGCCCCAGGCTCCTCTGTCCATGGATTTTCCAGGCAAGAATACTGGAGTGGGTTGTCATTCCCTTCTCCAGGAGATATTCCAAACCCAAGGATAGAACCTGGATCTCTTGCATTGCAGGCAGATTCCTTACTGTCTGAGCCACCAGAGAAGTCCATATATATATATATATACACACATGTCAAGTTTTAAGGTCCAGAGAGAGGTCTCAGAACATGTGAGTCCCCTTCCTCTTCCCTTGGTTCACACAAACCTGCGTTTGTTCTCCCCCTAGTGGCAGACCTTCCCTCGCATTATTTGCATAAATTACACCAAATACTGTTTTACTTGCAATAAGCCTCCCCAGAGGTCAAAAGATGAGACAATATTATGTCCAAATTAAACATCATGGAAAACAAACAAAATGCGGACCTTCTAGAAATAAGAGGAATACAAATACTAAGTGAAGCGTTTCTTTCAGCCAGAAAAGAAGATAAAGATGATAAGATATAAACAGTATAATTACAGAGAAGCAAGCGCACGTGCTGCCTGCCCAGCCTGAATGTAATTTTTGGTTCTGGTTGTCACAAATTACCAGTTAAGCAGCGTTATATCGTTCATGCTTAATTTACTTCTGGGCTGTTTCAAAGGACCAGCTCTCAGTGTGTTTTTTGTGTTCACACATCTGTTGACACTGCCGCCATTTTAGAGTCAAACTGCAGACGTTGAAGATGGTTAGGAATCCCAGCTCCTGGAGGAAAGACTGCTTTCTTAGAAGCATGTGTTTCTGCATCCCGCAAACCTCTTCTGTAATGTCAAGCATTGCAAACCATGTTTGTATGTGTGTGAGTGTTTACTTATTTATTTCTTTAGTGTAATTTCATTAGTCTTGTTTTAAGCATTAAACACAAGGAACTCCTTTGTTCTTATTGCACACATTGACAAATGTCTAGCCATTCACAGAGGCTTTTCATTTTTATTTTACAGACACGAAAAAGCACCTAAATTTTAAAATTTCTAATTGGTACAAATGGCTTAAAGTTTTCATTTAGTTGTGACTTAAGACTTAAGCTTTGCTAAAGAGAATAAAACCTTACCTGAGTGCATTTTGGAAAGGAAAAGAAACTTTAGCAGCACGTTTTATATCTATGT
>SJYQ01001760.1:350301-370056 GCA_006410935.1 Redunca redunca
AAATTCGTATTGAACTAATGCTTATTAATTAAAGTTTTTCTGAAAAATATTTGTAGAAGATAATTAATATTGGAATTATAGACTTAGCTATTTGGTGGTGACTTCTTTTCCCATTTTCCTCCTTTTTAACTCTGCTTATCTTCATTTGTTGTCTTTTACAGATAAGAAGCATTCAGGTCAGCCACATCAATAGGTTTTATTACAAAAAAAAAAAAGATGCTATCATCTCCTATTCTGTCAGTTTAATTAGAAATATTGGAATGTGCTATATCCCCGTTAAGCTTAAGACTGTGGAAAATAACTTGTTTTCCAAGTTATTCAAATTCTTACACAGTGACTACTGCCAAAAAAAAAAAATCATCTTTTGAATTTTAATCAGATGAGCATGTGTGTCTGTGTGCTCAGTGGCTCAGTCCTGTCTGACTCTTTGCACCCCCCTGCACTGTTAGCCTGCCAGGCTCCTCTGTCCATGGGATTCTTCAGGCAAGAATACTGCAGTGGGCTGCCATGTGCTCCTCCAAGTAATCTTCCCGACCCAGGTATTGAACCTGTGTCTCCTGTGTCTCTTGCATTGGCAGGAAGATTGTTTACCACTGAGCCCCTTAATTGGATGTGAGGAGAAATGAAATTTAGCATCTCTAAAATTTTTAAATAAATATCTAATGTTCAGTAGTAAGGTTCAATAATATTTAAGATTGATTTTAATCCTACAGATCATGACACTATTTTAGAGGCATAAGCCTCACAGACAGGAATTTTAACATACTTTGCAAATACTTCCTCCTCAACACCTAGTTCAGGCTATAGTACTGTATGGTGAAGCTCCCATCCTAGACCATGTCTTCTAAATACATTCCTTTTGACCATTACACTAGACTATGTCTTCTAAATACATTCTTTTTGACCATTACAGGGGAAAAATTAATTGTCTTCCTGAGTCTTTTGGGCCTTCAAAAAAGCCAGCCTAAACTAATTTTTATGCCAAAGAGATACCATTTGGCGTGGCAAATTTTTGCTCCCTGTTCTTCAAAGTACCAACAGCTAACCAGCAACAATGATGTCATCTAAATAGTGTGCTTAAAGGGGAAGGCATACTTTTCTGTTCATGAATTTGCGATTTTTTAAACAGTTATTTGAAAGAATTCTTCATTTTACTTCTGATTATATTTTGAATTAGTGAAGTTGTTAAACAGAAAGTTTTTGAGTGCTGTCTAGAAAGACAGTTCTATACATGTGTATGTGCGAATGGGCTTCCTGGGTGGCACAGTGGTAAAGAATCTGCCTGCCAATATAGGAAACACAAGAGTTGCGGGTTCAATCCCCTGGAGGAGGAAATGACAACCTACTCTAATATCCTAGCCTCAAAAATTCCATGGACAAAAGGGACAGGCAGGCTTTATATTCCACGGAGTCTCAAAAAGTTGGACATCACTGAGCAACTGAACACACACACGTACACACAATACACACACATGCATATACAGAATAACTACTGTACAGGTATTTAGATGTAAGTGCATATTTCAGAATATTTTATTAATATTTTCCCTAGTTAAAGTTAAATGTTACCCAGTGGGCATGTGTTTTTCCCTGTATCAGTATACAATTATGTAACGCCAGATCCAGGTTGGAAGAGATCAGTATATTCCACTTTAAATAGTTTTCTAATTCTCTAACATAGACACACACACACACACACACACACACACATTCAAGAACCAACAAAATTCACCATATACAAAATTGGCACAAATAAAACTATATAAAATGTGTTTCTATCCCATAGATAATTATTTCAATACTGTTTCCTAACTTTCCAACAGGAAAATTACCCTTTCTCATGGAGTGTGATATTAAACTGTGTCCAAGGAGAGCAATTCGTGCCTAGAGAATGCCATATCTGTCTTCTTGTCCCTCATGAATGAAGACATTGTATTAAAATATCAGAATTGGAAACTGCGACTAGAAACCGAGAATTCATTTCTCTAGCTTCAAATACTAGTTAGGAAAATTAACTTCAAATTCTTATTAGCAAAACTCTGCAATTAAATTTTTTTAGTGATTGATATTTACTGTAATTTAACACATTAAATGATGCCAATAGCTACTTAAGACAGGTTCTCTACAGTAGTATTTTTTAAATTATTTAGTTTTGGGTTAAAAAAATAGTTTGTGATTTGTTCTGTTGACATATTAAAGACAACTTGACAGAATAGTTGATAATGAGAGTGTGTCCATTGTCAGGGCAACTCTGGAAGAAATACTTTCCCAAATGGTATCTATATGCTCAAGTAAGACAAGACCCTGATGCTGGGAAAGATTGAAGGCAGGAAGAGAAGGGGACAACAGAGGATGAGATGGTTGGATGGCATCACCAACTCAGTGGACATGGGTTTGAGCAAGCTGCAAGAGTTGGTGATGAACAGGGAAGACTGGCGTGCTGCAGTCCATGGGGTCACAAAAAGTCAGACATGACTGAGCGACAGAACTGAACTGAACTGAAGACAAGAAATTACTATAAATAAAATCACACTGATGGAACATGATAAAGAAGACAGCTATAAGTGAAATTCCTCTAAAGTAGGCAACAAGAAGATTTGGAAGTCAGAGAGTTTGAGGTTCTAATTGCTGCTTCACTACTTGCAACATAATTTAAGTGATTTTTTTTTTCTTATCACAAGAATACTAACTCTGAACTTCAGTGTCTTTACCTATAAAATGGGAGTTACAACACTAAAGCTAGTATTCATTATTTAATGCAAGTAGTGTGAGTGAACACAGATGTGAATATATCCAGAGATATATTACAGTTTAATTTTCATGCCTGAGTGTCAGTCACTTTTCTGAAGTGTATGCAACACTTAATGTGTTCCCTTCCCAGGTAAATAAGGATAAGTTATGTCCCTGAGTTTGGAATTCAGGAAAGAGAGAAAATCATCATTTTCCTACAAAGATGCTCTTGGGAAGTATCAGAAATTCTCCCGACTGAGGTGATGTTATTGAGTCTATTAATTGCATCAATGCTTGGTTACAATAACTGATATCAAGATGCCTGTGTGCATGCTAAGTTGCTTCAGTCATGTCCAACTCTGCAACCCCATGAGACTGGTGGGCTCCTCTGTCTGTGGGATTCTCCAGGCAAGAATACTAGAGTGGATTTCCATGCCCTCCTCCAGAGTATCTTCCCTACCGAGGGATCGAACCTATATGTCTTATGTCTCCTGCATTGGCAGGTAGGTTCTTTAACACTAGTGCCACTTGGGAAGCCCTGATATCCAGATGGGAGTATGATAATTTGTGGTTACTCTCAAGGTGTTTCTATCCTGCATAGTATCAGAGCATTCTAAATACACAGTTGGTTACTGAAGAACTGTGACTAGAAATAAAAGTATGAGGTACTGGGGATACAAGAAAAGTTGGAAAGGATAGTTGTGCTGACTTAACAGGATGACAGCAACAAGGACATTGGAAGGTATCCTTGAAGGAGAAAAATTCTGAGCAGATAGGTTATTCTAGGTTGCTTCTCCAACATTCATTTCCCCTTTATGTCTCTTTACTAAGGCTCTGAGTTTCCAGGGGTGGGGGCTTCCCAGGTGGGTCAGTCATAAAGAATCTTCCGACCAATGCAGGAGCCACAGGAGATGCAGGTTCAGTCCCTGGATCAGGAAGATGCCCTGGAGTAGAACATGGCAACCCACTCCAGTATTCTTGCCAGGGAAATCCCATGGACAGAGGAGCCTGGCAGTTACAGTACATGAGGTCACAAAAGAGATACAACTGAGGTGACTAAGCTTCGGACTAGGCTGAGTCATTTGATGTATGCAAAAAATCCTTAGCTGCAGTGTAGGGGCAAGGATGGGGACTTCAGCCATAAATGCTTCTTCTACTTCAAACCAGTCAGACTCAGAATTTGTTACTGAGAAAGGCTTAGCAAAATGCCTCTAGGTTATAAGTATGACAGAAGACATCTTTTGTGTCCAAGTTTTTTTCTTCCAGAATTTTCTTTAGTTCTTTTGATGTTAGGAACTCTCAATTTCCTTCAGATTTTTTTTCTGTATTTTAATTATATTTTGTGTATTTTTAATTTATTTTATTGTATGTATTTTATATTTCTCTATACTAGATGGGAGTGCTCATCTGCTGGTAACTACTCTTATCTCAATCAGAGCTAAAAGTTCCCACGATAGAAATGTATAAATGTATTTGTAACTTAGCAATTTATAAAGTTAATTATTTTCTTTAATCTTCTTCTGAAAAAGGCATGCTCTTTCCTAGCCTTTTAGTTATGTTTTGAGCTTTTATCTATTCAATTGACCTATTATTGCCATTGTTTTAAACCGTCAGTATTTCTCTAAATTTGACAACATTTACAATATATCTGAAGCATCACTAATGCATCTTGGGCTTTACTTCTGGGAGTATTTTTATGTTTCTTATAAGTACATCCCTAGGATAATAAACATAAACCATCACCAATTAACTAAGTCTGCTGTGCGACTGCCTGAGTTTCTAGGTGCTATTCTATTTAACTTTGAAATCTAAGTAAAAAAAATTGTTTGTTGTTTTATTCACTAGATCATGTTCAACTCTTTGTGACCTCATGGACAGCAGCCCGCCAGGTTCCTCTGTCCATGGGATTTTCCAGGCAAGAATACTGGAGTGGGTTGCCATTTCCTTCAGGAGATCTTCCCTACTCAGGGATCAAACCTGCGACTCTTGCATTGGCAGGTGTATTGTTTACCACTGAGCCACCAATAGATGATTGTAAACAAATATTAATGAAGTAAGCTCCCACAGATAGTTTTAGAACGAGAGTCATATTCAAAATTATACACATTATTATATGTTTATATCTTTTGTCTGAGAGTTTTTGTGTTACTTTGCAACTCTGAGACCCCATGAAATTAAATCTGGCTTTTGCTCATCTTTTTGTGAAACTAAAGTTAATGAGGCTGATCCTTAAAGTCCTGCTTGCTGCTGCTGCTAAGTCGCTTCAGTCGTGTCTGACTCTTCATGACCCCATGAACTGCAGCCTACCAGGCTCGTCTGCCCATGGGATTTTCCAGGCAAGAGTACTGGAGTGAGTTGCCATTGCTTCCTCCAAATATATATATGTCACTCCAGTATTGCCTTCTCTGCCTTGCGTGCTGCGATTCATGGGGTCGCAAAGAGTCGGACACGACTGAGCGACTGAACTGAAATGAACTGAAATGCTGCCTAATCTATGTTAATAGAGTGCAGGTTATTATGGGAACTATAATAATCACAGAGAAATTGATAATGACTTGCATCAGTGTCTCACTTGTTAGTTGTAAAGCTTTTACTATAAAAAGAAATTATTTAACAACTGCACTTAACTAGTTATGAAGTTTTATTAGACATAGAGATAAATGGTTCTTCTGATATCTAACACAGGATATAAAGCATCATTGTGTTTATGGTAAAATTGTGATCTTCACATGTTGATACTTTATAACCAGCTAAAGATTTGGAAATCATAATATTTCACTTTTTCCATGATTAGATTTTTAAATGATTTTATTGCCAATAATAAAGTGACAGAAGTTTTGTAACTAACAGAGCCAAATATTCAAGTAGAGTTGACTCTTGAACAATGCAGATTTGAACTGCACAGGTGCACTTACGTGCAGATTTTTTCAATAGTGTACATACTCAGTACTACATGAAACACAGTTGGTTGAATCCATGGGTGTGGAACCTTGGAAGCAGAGGGCCAACTGTAAAATTATACATAGAGTTTTTATTTCACAAGATATTGGCACCCCTAACCCTTGCCGTTGTTCAAGACTCAAATATATTCTCCTCTCCTACAGCTATGACTTGTGGCTTCCCAGGAGGTGCTAGTGGTAAAGAACCAGCCTGCCAATTTAGAGATGCAGGTTCGTCCCCTGGGTCAGGAAGATCCCTGGAGGAGGGCATGGCAACCTACTCCAGTGTTCTTGCCTGGAGAATCCCATTGACAGAGGAGTCTGGTGGGCTACATTCCATGGGGTTGCAAAAAGTTGGACATGACTGAAGTGACAGCCCAGCACAGCACAGCTACAACTTATTAAAAGAAACTCTATCTCAATTCTACCAGCATAAACATTTTAAAATCCCCTTTAATATAGAAGAAATTTGGTATTTTACTATTACATCAAAGCTCAAAATGTGAAGGCCTTCAAAACAAGCGGTTTACTAACAAAACTCCCTTTCATGTAACTTCTTGATATTAAACCCTTTCAGGAAAATATAGTTTAATAAAGAAAAGTATGTGAAGATGTAAAAAACATTTATTGACTGGGTTTTGCTTGCTGTATGGTACACTAAGTGCTTTAAATACGCTAGTTGATTTAACGCCTCCAATTTCATAAATTGGACATTTTTTTTTTCAAGATGTGATGATTTCAAGAAAGAAAGGTTAGTACCTTCCCATAAGTCTTGACACTACTGAGTGTGAAGCTTTAATTTGAAAAGCAGGTGTATCTAAATTTTCCCATCCAATACATATTAAATGTAAAAGTAACAGAAACAAATAGAAGAAGATGGAAAGCCTTAAGGGAGAAGATAATGAGTGCCTGAAAACAGTTTCATTATCTTCAAAAATTTCTCATAAGACAGCACTATAGATCCCCCAATCCACTGACTCTTTATCTTTTTCATATTGTTTCTATGAATTTCATATATAATCCATTTTATTGCTTAGAAACATCTGTTAGGAGTGACCTAAGAGAAGGAGGTGGAGAAAGAAAAAGAGACAGATTAAGAGAAAGAGTGCTTCAGATATATTTGGTCGTTTCATATGATTACAATATAGACCATCATCCAAATTAACACCAAGAATTAACTGCAGTCCTTCTCAGTGCCTTTTTGAGGTTTCCCTGGTGGCTCAATGGTAAAGAACTCACCTGCCAATGCAAGAGACATGGGTTCAATCCCTGATCGTGGAAGACCCCACATGCCACATAGGCCCACGTGCTACAGTTATTGAGCCTGGCTGGGAGCCACAGCTACTGAGCCCATGAGCCACAACAACTGAAGTCCAGACACCTCAGTTACTGAGGACTGTGCACCATTGAGCCCCATGCTCCTCAGCAAGAGAAGCCACTGCAGTGAGAAACCTTGGCACAGCAACTAGAGAGTAGCCCCCACTCTCCACAACTAAAGACAAGCTGGTGCAGCAATGGAGACTCAGAGCAGTCAAAAATAAATAAATAAAATTATTAAATTTTTTTCTCATGTGTAGCTAGGTAAGGTCCAACAGATTGACACAGGCAGGTAATACAGAAAACATTGTAGATCGTATAAAGGATTATTGACTTTAAGTGTAGGTGCTGGAGAAATGGCTCATTTGTATTTCACTTTGTGAAAACTTTCCTGACTTCTGAAAAAATAAATGAGTAAATAAAGAGGAAATAACAAGAAAAAGAGAAAAAGGAGAGAAAAGAAAGAAAGTGAAGTCGCTCAGTCCTGTCCGACTCTATGCGACCCCATGGACTGTGGCCTGCCAGGCTCCTCCACCCATGGGATTTTCCAGGCAAGAATACTGGAGTGGGGTGCCATTGCCTTCTCCAGGGGATCTTCCCGACCCAGGGATCCTGCATTGTCTTAGCCACCAGGGAAGCCCCCAGGAAAGGAAAGGAAGAAAAAAAGTGAAAAGGAGACAAGAAAATTCCTCTGTACTCCCAAGGAATTTTTAAGTCATTAGTGTAACACAGATCAATAGCAAACTTTTTACCTAACTCTACTTTATAAGGAGATTTGTAGCTGTAACTGTTGAGTTATTTGTGATAATGGAAGAAGTCAGGAGATGATTAAACCAGTCTATAAGATAATGCAAAAGAAAGAGATAACATTACCAAGTTGGAATTACAGTTTTGAGAGAGGAAAAGACTTCTCTTGTAGATGGAATTACAAAGATTTGTAGGGGGAAGACTTCTATAATATTTAGTACTTTGGGGAGATTGGCAAAGGTAAGTGGATTTTACATGTGATATAATTTCTCTTGCCATTTATTTGAGACATTTTAGTGAAGATGTAAATTGCTTTTCAGTGCTTTGCATACTTCAAATTGGTGACTCTTTTGAATGTAAGTTGATGCTGAAATTGACTTCAAGACAGCTCATCAACTAGAGAAGCCCAAAAGATGTTGTGTTAGCATTCGTTGTATGTGTTTCCAGTGAGAGTGAATTCCTCAAGAATAGGTGTCATATGCTTTGGTATCTGTTTTCCTAATCCCTTCTCTTCTATACTATGGGTGACACAATTACCTTTTGCAGGCAGAAGTACATACATATTCTACCCCAACTGTGACCTCGGTCAATAGAAATGTAAGAGATTGCCCAGGGTTTCTTATTCCTATGTGAGTAACTTCACACAAGCATGTCATCTGTTCTTTATCTAGAATTTGCAGTTGCTTATGTAACTCATTATGTCTTCCTCCTTGTACAGCTAATGACCCTTATATCAAGCTATCCTTCTAAAGGGATGTGTGAAACTGTTAGGTCTTGGTATGTATGAAACCATAAACTGGAAATTGCATACAGTAGCTACCACACGAGTACTTTTTTACAAGTAGCATATATTTTAATTAAAACTCAGTGAATATATAGATTAAATGAGTTCTGAGTATCTGTTCTATTCTTTAATTCCAAGTCCTCAATTTTTAAAGAAATGTGCATTAATAATACACATTAATAATATATATCAATATACATTAATAATAAAGAAAGTCTTATTTCAAGACCACAGCTAAATTATTGCTTGATGGAGTTTATTTGGTGGCAACTAGTGTCAGACTTTATTTTTGGGGGGCTCCGAAATCTCTGCAGATGGTGACTGCAGCCATGAAATTAAAAGGCGCTTACTCCTTGGAAGAAAAGTTATGACCAACCTAGATAGCATATTCAAAAGCAGAGACATTACTTTGCCAGCAAAGGTCCGTCTAGTCAAGGCTATGGTTTTTCCAGTAGTCATGTATGGATGTGAGAGTTGGACTGTGAAGAAGGCTGAGTGCCGAAGAATTGATGCTTTTGAACTGTGGTGTTGGAGAAGATTCTTGAGAGTCCCTTGGACAGCAAGGAGATCCAACCAGTCCATTCTGAAGGAGATCAGCCCTGGGATTTCTTTGGAAGGAATGATGTTAAAGCTGAAACTCCAGTACTTTGGCCACCTCCTGTGAAGAGCTGACTCATTGGAAAAGACTCTGATGCTGGGAGGGATTGGGGGCAGAAGGAGAAGGGGACGACAGAGGATGAGATGGCTGGATGGCATCACTGACTCGGGTGTGAGTCTGAGTGAACTCTGGGAGTTGGTGATGGACAGGGAGGCCTGGCGTGCTGCGATTCATGGGGTCGCAAAGAGTCGGACACGACTGAGCGACTGAACTGAACTGAACTGACAGTAGTTGTTCATTTCTTTTATGGTTGTGTTCAGCAAAGAATTTTACAAAAGTATTCCACTTGATCTTCTTCCCTGGTGTCTCAGATGGTAAAGAATCTGCTTGCAGTGCAGAAGACTTGGGTTTAATCCCTAGGTCAGGAAGTTCCCCTGGAAAAGGGAATGGCTACCCACTCCAGTATTCTTGCCTGGAGAATTCAATGGACAGAGAAGCCTGGCAGGTTACAGTCCATGGGGTCGCAAAGAGTCGGACATGACTGAGGGACTTTCACTTTGACTTTTATGTTCTTAAACCATGCATGTAAATGTTTTCCACCATTATGCCTTCACAGTATTATTATGGACAAAAATATATCTATCGAATATTAATTTTTGCATACATATAGTTATAAAAATCTGAATATACCCATGACAAAATAGAAACAGCATGATGAACTAGAAATATCTCATGTGTTAAAAGCTATGCTTGAGTGTGCCAAGAATTACTAAAAAGTATACTCAAACTGATTCTTATCATATACCCACAGATATTTATTTAGTGAATCCAGGGTGGGTCTCAGGACTCTGGATTTTTAAATTAACTTTACCTCCTTCACCTCTCCTAATCCCAAGAGATTCTGATGAGGAAACACAACTTCAGAAACTTTGGATTGTGATGAACTACACAAAGGCCCTTTTCAGCACTTTTTGCCTAACTTTCTCTCTCTCTCTTTTTTTAAACTCACCTTAGAAGTCATTGTTTTCCAAGGAAGCAATAAAATGTTGAATGTATTTTAATTCTATGCAGAATAGCAAACTTCTGATATTAATTTGATTACTCATTTTTATTGAAGTATAATTGCTTTACAATGTTGTGTTAATTTCTGCTACACAACAAAGTGAATCAGCTATATGTATGCATATATCCCCTCCCTGGTGAGCCTCCCTCCCCCCACCTTTCCCCATCCCACCCATGTACGTCATCACAGGACACTGAGCTGAGTTTCCTGTGCTATACAGCAGCTTCCCACTAGTTATCTATATTACATATGGTAGTGTATATTTGTCAGTCCTACTCTCTCAATTTATCTCTTCACCCCCCACTTCCCTCTGTGTCCCCATGTTGGTTCTCTATGTCTGTGTCTCTATTCCTGCCCTGAAAACAGGCTTATTGTACCATCTTTCGAGATTCTATACATATGTATGGAATCTAATTTGGTCTCTTAAAACAGATTTTCCTGTTGAGAAGATAACTCATTGACTAGTCAGAAGTTACTACACGTCCTCAGTTTAAAGTAATACTTTGTCATCCTAGTGCATGTGTTTCTCAGGAATCTGATCAGCATGAATAAAACATATCTGAAATCTGAACACCAGGCAAAGCAGTAAAACTGAGATAATTAACTTCAGAAATGAAGAGCAAGTCTTGAAATAGAATATATCCTATGAAACATCACCTATAAACAAAGCAGAAAAGGACACCCATCTCTTGCGCTGTGTGCCGTACTAACTTACTTCAGTCATGGCTGACTCTTTACGACCCTATAGGCTGTAGCCCATTAGGCTCTTCTGTCCACTGGATTCTCCAAGCAGGATTACTGGAGTGGGTTGCAATGCCTTTCTCCAGAGGATCTCCCCAACCCAGGGATTGAACCTGCATCTTCAGCAGCTTCTGTATTGCAGGCAGACTCTTTCCCATCTGAGCCACCAGGGATGCCCTTCCACCCCAGCTCTTAGGTTTGGCTTATTTTCAGCAACACCTGGGATGAAACATAACTCATCTCTATGCAACTAGTGGCTTTGTAAGTTTTGCCATAACAATGACATTTCTATTTACTGAAATACTCATCCATTTCATGCAAGATACAAAATTTAAGAGAAGTAATATTAATCATTATTTTCCCCCTTTTACAATGAGTCATCCCTTGCATACTCTTAATTTTATTTAAAATTTACTTTTGGATCTGTGTGTTCATTTTTCAAGTCATAAGTAATTTGAAAGCTGGGGTGTGTGTGCACGTGTGTGTGTGCGCGTGTGTGTGTGTGTGTTAGAAAGACAGAAATAGAGCAAGAGAGAGAGAGTTTGTATCTGTGTGATTTTTTCTTAAACTCTTCTCAGTAAAATCAGTAAGATTTTGCCTTTTTTTTCTCCCCACGTTTGACAGATATAGACATGAAGATAAGAATCACGATAGGCTGTTGAATAGTTTATCTGTTTGTAGTTTAGCTTCAAATATATGACTCTAAATTTCAGAATAGATACATCACTTGGTGTAGTTCAGATAATTGATTCATAAGTCAGCTACATCAGGCAGGTTTTGATGGTATCTTTATAAATAGGCCGGAGCTTTCAAATGCCTGATCGTATCTCTCATGCTGACATGAAAGGCATTTAGAGGTTGGAATATGCCAGCTGTACAACTCGTATTCTAGATACAGTTCATGAGGCCTATTAGCTTCCTATGGCACAAGTAACAAAATATCACTGAAATGTAATAAATTGAATGATAATCCCAGAAATGCTTTTCTAATTGTGTTTTAAAAGAGCAATGTGAGATATGACTTTTACATTAGATGTTTAGAAATAAAAATGCAAGGCATTTTAATGCGTTTAAAATAAAAACAAGCATGATAATAAAATAAGAGGATTACAAAGTCCGGAGACATATCTGCCAGTGTATGCTGCTAAGGTGGTTTCTCATCCATGTGTGAGTCAGATGGAGCCTGCCTTTGCAAAATGCATTCACTCCATCTGTCTTCATAATTCCAGATGCATGCTCACACATCTCTTATCCTAAAATGAGATAAAGGATTAAGAATTTGCATGGTGAGGTATTTGTGTAACAACTGTAAACACATAAGATTCTGAACTAAAAGTAGTTAGACAAATTTATTTAGTAATTTTAACCAGATCGCCTGTACACTTCATGAATTTCTTTATATTTTTCACAACTACAGGGGACAAACATCCTATACCACACATTACACATTGTCTTCCCCCTGACTGCAGTACTAGCCTGACTCCTGGGTCAGCTCTCATGTATAGAGGGGATGTTTTTCTTGTTTGGACAGGCTTGAAATACTTCATTCTATGGCTTCCCAGGTGTGCTAGTGGTAAAAAATCCATCTGCCAATGCAGGAGACACAAGAGACATGGATTTGATCCCTGGGTAGGGAAGATACCCTGGAGGAGGGAATGGCAGCCCATTCCAATATCTTGCCTGAAAACTTCCATGGACAGAGGAGCCTGGTGGGCTTCAGTCTGTTGAGTCGCAAAGAGCTGGACATAACTGAAATGACTTAGCACATAGGCATGCACTTCATTCCAAGTGCTGTTCCCCGACTCCATTCCCACAAAAATAAGCACACAACCTTATAATCTTCGAAGACATCTGTATCCATCTGAAGAAAATCAAAATAGCTTACCCAAAATATGCCACCTTGGCATACTGAGTATTTTTACTTCAAGGCACTTAACATGGCAAGTGAAACAAAAACTCCCACAGTCCTTTTTCTTCCAAAAAGTTCCAACAGGAAACACAGGGTGGAGAAACACTTGTAGTGTCCTAAATTTGGAAAGTGTTAATTTCCTAGAGGGAACCTCTTGAAGCACAAAACCGGAAGTTGCAGGAACCTATCAGAACATGTCTTCATGTGACAGAAGAGCCAGGAGACCTTCTGCTGTAGGACCCGTTGGTACTCTTGGCGCTCCACAAGGAAGAGATGCCCTCCCAGTGTTCTTCCTGTTTGCAGCAGTTCATGTAGAAGCAGTTCAGGCAAAGCTATAGGAAGCTTCTCAAATCCCCCGGCCCCATACCTGTCCCAGCTGCGTGAAGTGCTTCCTGTCCCAAGGGAACAGTGGCTGCACCAGGCTTTTAAGCACCGTGGGGGTCTATATGTGTGTGGGGACTTTGACTGCAGTTGTACTTTAAGGCCAAACACAGGAATTAGAGGTCATGTGTCTGCAAGTTCTGCAGCCGTGCGTTTACCCAGAAGGCCATTCTCACATGTACCTGAGAACGGTACACTGGCCAGTGTAAAGACTCTGTACCCAAGCCAGCCCGGACTAACACAAGGACACCCTCACCAGCCAGAAGCCTCTAACTATGAGTTTTGCAGGCAGTGCAACACCGAGAAGGGCCCCAACGAGGGGCACGTGGTCAACAACAGGAGAATCCACTTCTGCCAGATCTGTGGGAAGACATTTAAAGGGCTAGACCAGGTGTGTGGACATGTCAGACAGCCCCAAGGGGTGGAGGAAGTTCAAGTGCACAGAGTGTGGCTCCAAGTTCGTGAAGTAGGCCCACCTGTGACTGATGCAGGACTGTCACCCACTGCAGTGCAAGCTGGACCCTGGTCATTGAAGAGCAGGTGAGGCTGTTCGTGGTGGTGGACGTGGTGGGGACTGTACCCCAGCCACTGCCTGCAGAGCTGGAGGTGGGCTTGGCTGAGGGCATGGTGAAGTCCTTGGCCCGAGGTGGCCGGGTCAAAGGCTGTGTGCAAAGGAGAACTACAAAAGCCTGGGTGGGCCCTGCATCCCTTGCTCATCCTCCCACCTGCCATCTCTGAAATGCAAGAGTAGCTCCCTTTTCCACCACAATTCACTTGGTCCCAACTCCCAGTAAGCCACAGGGCTTTGGACTAGAAAAAAAAAATTTTTTTTTTTTCTTGAATGTTTTGCTTCTTACTGTCTTCCCATCTTTGCTCTAAAGATCTTCTCAAAAAGTCAGTACCTAACACAAATTTAAACTAGCCACCCCTCTTCCTCCCACTCCCCTTGCCTGCCTGCTCTTTTTGGCTGGTTAGTTTTTCTCTATAGTCCTTATGCACTCAACATTATCTGACATCCTGTAGCATTTACATATTTTGTTTATCATTGTCTCCTCTTTAAAATATAAGCTTCATGAAGGCATGACATTTAATATACTTTGTTTGCTACTGTATCTCCAAAGCTAAGAACAAAGCCTGACCCATAACAGATTACCAATAAACATCATTTTGTCTTTTAAAAGAATATATGACTTTTATATTTTTAAGTAGGCTTCTCTGGTGGCTCAAACAGTAAAGAATCTGCCTGTAATACAAGAGATTCGGGTTTAATCCCTGGGTCAGGAAGATCCACTGGAGAAGGAAATGGCAGACTATTCCAGTATTCTTGCCTGGAGAATTCCATGGACAGAGAAGCATGGTGGGCTACAGTTCATGGGGATGCAAAGAGTCTGACACAAATGAACAAATAACACTTTCACTTTTTCATGTTTGTAAGTGCAAAGATAAAAATGAAAGACATACATTAAACTAATGAGACTGACAATTCTTGGAGTGATTGAGAATGGTATGAGAACTATGAGAACTTTTGTTCTTCATACTTTTATTTTAAGCACTTTCTACTTATTAACAGGATGTGTTTCTTGATCAAAGAATATTATAATAAAACTAATCAACAAGGTATATGGCACAGTGCTTGCCATATAATAGGCATTCAAATGTTTTATCCAATAAGTATTCTATGGGCTCCAGCTATATGCCAAACACTGTAGTAAGACCCTAGGTAGACAGAAGTGAGAGTGCACCAACTCCACTTTCCTGGAGCTTCAGATAATGTAATAGAGGTCTATTTATTGCCTAAAGATCACATGTACTTTCTATTGTTTATGAAGTTACACAAACATTTATGAAAATCTGGCAAACATTTCCAGATTGCTAGAAAAAGGGCATAAGGGCAGTTCCAATGATAAAATTATAACACCTGGTCTTGTAGAAAATTAGAGTGGTATTCTATCTTAAAATAGAAAATTAATAAATGTGATTAATAGGATTTAGGATTTGATTTAGATTGATAAATAAAAATCTACAGATATTAGTAAATAAAGATAAACTGAGGATATTTTTTAGAATCTATACAAAAATTTGACTATGCAAATCAACACAATAGGCTCAATATTTGTGATATGAAATAGTCTTTGGCTGTCCTTTGATTACAGAATTAATTAATGTTTATTTATAGAAAATTTGGAAATCACAGAAAAATCATCAAGAGCTCATAATCATTTAGCATATTCTATTGCAATCATTTGTCAAAGATACATTTGTACATGAATGAAATTATACTTACCTATACTTAAAAAGCCTCTTGTTGAAAGTGAAAGAGGAGAGTGAAAAAGTTGCCTTAAAGCTCAACATTCAGAAAATGAAGATCATGGCATCTGGTCCCATCACTTCATGGGAAATAAATGGGGAAACAGTGGAAACAGTGTCAGACTTTATTTTAGGGGGCTCCAAAATCACTGCAGGTTGTGACTGCAGCCATGAAATTAAAAGACACTCCTTAGAAGAAAAGTTATGACCAACCTAGAGAGCATATTCAAAAGTAGAGACATTACTTTGCCAGCAAAGGTCCGTCTAGTCAAGGCTATGGTTTTTCCAGTAGTCATGTATGGATGTGAGAGTTGGACTGTGAAGAAAGCTGAGTGCTGAAGAATTGATGCTTTTGAAGTGTGGTGTTGGAGAAGACTCTTGAGAGTCCCTTGGACTGCAAGGAGATCCAACCAGTCAATTCTGAAGGAGATCAGCCCTGGGATTTCTTTGGAAGGAATGATGCTAAAGCTGAAACTCCAATACTTTGGCCACCTCATGTGAAGGGTTGACGCATTGGAAAAGACTGTGATGCTGGGAGGGATTGGGGGCAGGAGGAGAAGGGGATGACAGAGGATGAGATGGCTGGATGGCATCACTGACTCAATGGACGTGAGTCTGAGTGAACTCTGGGAGTTGGTGATGGACAGGGAGGCCTGGCGTGCTGCGATTCATGGGGTCGCAAAGAGTTGGACGTGACTGAGCGACTGAACTGAACTGAACTGAACCTTGTAATACATATTCCTTTACTATAAACGCAGAAATCTGTAGTAGAAGAGTCCCTATTCTTTTAGTACAAGGAAATAGATACAATCCTAAATATCAAGTATGATTCAATGTGTTTCAGAAAAAAAGAAAATTACAGAGTCTCCCAGGAAGAAAACTAAGGTAAAAATCAGTGGAAAAATTTAGCTTGCCTTAAATTTCTTTGCAACTATGTGATAGTTAGTTATGAGAAGTGAAATGTCTAATGAGGAAAACTTTTGCTAAACTTTAGTTATAAAGACAAAACTTCTGGTTGAATTATGAAGACAACTTCAAATATACAAATGCTTGAAAAATATACTCAGTGTTACTGAAAGATTATCAATGTTTCAATTCTCATAAACAGAGAATAATCAAAATTAATAGTTTAAAACTAGAAGGCTAGTGTTAAGATTAATCATATGCATAGGATGATATGTGTGATATTATTTACCATCAGTGATCCTAAATCGGGAAGTCTAAAAATCTAAGCTATCACTAATCAGAAAAAACAAACTATCTTAGGTAGAATTCATTAAAACAGAGAAATTTTAAACAAGAATACTGTCTAAAGAAATGGTTAAAGTAATTATGGTATGTAGAGTATATGCTGGGAGGGATTGAGGGCAGAAGGAGAAGGGGACAACAGAAGATGAGATGGCTGGACGATATCAATGACTCCATGGACATGAGTTTGGGTAAACTCCGGGAGTTGGTGATGGACAGGGAGGCCTGGCGTGCTGCGAGTCATGGGGTCGCAAAGAGTCGGACACTACTGAGCGAGTGAACTGAACTGAACTATATAATTACGTATTCAGTACATGCCAGATGCATAGCACAGTGCTAGACAACTGAAACATATTTCATATAAATATAAAGGATCCTTGCAGAGAAGATACTGTTGACTCATTTTCCCTAACTTAATCATATCATTTACATACCTCAACAAAGACAAAAAGATTAATCTAGATCAAAGGTTAGCTATTATCTGAACTGGGATTCAGAAATGAATGTACCTAAGTCTATATTGCTCTCTCTACCATACCACACTCCCTCAACAGTATTGTAAAACAGACACACATTTAAAATCATATCTACAAATGGTTTTCAATTTGAGAGGACATACCTGTGTTTTGATGATAAATGTAAAAGCAAGATACAAAAGTATCAGTTCAGTTGCTCAGTCATGTCCGACTCTTTGTGACCCCATGAATCACAGCACGCCAGGCCTCCTTGTCCATCACCAACTCCCAGAGTTCACTCAGACTTGCGTCCATCGAGTCAGTGATGTCATCCAGCCATCTCATCCTCTGTCGTCCCCTTCTCCTCCTACCCCCAATCCTTCTCAGCATCAGAGTCTTTTCCAATGAGTCAACTCTTCACAGGAGGTGGCCAAAGTACTGGAGTTTCAGCTTTAGCATCATTCCTTCCAAGGAAATCCCAGGGCTGATCTCCTTCAGAATGGACTGGTTGGATCTCCTTGCAGTCCAAGGGACTCTCAAGAGTCTTCTCCAACACCACACTTCAAAAGCATCAATTCTTCGGCGCTCTGCCTTCTTCACAGTCCAACTCTCACATCCATACATGACCACTGGAAAAACCATAGCCTTGACTAGACGGACCTTTGCTGGCAAAGTAATGTCTCTGCTTTTGAATATGCTATCTAGGTTGCTCATAACTTTTCTTCCAAGGGTAAGTGTCTTTTAAGTTCATGGCTGCAGTCACCATCTGCAGTGATTTTGGAACCCCCAAAAATAAAGTCTGACACTGTTTCTATTGTTTCCCCATCTATTTCCCATGAAGTGATGGGACCAGATGCCATGTTAGAGTCTAATTTTCATGCCTGCAATATATATTAATATCATATGCTTTTTCATATATTTCTTTGTTATTTGAATTCTTAAAAATCTCCTCTTGTTTTACATCACCATCATTGAATGAGTTTCTGCAATTCCACTTTAACCTTTCATCACCTAAAATGAAGGTTTTAAAGTCTGTCCTAGACTTTCTACTTATTTTTCATTTCAAAAATTACTTTTGGATATGTACTTTTCCAATTTAGATTAATATTTATGTATTCTTATTGAGTAATATTTTCAGAAGTTCATTATTATTAATGTATATGTATGGTGGGGCATTTATCTGTTCTGTGTTTCCTGATGCTTATAAAAGGAAGAAAGTTTTAATGGTCTGGTTTGCCAGCAATTGATACTTCCATTTTTATCCTTATCTTCATCACTCTCATTAATTAAGAAAGGGATAGTGTAGCTATCTCAAGTCTCATACTTGAAGTGTGGTTGTTGTATCCATCTCAGCATAAATTCTATGCATGTTAATCTCTCAGTTGTGTCCGACTCTGGGACTCCATGGACTGTAGCCTACCAGGCTCCTCTGTTCATGGAATTCTCTAGGCAATAGTACTGGAGTGGGTTGCCATTCCATTCTCCAGAAGACCTTCCTGATCCAGGAATCTAACCCAGGTCTCCCACATTGCAGGCAGATTCTTTACTACTTGAGCCAACAGGAAAGTCCCAAATTCTATGCATAATCAGAATTTATTTAGTTTGGCTATGGTTTATGGAGATGAAGGTGGTTCCCAAATTTGCTGTCTTCTCATTACAAGGGAGATATAACGGATAACATGACACAATTTTTTTTTTAATTAACAAATGCTATACATAAATAGTTCTAAACCACAGCCCTTTGAGCCCCTGCTCCAACATTTCCTTTCTACAACCAAATCTTGACCTCATCTGTGTTTGCCTTTATCCATGATTGCAATACTGATGAAGAAAGTTTGCAACTGTTGCTTCTCTTATTCCTCTAGCTGTGACTGTTTAAAGAAAGATAGGTGTTGGTAGTGGGTCCTGTGGAGAAGGCAATGGCATCCCACTCCAGTACTCTTGCCTGGCAAATCCCATGGAAGGAGGAGCCTGGTAGGCTACAGTCCATGGGGTCGCTAGGAGTTGGACATGACTGAGCAACTTTATTTTCACTTTTCACTTTCATGCAATGGAGAAGGAAATTGCAACCCACTCCGGTGTTCTTGCCTGGAGAATCCCAGGGACGGCGGAGCCTGGTGGGCTGCCATCTATGGGTCCACACAGAGTCGGACGCGACTGAAGCGACTTAGCAGCAGCAGCAGCAGTGGGTCCTGAGTAATAAGATAGTGTTATTTTCGGATATGTACTTCAGAAAATCATTCTCATAGAGGGAAGGGACAGATGGTTTCTTTTCTGATTTTGCAAAGCTTGTGTGAAGCTAGTACTTAAGAAAAGGGTAATATAGGCAAAGTGCATTTTTAGCCCAGAAGGTAGCACAAAGATATCTCCAATTTTATCTTTCATTTCTATTCTCAATTATGTAAGTGAAACACTGAAATTCTGTTACATGACCTGTGTTATATGAAACTTCAATGCTATTACAAACTGTCACTATTTAATTTAAAAAATTGAAGTTTAACAGAAAATTATGAAATAGTAGATTTGGTCCTTTTAA
>SJYQ01001762.1:25544-39306 GCA_006410935.1 Redunca redunca
CTTTCTTCAATTTGAGTCTGAATTTGGTAATAAGGAGTTCATGATCTGAGCCACAGTCAGCTCCTGGTCTTGTTTTTGTTGACTGTATAGAGCTTCTCCATCTTTTGCTGCAGAGAATATAATCAATCTGATTTCGGTGTTGACCATCTGGTGATGTCCATGTGTAGAGTCTTCTCTTGTGTTGTTGGAAGAGGGTGTTTGCTATGACCAGTGCATTACCTTGGTAAAACTCTATTAGTCTTTGCCCTGCTTCATTCCGTATTCCAAGGCCAAATTTACCTGTTACTCCAGGTGTTTCTTGACTTCCTACTTTTGCATTCCAGTCCCCTATAATGAAAAGGACATCTTTTTTGGGTGTTAGTTCTAAAAGTCTTGTAGGTCTTCATAGAACCATTCAACTTCAGCTTCTTCAGCATTACTGGTTGGGGCATAGACTTGGATTACTGTGATATTGAATGGTTTGATAGACAATGGAACAAAAAGGAAAAAAAAGTCTTGCTATTTACAACAAAAGAATGAACTTTGACGGTTTATCATGCTAAGTAACATAGTCAGAGTAAGACAAACATTTTGTGGTGTCACTTATGTATGGAATCCAATAAAACAAAATGAACAAACATAACAAGGCATGCTGCTGCTGCTGCTGCTGCTTCTAAGTGGCTTCAGTTGTGTCCGACTTTGTGCGACCCCATAGATGGCAGCCCACCAGGCTCCCCCATCCCTGGGATTCTCCACGCAAGAACACTGGAGTGGCTTGCCATTTCCTTCTCCAATGCACGAAAGTGAAAAGTGAAAGTGAAAGTGAAAGTGGAGTCGTGTCCGACTCTTAGCGACCCGGTGGACTGCCCCCCACCAGGCTCCTCCATCCGTGGGATTTTCCAGGCAAGAATACTGGAGTGGGGTGCCATTGCCTTCTCCGATAACAAGGCATAGACACTGTTAAAGATACAGAGAACATGTGTTTGCCAGACAAAAGGTGAGTAGGTGGAGGAAAGCAATTGCTGAGGAGGATTAAGAGGTACAAACTTGCAGTTGCAAAATAAATGAGTCACGGATGTGGGTACAAAATGTACAGTAAGGACATTATATTCAACTATGAAATTTGCGTGGTGACATATTATAACTAGGCTTATTGTGGTGATCATGCCGAAGTCTATAGAAATATCAAATTACTTTGTTTTGTAACAAGATCTAACATAGTGTTGTAAGCCAATTATACTTCCAAAATAAGCCAACTCATAGAACAAGAGATCAAATTTGTGGTTAGCTTTGATGGAGAGATGGGCAAGTGAGGGACTGGGTGAGGGGGATTTAGATGAAGGTAGTCAAAAGTACAAATTTCCAGTTATAATATTAATAAGTACTAGAGATGTAATGTACAACATAATAAATATGATTAACACTTCTGCTTGTTATATATGAAATTTGTTAAAAGAGTAAATCCTGAATCCTCATCCTAAGGGAAAAAAAAAGATGTGTCTATTGTTTTCTTTAGTATCTATAGGAGATAGTGGATATTCACAAAACTTGTGATAATCCTTTCATAATGTGTGTAACTCCAATCTCTATGCTGTACACCTTATACAGTGCTATATGTCAGTTCTATCTCAATAAAACTGGAATAAAAAATTAAATGGGAATATATGAGACTCAAAATTGTTTGGTCCTGTCCTTGCTTTCTGGAGTCCCTAATTCAAAAACTTTCTTGTTTGTCACCACTATTATAACGTTTATGAGGGGCAGGGTTTTTTTTTTTTTTTCCTCTGTTTTCAAGCAGCTATATTACCTGACATTAAAAGAGTATCTGGAACATAGTAGGCTTTTAAGAAACATGTGTTGAGTGAATGAATAAACAAACAGAGATTTATTAAATACTCAGTAGGTATTGATACTCTAGTGTAATTAAGCCATGAAAAAGCTTAAGTACCTGCACCCATGAAGCTTACTGTCTATTGTTTACAACAATAAACTTGGAAACAGTATAATACAAGAATATGATAAAAATAAGAAAGAAAATAAAAATCAAGTAATGTGATAGTGAATGGCAAACTGACTATCATCTACTTGGGTGGGCAGAAAGGGTCTCTCTGGAAGTTTTTACTTGGGCTGATTTTGTTAACGAGGAAGACCAACCATATCAACATGTACAAGAAGTGTGTTCTAGGTATATGGTACAAAATGTGCAATGATATGAAATAAGAATAAGGAAGAGATTTTCCAGGAAGTGAAAGAATGTAACTGTTGCTGAAGAATTATGGTCATGGAGAAAGGATGAAATCAGTGAAAGTCACTCAGTTGTGTCCAACTCTGATAATTCTCCAGTTCACAATACTGGAGTGGGTAGCCTTTTCCTTCCCCAGGGGAATCTTTGCAACCGAGATTGAATCCAGGTCTCTCACATTGCAGGCAGATTCTTTACCAGCTGAGCCACAAGAAATCAGGGATGTAGACAAAAAGTTGAGGCTGCATGGCCTCACCTACACAGAAAATTCAGATTTTATTCTAACTTTAACTGGAATAACTGCCACATGACAGCTTTAAAATGGAGGGAAAATAACTGAGAAGAACTATGAAAATATCAGTTTTGTTGTTATTGCTATTTGGTGATTGGATGGTCATGGTGTGTAACGATATTGATTTTATTGTGCACTATTTCATTTACTGAACCACATTTGCGTAGTTAAAAAATAAACCCTCTTTATTTCAGGTAGTTAGATACTGACTGTTGTTTTTTTAAAAAAATACCTCTTTATACATTCAATAGCATACTTTTTCTTAGTCAATTTAATTATTTTAAAAATTAATTTTATTTTTTCAACATAATTAAGATTTATACAATTTTCACACAAGAGTAGGACACAAATGCTATTTTAGTCCCCATAGACTATAAACCAGGAATCACTGGAACATATCCAGGGGCATAAAACAAGGTGCAAAACTTTCAAGATCTGGAAGTTTTGAAATCATGCAGAATCTATTCTCCTACCACTATGAAATTATGTTAACAATCAATATGAAAAGATATTTGAAAAAATCCACATATTTTCAAGTGCAATGTAACATTTACCAAGAGACGTCTTTTATTTAGCCATTGAAAGTCTCAATAAATTTAAAAGACTAAAAAACACAGAGGGTGATTACAGAGAAGAAAGCATTTAAATGAGAAATTAATATCAAAATCAGTAGTTAATATCAAAGATCCCATAAAGACCCCACGTATTTGGAAATTAAATGTCCCCTGTTAAATGATGGATGTTAGAAAATATTTGTAACAATGAAAATGAAAAGAGAATTTATCAGAATATGTTGCATGCAGTTGAAACTGCTCAATGCAACTACAATGTCGAATCTTAAATAAGATATAAAAACAAATAATGGACTGTAGCATAAAATTTTGTGAAACTTGAACAAAATCTATACTTTAGTTAATAATACTGTATCGCGTTGATTTCCTGTTTTTTAACAACGTATATTTATTGATAGTCTCAAAATTCAATTAGAAGTTTCAAACCTCATTCAAAATTTTCAGAAAAATAATAAATTTTCTAGACTATATAATACCACTGTTACATAAGATATACTATAAACTGTCAATGGAATTCCCCAGGCAAGAATACTAGAGTTAGTAGGCATTCCTTCTTCAGGGGATCTTCCTGACCCAGAGATTGAACCTGGGTCTTCTGCACTGAAAGCAGATTCTCTATCATCTGAGCCACAAGGGAGGCATAAAATATGCCTTATTATACCATTTTATCATTATTAGTCAGCAGAAAATAATAGAATTCTATTCACTAGAAAGAAAGAAAGTGAAGTCGCTCAGTCATGTCTGACACTCTGCAACACCCTGGACTCCTTGTCCTTGGGATTTTTACAGGCAAGAGTATTGGGGTGGGTTGCCATTTCCCTCTCCAGGGGATCTTTCCCACCCAGGGATTGAACCCAGGCCTCCCACATTGCGGGCAGATGCTTTACCATCTAAGCCACCAGGGAAGCCATATCACTAGAACTACCATTTAATATAAATTGAAACATGTATGTTATCATATGTGAAACAGATCGCCAGTCCAGGTTTGATGCATGAGACAGGGTGCTCAGGGCTGGTGCACTGGGATGACCCAGAGGGATGGGATGGGGAGGGAGGTGGGAGGGGGGTTCAGGATGGGGAACGCATGTACACACATGGCTGATTGATGTCAATATATGGCAAAACCCACTACAATATTGTAATTAGCCTCCAATTAAAATAAATAAATAAATAAATGAAACCCTGTAATCACTTTTTAAAAATCCAGATGCATTTTAAAATAATATTGGAACTTATTGAAAAATAGAAAAGCCCAGGTATTGCTTTTTTTTTTTTTTCTCCAAAGCACCAGATGTGATTCTAGTGAGTAGACATGTTAAAAAGAACTGGACTATATGATGGTCTTTTCTTTTATATAGGTTGTTTCACTTTTTCTATTTCATATTCATTTCATTTAGGGCTCCCATTTCACATATTTTATGTTTTCCAATTTTCCCATCTCTTTTTTGTTTTGTTTTGTTTTTGTTCTTTCTCAAGCATTATCAAGTGTAGCTGAAAATCTTTTGTTTATGTGGCTGCATGTATGCAAAATCACTTCAGTTTTGTCCGACTTTTTGTGACGTTATAGAGTGTAGCCTGCCAGGCTCCTCTGTCCAAGGGATTCTCCAGGCAAGACTGCTGAAGTGGGTTGCCATGCCCTCCTCCAGAGGATCTTCCCAACCCAGGGATCGAACCTGCGTCTCATGTCTCCTGCATTGGCAGGTGGGTTATTTACCACTAGTGCCATTTGGGACGCCCCATAACTAAACTGGTCCATTTAAATAATTGTTGTTCAGTGCCTAAGGCATGTCTGACTCTGTGACCCCATGAACTGCAGCGAGGCAGGCTCCTCTGTCCAGCAAGAGTACTGGAATGGGTTGCCATGCCCTCCTTTAGGGGATTTTCTGGACTCAGGGATAATCTCCTGCATTGGCAGATGGGTTCTTTACCAAGAGAGCCACCTGAGAAGCCCTTTTTGTGTGTGTATGTATGTGTGTGTGTGTGTGTGTGTGTGTGTGTGTTGTATGTATAATATATAGGTTTTCAAAAACATGAATTTTTGCTTCAGTTCAGTTCAGTCGTTCAGTTGTGTCTGACTCTTTGCGACCCCATGGACTGTAGCACAGCAGGCCTCCCAGTTCATTGCCAACTCCTGGAGTTTACTCAAACTCATGTCCATTGAGTCGGTGATGCCATCCAACCATCTCATCCTTTGTCGTCCCCTTCTCTTTCCCTCCATCTTTCCCAGCATTAGGGTCTTTTCAAATGAGTCAGTTTTTATGGCATTATGATTCCACTTGTTTGCCTAAGAATGTTAGATTTCTAATTTATATTCACTCAAAACTTTGGTAAAGTTCAGTTTATTCTGGCATCTAATGTTACTGCTAAAAGTTAATTTAATTCTCTAATGGCTATCATTAATGATTTTTTAAACAACTACATTGTTTATACAACTATTAAAAGTTGAGACTTCAGTGCGTATATATTTAGTATATATTTATATGTGTGTGTGGGTTTCCCAGGAGGCTCAGTGGGTAAAGAGTCCACCTGCAATACAGGAGACACAGGAGATGTGGGTTCGATCGCTGGATCAGGAAGATCCCCTGGAGGAGGGCACAGCAACCCACTCCAGTATTCTTGCTGAGAGAATCCCATGGACAGAGGACCCTGGAAGGTTACAGTCCACAGGGTCACAGAGATTCGAATATATCTGAAGTGACTTAGCAGCAGCAAAAGCATATGTGTGTGCATGTATACATATATACAAACGTATTTGACTTGCTCTGTGCATGCATATTTGTACTGTGTGAGTTATCTGTTTCATTGCTGGACCAAGAGATTCTGTATTAGCCAATCCCATTGATCCTGTAGCAAGGTAGGCCCTCAATTGCCATTGGGGAGACTGAATCACTGTTGCTAGGTACAGGGGTGACAAGCTGAGACTTAAAAATTCCTTTTCTTGTCTTGGTAAACTTATTTTTCAGCTAGCTTGTTGTTGTATTCCTTGTATTTCCTTTTTCTCTTTCGAATATAGCTGTTGCTAGTAAATGGAGTTTGTAAGAAGTGAAGAGTTTCACAGTCTCCACTCTAATGTTCCTATCATGCAAAACAAATAGTTTTCAAGCAATTTGTGTACCAAAAATATATTTCAGATGAAAATTAAATGCCAAAAATATTTGGTAAAGGGATGTAGAACTCTCTGCTGCAAGTATTTTCCTCACTCTATCTTTTCATGGGTTCATCCCAATTTTATGATCTTCCGAATTTAATATCTATCAAAATATTTGTAAGTATTCAGTATCCTAAGACAAAGGTAACATCCAACACTGGAATTGCACTTTTACAGACAATCACACTCACAAAAATAACATATTTACTTAAAATTACTCCATATAAAATATTTCTGTGTTTAAAGCAAAGGAGGATTTATTACATGGTTAAATTAGTGTTGAAATGTATTTGTGAAGCTATACATTAGATAAATGTAATACAGCTAATGAAATCTTATAGCATGAACAGTCCGCCTTGAGCATATATTACTTAAGGTCTTTACAAACTGAGTGTTTTAACGCTCATTGTGTTGTTGATCATTATAGGTTTTTGACATCTTAAAAACAGGTTGTGTTTACATCATGGGGATATGAAGATAAACACATTGAAGCCTAAATTCTCCTCTGTAATACAAGCTTTCATTTTATAAGTGCTTATTATGAACAGCAAGCTTTTCACAAATGGTTAGACTCAGGCTTAAAATGGTATTGAATGACTTTTGTTTGAGTTTAGCATGCTGTTAAAATTGTAGACAGCTTTCTTCACTAAATATAATGACATTCAAGGAGATGACAGGTTGCAGTGTCCCTTTTTATATCTATAAATTCTGTTTCTGTGTATGTGTAAGAGCAAGGAAAATCTGAGAAATGTCACATTATACTCCCACCTTCCTATTCCTTAATGCTTTTGCATGACGGTTTACTGGGATCTCATTACCCCATCTGTAGTTGACCCATGTCTCTATTTTTTAGTAAAAGTGCAACTTCCTTTGGGTCCCACCCTCTCAGTTTGGCTCATCTCAAGTTATTATTTGAGTAGTTATCATGTTCAAGACGAAATGCCAGGCAATGAACACTCAAAAGTGATCAACACAGGGCTCCTTTTCTTAAGGAACTGTTTGAATATATATGTATGTTCACAAACATTTTCTTTGTAAAAAAGTGAGTGGAAAGAGGTGGCATACATAAAGTGTTATCGTGGTGTGAACAATGCTGAACTTTAGAAGAGATAATCTCATAATTTAAGTAAAGTATAGAAAACTGATTATGAATTTGTATATTACCCTTCTAATCCATATGAAATCTGAAAACATGAATATTTAAATTATTTACATAAAGAAGTCTGACTCTATGTTAGTGATCAGATGATCGTGATTATCTGAGTTGTGAAGAACTTTTTTGTACAGTTCTTCTGTGTATTCTTGCCACCACTCCTTAATAGCTTCTGCTTCTATTAGGTCCCTACCATTTCTGTCCTTTATTGAGCCCATCTTTGGATGAAATGTTCCCTTGGTATATTTAATTTTCTTGAAGCAATCTCTAGTCTTTCCCATTCTATTGTTTTCCTCTATTTCTTTGCATTGATCACTGAGGAAGGCTTATCTCTCCTTGCTATTCTTTGGAAGTCTGCATTCAAATGGGTATATCTTTCCTTTTCCCTTTTGCTTTTTGCTTCTCTTCTTTTTACAGCTATTTGTAAGGGCTTCTCAGATAGCGATTTTACTTTTTTGCATTTCTTTTTATTGGGGATGGTCTTGATTCCTGTCTCCTTTACAATGTCATGAACCTCTGTCAATAGTTCATTAGGCAATCTGTCTATCAGATCTAGTCCCTAAAATCTATTTCTCACTTCTACTATATAGTGCCTCTTGAGAAACCTGTATTCAGGTCAGGAAGCAACAGTTAGAACTGGACATGGAACAACAGACTGGTTCCAAATATGAAAAGGAGTACGGCAAGGCTGTATATTGTCACCCTGCTTATTTAACCTATATGCAGAGTACATCATGAGAAATGCTGGGCTGGAGGAAGCACAAGCTGCAATCAAGATTGCCAGGAGAAATATCAATAACCTCAGATATACAGATGACACCAGCCTTATGGCAGAAAGTGAAGGAGAACTAAAGAGCCTCTTGATGAAAATGAAAAAGGAGAGTGAAAAAAATGGCTTAAAGCTCAACATTCAGAAAACTAAGATCATGGCATCTGATCCCATCACTTCATGACAAATAGATGGAGAAACAGTGGAAACAGTGTCAGACTTTATTTTTTGGGGCTCCAAAATTACTGCAGATGGTGACTGCAGCCATGAAATTAAAAGACGCTTACTCCTTGGAAGGAAAGTTATGACCAAATTAAACAGCATATTAAAAAGCAGAGACATTACTTTGTCAACAAAGGTTAGTCTAGTCAAGGCTATGGTTTTTCCAATGGTCATGTTTGGATATGAGAGTTGGACTACAAAGAAAGCTGAGCACAGAAGAACTGATGCTTTTGAACTGTGGTGTTGGAGATGACTCTTGAGAGTCCCTTGGGCTGCAAGGAGATCTAACCAGTCCATCCTAAAGGAGATCAGTCCTGTGCGTTCATTGGAAGGACTGATGCTGAAGCTGAAACTCCAATATTTTGACCACCTGATGCGAAGAGTTGACTAATTTGAGAAGACCCTGATGCTGGGAAAGATCGAAGGCAGAAGGAGAAGGGGACGACAGAGGATGAGGTGGTTGGATGGCATCACTGACTCAATGTACATGGGTTTGGGTAGACTCTGGGAGTTGGTAATGGACAGGGAGGCCTGGCGTGCAGCAGTCCATGGGGTCACAAAGAGTCAGTCATGATTGAGTGACTGAACTGAACTGAACTGAACATAAAGAAGTAAATAATTTAAGGAAATTAATTTGAGGAACTTCATGGAAAAACTGATATGACATTTTTAATATGGAGTAAAGGGAGAAATTTTCATGTATGTCATATTCCACTAGGCAGGTCATTTGCTATGTGTTGCTGTAAATAATTACTTTATAGAAAGTTGTTAATTTAGCTTTAATATTGATAGAAATTTCACTCCAGGAACAAGAAAATATGTACTACATAAAATGGACTGGAAAGTGAGTGGTTCAGCATTAGAATATCATTTTATTACAAAAGAATATCATATCTACTGAATGAGGAAATTTTGATAAAATATTTAACTTGCACAGCAATATGATTTAAGTAATTAAAATTATAGCAACATAGCTGTAGTGTATAAAAGTTAACATATGCTAATCTATAAATATTGCAAGTAATATTGCAGATTATTCCTTAGTTGTACAAAGGGTTACATAAAAAGACTCTCACCTTAGGGAAGAACAAATCAAATGAAAATGGTACATAAATTAATGACATATCTATAAAAATTTTCTGAGCCTGTCTTTCATTAGGTTCATCAATAGATACTTTGACTATAGTTAGAACAAGTGGAGGGACTTCCCTGGTGTCTAATGGTTAAGAGTCTGCCTTCCAATGCAGGGGATGTGTACTCAATCTCTCTGTGGGACCTAAGATCCCATAAGTCTTGGGGTGGCTAAACCTGTGCCTGACAACTGGAGGGAAACCTGACAACGAAGAGCTGGCATGCTGCAACTAAGACCTGACACAACCAATCACTCAAGTTAGTCAGTATAAACAAAAGAACAAGAAATCAGACAGAATTAGTTCATGCATTTCTTACTATTAAGTATAATCTTATGATATTGATATAATCCCTTTTGTTTCTCAGAAGAGGAACAAAGACTGAGGAAATTCAACTACCATATTCAAGGTCCCATAACTAGCAAGCAGCAGAATCAGAATTTAGTGACCAGAAGTCTTACAGATCTTATTGTGTACAGGAAAAGTTTAAAAATATGAAAGCAAAACAAACAAACAAACAAAAACAATGCACAGCCCTTGACTGAAAAAGTCATGGGACCATATCAAGATGAACAATTTTTTTGTTTGTTCATTCTCTAATTTGTGTCCAATACTTTGTGTAGCACTCCAGGCTTCCTTCTCCTTCACTGTCTCCCAGACTTTGCTTATAATCATCTCCAGAAATGATAGTGAGTGTGTTATGCACAGAAACTGGAGAAGGAATTGATACTTCTTCTTTGAATACTTGGAAATATATTTAGGGAAAAAATCAAGGAGCTTCAAGTATAGTGTGCCTGAAGTTTTGAAAAGAAAATGCATAGCTGGAATAAAAACCACTCTTAGCTATACTTAGTACATCATGTGAGATCCTGTTGTAAAATTAATATAACAAAACGATTGATGTTACTTAGAGTATGTTTAAATAATATTTTTAAAATAGAAAAAAAATGATTCCAGGTACCTGACATTCCAATACTCATTGAGTTTGCTTCAACCTGACTAAAGACTTCTAACATCACCCTCTTCAATCGAGTGTTATTGTTGCTTTATCTACTAAATATTCTGTTGCTATTGACCTTTGCTATCTAAATTTGAGACCATCTTTCACATTCTGATTCCTTTTAAAGCTTTCTTTTATGAAAAGTACATTATGTCAAATATTTTGTGAATATATTACTTCCAATCTTTAAGCAATCATAGGGAGACAATGTTATTATCATTATAGAGCTCAGAGAGGTAATTCACCCAGAGGCACACAGAATCCACATATCTGAACTGGGCCTTGAAGATAATTGTAGTCTTTCTATTGTGTCATGCTGTGTTATACTTTTCTTTGCAATCTTGGAAGTAGTTGGGCAGAGTCTTTAATTATTTCAGAGAGCTTCCAGAATAAGGAACCATTTTCATGTCTTCTTTTAGTATATGCTCTAATCTAGAACACTGCCAAAATGAAATTTATACTTAAGTTGAAATTTATAGGTTAAATATCAGCCTTAGAATGTAATGATATTTAAAAAAACCAAAAAACATTAGCTGTAATAGGAACTGGATAACAAGTCAAAAATACTGAAATATGGATTAAATTATCAATAGGCAAATTGTTGGGTAAGTAGAATTTGATTTTGGTTGTTAATATGTGTTAATAATATTAGGCAATTAATACTTGCTTCATGCAATGAATAGTTTTAGATGTAACAAAATAGATGAAATGATAGAACTGGTACTAACACTAGAAATCATTCAGGTTTGCCTCTCCAGTTTAAAAATTAAGGAAAAATGAAGATAGAACTTAAATTATTTGTGTAACTCCAAAATATCTATAAAAATATATGGGTAATTATTTCCTAAAATTTGCCTTCTGTCTCTTATTTAGAATTCTTTTCATCATACATCACCGATTGTAGTTTTAGAAAACAACCAGAAAACTAGACTGACAAATACAGAACTTTGTTGAAATAGAAAAGAGAGAAATAACATCAAATACAGAAGGAAATTAAAATCTGTCACAAGCTTACATCAAAATATCTGATTGTTTGGAGTAGGTAGACTACCATATGGCACAGTCCTAACAAATGTTAAATTGCTCTAAGAATTTCTACTCTAGGAGCAACAAATAACAATGATTAAAGCAATCTACCACTGACTGATTCAGCCATCCTGAAATTAAAATTATTGGTAGCCTACAATGAGGAAGGGCTGTGCAAGAGTGTGCCAAAATATTAGAATTATTAAGGACAGTCATTTGGTAAACAGTTATGAAAATGCTTTGTTCCAATATATTACGGTTTTCTAAAAATATATTTTGATGTGAAAATTAAGTCCTTGTAGAATGATTGATATCTCCAGCACTTGGTGTTTTCTTCTTTGTCCCATAGGTTTTCTTGGGATTGGGGGATGTAGCAATGCTAACCCAGTCCCCATGGATTTCTCCAGATAGGAGGAAGATGTAGAGTTTGAAGCAGCACATCTGACAGCAGAACCAAATCATTGGCAAATTGTCTCTGAAAGGAGATGGCACCAAGAAAACTGAAACTGTACACAAAGTGAGGAATGGAAGGATTAGAAGAAGTGGGGTGGATGGGTGCTTTAGGCAGCAAATAGGCCACCAGATGCTGACAAATACTGAAAGAAATCAATTCTGAAAATAACAGAGTGAGGAAAAGGCACATATTCTAAACGAATATTTTTTTCTTCTCCCTAAATGTCTCATTTTTTTCAAAGTTTTACTATAAAATTTTCAAACCTAGAAAAACTATTAAAAAAAATTGTAATGAGTGCTAATTTAGCCACTCCAGATATTTTGCCCTTAATATTTTACTATAAATATTCCTCATATGTATCAAACTATCCCTCTATCTATCCATTCATCAATTAATTTCATTTTTACTGTATTTCAAAGTAACTTGTGAATTTCAGTACTGCTGCTAAGTTGCTTCAGTCGTGTCCAACTCTGTGTGACCCCATAGATAGCAGCCCACCAGGCTCCTCCATCCTTTGGATTCTCTAGGCAAGAACACTGGAGTGGGTTGTCATTTCTTTCTTCAATGCATCAAAATGAAAAGTGAGAGTGAAGTTGCTCAGTCGTGTCCAATCCTTGGCGACCACACGGATTGCAGCCTACTGGGCTCCTCTGTCTATGGGGTTTTCCAGGCAAGAGTACTGGAGTGGGGTGCCATCGCCTTCTTATGCCCTTAAATACATCTGTGTATCTCTTTTAAAAGGCCCTCCTGTGGTAAAATCTCCCCTCATTTAAATTTAAAGCGCTTTAAATATTTGAGGTTCTGATATTTTCTACAAAGTATTTGCTATAGGATATAAAACTTTGGAGAATTTCATGAGCACACTGGAAGACTATATTATTTTAGTTAGAGTCAATATTCTTGGCAGTCTAAAAATTGAAGATACACATGGCATTAGAAGTTTCCATTCAGTTCAGTTCAATTGCCCAGTCATGCTGGACTCCCTGCGCCCCCATGGACTGCAGAAAGCCAGGCCTCCCTGTCCATCACCAATGCCTGGAGCCTACTCAAACTTATGTTCAATGCATCAATGATGCCATCCAACCATCTCATCCTCTGTTGTCCCCTTTTCCTTCCGCCTTCAATCTTTCCCAGCATCAGGGACTTTTCCAATGAGTCAGCACTTTGCATCAGGTGGCCAAAGTATTAGAGCTTCAGCTTCAGCATCAGTCCTTCTAATGAATTTTCAGGACTGATTTATTTTAGGATTGACCGGTTTGATCCCATTGTAGTCCAAGGGCCTCTCAAGAGTCTTCTCCAATACCACAGTTCAAAAGCATCAGTCCTTCAGTGCTCAGCTTTCTGTATAGTCCAACTCTCACATCCATGCATGACTACTGGAAAAACCATATCTTTGACTAGATGGACATTTGTTGGCAGAGCAATGTCTCTGTTTTTTAATGTGCTACCTAGGTTTCTCATAGCTTTTCTTCCAAGGAGCAAGTTTCTTTTAATTTCATGGCTGCAGTCACCATCTGCAGTGATTTTGGAGCCCAAGAAAAGAAAGTCTGTCACTGTTTCCATTGTTCCCCATCTATTTACCATAAAGTGATGGGACTGGATGCTATGATCGTCATTTTTCGAATGCTGAGTTTTAAGCCAGCTTTTTCACTCTCCTCTTTCACTTTCATAAAGAGGTTCTTCAGTTCCTCTTTGCTTTCTACCATAAGGGTCGTGTCATCTGCATATCTGAGGTTATTGGTATCTCTCCCAGCAATCTTTTTTTTTTTTTTTTT
>SJYQ01001762.1:39346-53307 GCA_006410935.1 Redunca redunca
TTTTTTTCCAGGTCAGGCTCCATAGCTGTAAGTTGTTTTTTTTTTCTTTTTTTAATTTTTATTTTTACTTTATTTTGCTTTACAATACTGTATTGGTTTTGCCATACATTGACATGAATCCGTCACGGGTGTACATGAGTTCCCAATCCTGAACCCCCCTCCCACCTACCACCCCATAACATCTCTTTGGATCATCCCCGTGCACCAGCCCCGAGCATCCTGTATCCTGTATTGAACATAGACTGGTGATTCGTTTCTTACATGATAGTATACATGTTTCAATGCCATTCTCCCAAATCATCTCACCCTCTCCCTCTCCCACAGAGTCCAAAAGTCCATTCTATACATCTGTGTCTATTTTGCTGTCTCGCATACAGGGTTATCATTACCATCTTTCTAAATTCCATATATATGTGTTAGTATACTGTATTGGTGTTTTTCTCCCAGCAATCTTGATTCCAACTTGTGCTTCATCCAGCCTGGCAGTTTGCATGATGTACTCTGCATATAAGTTAAGTAAGCAGGGTGAAAATATACAGCTTTGATGTACTCCTTTCTCAGTTGGGAAACTGTCAATTGTTCCGTGTCTGAATCGAATTGTTGCTTCTTGACCAGCATACAGATTTCTCAGGAGGCAGGTCAGGTGGTCTAGTATTCCTATCTCTTGAAGAATTTTCTAGAATTTGTTGTGATCTACACAGTCAAAGGCTTTGATGTATTCAATAAAGCAGAATTAGATGTTTTTCTGTAACTCTCTTGCTTTTTTGATGATCCAACGGATGTTGCCAATGTTATCTCTGCTTCCTCTGCCTTTTCTACATCCTGCTTGAACATCTGGAAATTCTTGATTCACGTGCTGTCGAAGCCTCACTTGGATAATTTTGATCATTATTTTGCTGGTGTGTAAGATGAGTGCAATTGTGCTGAAGTTTGAACATACTTTGACATTGCCTTTCTTCAGGATTAGAATGAAAACTGACCTTTTCCAGTCCTGTGGCCACTGCTGTGTTTTCCAAATTTTCTGGCATATTGAGTACAGCACTTTCACAGCATCATCTTTAAGACATGAAATAGTTCAGCTAGAATTCCATCACCTCTACTAGCTTTGTTTGTAGTGATACTTCCTCAGGCCCACTTGACTTCAGACTAAAGGATGTCTGGCTATAGCTGAGTGATTACACCATCATGGTTATTTGGGTCATGAAGACCTTTTTTGTATAGTTCTTCTGTGTATTCTTGCCACCACTTCTTAATATCTTCTGCTTCTGTTAGGTCCATACTATTTCTGTCCTTTATTGTTTCCATCTTTGCATGAAATATTCCCTTGGTATCTCTAATTTTCTTGAAGAGATCTCTAGTCTTTCTCATTCTATGTTTTACTCTATTTCTTTGTACTGATCACTTAGAAAGGCTTTCTCATATCTCCTTGCTATTCTTTGGAACATTGCATTCAGATGAGTATATCTTTCCTCTTCTCCTTTGCAGAGGAGCCTAGGAGGTTACAATCCATAGTGCCAAAAAGAGTTAGACACAGCTGAAGTCACTTAGCCCACATGAACATCTGTGGATACGTATTAAGTTCAACTGGTCTATTTTGTCCTACAAGACCATTGTTGTTTATTCATTTTTTGTCTGGGTGATATTTGGGCTGTTAAATTTCCATGCTGCTTTGTTAAGGTTCATTTCTATTTTTCTATCTGTTAATATTTGCTTTTTGCATTTAGGTACTTCTGAATTAGACACATGAATGGTGTTTTATCTCCTTTTGTATTGATCCATATATCATCAACAATGCCTTCCTTTGTCTTTTGTTATAGTCTTTGTTTTAGAGTCTATTTTGTCTGATATGAGTTTTGCTATCTGTACATTTTGGTTTTTCTGTTTGATGAAATATCATTTTTATCCCCTGAATTTTAGTCTCTTTTGTCACTAACTCTGAAGTGGACCTTTTATAAGAAGTGTATGGGTCTTCCTTTTTATCCAGTATGCCACGCTATGTCTTTAGCTTAGAGTACATAATTCAATGATATTTAAAATAGTTATTGATAATTATGTACTCGTTACCACTTTATTACTTGTTTTCTGTTTTAATTTTTTTTTTAGTTCTCTGTTCTTTACTTTTATGAGTTCATCTTTTGTAGTCTGATAATTTTTTTAGTAGTATGCTTGTGTTTCATCCTTGTGGATTGATAACTCTCTTTAGTGATATATTTGTGTTCTTTTCTCTCTATTGTTTTGTGTATTTATTTTAGGTTTTTGATTTGTGGTTACCATGAGGTTCAATATGTTGACATGTAATTATTAATATATCTACTTGCTTTAAAGGTAGTCCTTTAAGTTCAAACACACTCTAAAAGATCTGAACTTTTTGCTCTCTTCCTCCATATTTTGTTTTTGATGTCATATTTTACATGTTTTTGTGGATCATGCCTTTCCTGCTTGTTGTTCAGTTTAGTTCATTCACTCAGTCATGTCCGACTCTTCACGACCCCATGGACTGAAGCACACCAGGCTTCCCTGTCCCTCACCAACTCCCAGAGCTTAACTCATGACCATCGAGTCAGTGATGCCATCCACCATATCATCCTCTGTTGTCCCCTTCTCTTCCTGCCTTCAATTGTTGTACTCATAGTTAATTTTATAATTTTCCTTTGCCTTTTAAACTTTGTAGCAGTTTATTGGTGTAGCTAATAATCAGCTTTTACTATACATTTAGTGATATTAGTGGAATCTTTTCTTTCCTGTAGATTCTTAAATCTTGTTATAGCCCTTTCTCTTCCACTTAGTGATGATGCTTAACATAGGGTATATTTAATATTGGTGACCTCTTTTAGTTTTCATTTGTCTGAGAATTTATTTATCCATCCTTGAAGTATAAATAATCATCTTGCTCAGTAGAATACCTTCAGTTCAGTTCAGTTCAGTTGCTCAATCGTTTCCGACTTTTTGCAACCCCATGAATCACAGCATGCCAGGCCTCCCTGTCCATCAAGTCGGTGGTGACATCCAGCCATCTCATCCTCTGTCGTCCCCTTCTCCTCCTGCCCCCAGTCCCTCCCAGAATCAGGGTCTTTTCCAATGAGTCAACTCTTCCCATGAGGTGGCCAAAGTACTGGAGTTTCAGCCTCAGCATCAGTCCTTCCAGTGAATACCCAGGACTGATCTCCTTTAGGATGGACTGATTGGATTTTCTTGCAGTCCAAGGGACTCTCAAGAGTCTTCTCCAACACCACAGTTCAAAAGCATCAATTCTTTGGAGCTCAGCTTTCTTCACATTCCAAATCTCACATCCATAATGACCACTGGAAAAATCACAGCATTGACTAAACGAAGCTTTGTTGGTAATATAATAACTCTGCCTTACAATACGCTATCTAGGTTGGTCATAACCTTCCTTCCAAGGAGTAAGCGTCTTTTAATTTCAGTGCTGCAATCACCATCTGCAGTGACTTTGGAGCCCCCCCCCAAAAAAAATAAAATCTGACACTGTTTCCACTGTTCCCCCATCTATTTCTTGTGAAGTGATGGGACTAGATGCCATGATCTTCATTTTCTGAATGTTGAGCTTTAAGCCAACTTTTTCACTCTCCTTTTCACATTCATCAAGAGGCTTTTTAGTTCTTCTTCACTTTCTGCCATAAAGGTGGTGTCATCTGCATATCTGAGGTTATTGATATTTCTCCCAGCAATCTTGATTCCAGCTTGTGTTTCTTCCAGTCCAGCATTTCTCATGATGTACTCTGCATATAAGTTAAATAAGCAGGGTGACAGTATACAGCCTTGATGTACTCCTTTTCCTATTTGGAACCAATCTGTTGTTGCATGTCCAGTTCTAACTGTTGCTTCCTGACCTGCATACAGGTTTCTCAAGAGGCAGGTCAGGTGGTCTGGTATTCCCATCTCTCTCAGAATTTTCCACGGTTTATTGTGATCCACACAAAGGCATTGACACAGTCAATAAAGCAGAAAGAGATGTTTTTCTAGAACTCTCATGATTTTTCCATGATCCAGGGGATGTTGGCAATCTGATCTCTGGTTCCTCTGCCTTTCTAAAACCAGCTTGAATATCTGGAAGTTCATGGCTCACATACTGCTGAAGCCTGGCTTGGAGAATTTTGAGCATTACTTTACTAGTGTGTGAGATCAGTGCAATTGTGTGGTAGTTTGAGCATTCTTTGGCATTGCCTTTCTTTGGGATTGGGATGAAATTTGACCTTTTCCAGTCCTGTGGCCACTGCTGAGTTTTCCAAATTTGCTGGCATATTGAGTGCAGCCCTTTCACAGCATCATCTTTCAGGATTTGAAATAGCTCAGCTGGAATTCTGTCACTTCCATTAGCTTTGTTCATAGTGATGCTTTCTAAGGCCCACTGACTTCATATTCCAGGATGTCTTGCTCTAAGTGAGTGATCACATCATCATGATTATCTGGATTGTGAAGGTCTTTTTTGTACAGTTCTTCTGTGTATTCTTGCCACCTCTTTTTTTTTTTTTTGCCACCTCTTCTTAATATCTTCTGCTTCTGTTAGGTCCATAACATTTCTGTCCTTTATCAAGCCCATCTTTGCATCAGATGTTCCCTTGGTATCTCTAAGTTTCTTGAAGAGATCTCTAGTCCCATTCNAAGAGATCTCTAGTCTTTCCCATTCTGTTGTTTTCTTCTATTTCTTTGCATTGATCACTGAGGAAGGCTTTCTTATCTCTTCTTGCTATTCTTTGGAACTCTGCATACAGATGCTTTTATCTTTCTTATTCTCATTTGCTTTTTGCTTCTCTTCTTTTCACAGCTATTTGTAAGGCCTCCCCAGACAGCCATTTTGCTTTTTTGCATTTCTTTTCCATGGGGATGATCCTGATCCCTGTTCCTGTACAATATCATGAACCTCCATCCATGGTTCATCAGGCACTCTGTCTATCAGATATAGTCCCTTAAATCTATTTCTCACTTCCACTGTATAATCATAAGGGGTTTGATTTAGGTCATACCTGAATGGTCTAGTGTTTTCCCTACTTTCTTCATTTTAAGTCTGAATTTGGCAATAAGGAGTTCATGATCTGAGCCACATTCAATTTTAAGTCTTGTTTTTTTGACCGTATAGAGCTTCTCCATCTTTGGCTGCAAAGAATATAATCAATCTGATTTCGATGTTGACCATCTGGTGATGTCCATGTTTAGAGTATTCTTTTGTGTTGTTGGAAGAGAGTGTTTCTTATGACCAGTGCATTCTCTTGACAAAACTCTATTAACTTTTGCCCTGCTTTATTCTGTATTCCAGAGTCAAATTTGCCTGTTATTTCAGGTGTTTTTTGACTTCCTACTTTTGCGTTCCAGTCCCCTATGATGAAAAGGACATGTTTTTTCTGGGGTTAGTTTTAAAAGGTCTTATATGTCTTCATAGAACTGTTTAACTTCAGCTTCTTCAGCGTTACTGGTTGGGACATAGGCTTGGATTACTGTGATATTCAATGGTTTGCTTTGGAAACGAACAGAGATCATTCTGTCGTTTTTGTGATTGCATCCAAGTTCTGCATTTAGGACTCTTTTGTTGACCATAATGGCTACTCCATTTCTTCTAAGAGATTCCTGCCCACAGTAGTAGATATAATGGTCATCTGAGTTAAATTCACCCTTTCCAGTCCATTTTAGTTTGCTGATTCCTAGAATGCCAACGTTCATTCTTGCCATCTCCTGTTTAACCACTTCCAGTTTGCCTTGACTCATGGACCTAACATTCCAGGTTCCTATGCAATATTGCTCTTTATAGCATTGGACCTTGCTTCTGTCACCAATCACATCCACAACTGGGTATTGTTTGTGCTTTGGCTCTGTCCCTTCATTCTTTCTGGAGTTATTTCTCCACTGATTTCCAGTAGCATTTTGGGCACCTACTGACCCAGGGAGTTCCCCTTTCTGTATCCTATCACTTTGCCTTTTCATATTGTTCATGGGGTTCTCAAGGAAAGAATAATGAAGTGGTTTGCCATTCCCTTCTCCAGTGGACCACATTCTGTCAGACCTTTCCACCATGACCCTCCTGTCTTGGGTATCCCCATATGGCATGGCTTAGTTTCATTGAGTTAGACAAGGCTGTGGTCCATGTGATCAGATTGGCTAGTTTTCTGTGATTATGGTTTCAGTGTGTCTGACCTCTGATGATCTCTCGCAACACCTACCACCTTACTTGGGTTTCTCTTACCTTGGACATGGCTTATCTTTTCACGGCTGCTCCAGCAAAGCACAGCTGCTGCTCCTTACCTTGGACGAGGGCTATAAAAAAAAAAAAAAAAAAAATTACCGTCTGTTCCATCAGGGAAGTCTTCAAAGTGTATCTTAGGTTTCAAATTTTTCCCTTTCAGCACTTTGCATATATCATGCCAGTCACCTTTGGGCTAGAAAATTTCTGCTGGAAAATCAAGCCTTAAGATGGCTTCCCTTGCTTATAACTCTTTTGTCCCCCCCCTTTTGTCTTTAGAATTCTTTTTAATTAACTTTTGTCATTTTAATTATCATATGTTTTGGTGTAGGTCTGTTTGGGTTCATCTTTTTGTGACCGTCTATTGTTTCTAATACCTGAATATATGTTGTCTTCTTTAAGTTTGGGAAGTTTTAAGCCATAATTTCATCAAATATATTTTGAATGTTCTTCTCTCTTATCCTTTGGGACCACTACCCCTGACTGTAGGTATACTTAGCATTATCTCATAGATGTCTTACACTGTTTTTATTTTTTAACTTTTTTTTTCTGTTCAAATTGGGTGTTTTCCATTATTATATCAAGATCACTTACACATTTTTCTGTATCACCTTGTCTGCTATTAATTCCTTTTATTATGTTTTTCATTTCTATTATTGTATTCTCTAGTTCTGTTTGGTACTTTTTAATATTTTCCACTTCTTTTTAAGATTCTCACTGTATTCATATCTTTCTCCAAATTCAGTTAGCTTTCTTTTTTCTAATGATTTGAATTCTTTATCTGCTAAATTGTTTATTTCTGTTTCATTATTTTTTTTACACAAATTTTGTCTTCTCTTCTTATTAAGATCATTTCTTCTGTCTTCTCATTTGCTTAACTTTTATATTTCTATGAACCTCGATAAAATCGTTACCTAATGTGGTCTTGAAGGAGTGTCCTTATGTGAAAGTGTATCAGTGTAGTTTGTGCCCAGTGGCTTTGCTGGGAGACATGGATTTGCTGTGAACATGCCACATATTTCCTCAGGCTGCTACCTTGCTGGGAGGTGGGGCGAATTTTGAGAGGCTAAGGAAGGAGTCAAATGTGAGCCAGATCTCCTCTCTGCTCAGGGTCTGTCACTGCCTTAGTAGGTGTGGAGCTTTTCCCCAAGTTTCTAGAGCAGAGATCTTGAATATTTGATATTTATTGGCTCAATTCTTTCCCTCTGCCAGCACCAGCACCCCAGAGTGGGGAGTGCTGGTGCAAGAAGGATCTGTGCCACTTCAAAGCATGGGTCATTGTGTTGGCTGTGGCTTCCCAGCCACAGACTGAGATCAGAGCTCTTTTGATGAATTGCCTAAGTAAGTACCAGTAATGGCTTCCCCCACCCTGCTCAGATTTGCCACTTCAGGTCTGATCTTCCTTTGTCTCTCACAGCTTATCTTTCCCTTAGCTGCTGCCAACTTCACCCTGTTGTTGATTTGCTATACAGGGTTGTGAGTCCTTTGTGTGTTTCCAGCTGGTGTTCAGGGCATGAACTGGAGTGGTCCAGTTGTAGATAGAGATTGGAGCTTCTTTTGATGCATTGCTTTGTATAAGTACCTGTAATGAATGCTCCTACCTTGCTTTGGTCCCTCTTTGATGCCGAAACATCTCTTTGTTTGAATCAAACCCTCTTCATAGTTTGGAGTTGCATTGTGATGCAGGCAGTACTGGAGTGTCGGGAGCCTCGTTGGGCATTACTGACAAAATAGAGGCATGACCCCAACCCCTTCTCTTCATCTCGCAGGCATGGTCCTGGGATGAAGGAGTTAGGCCTTGTGATTCTGACTTGTTCTTTCCTTTCTTTGGTTGAGTTGCCTGGAAAGAATGTTAAGGTGCTTGAGAGAAGCATGAGAAAGCACAAAGCATTCTGCAGTTGTTCCCAGAAAATACATTATAAAATATCCATTGACATTTGTTCAAGGATCTTTACAAAGAATGTTCCAGGATGAGCATGTAGGCCGCAGCTTGAGGCCATGGGAAGGATTATTATCTGAGACCTGTTTGTAAGGGGAATGTTTATGGCAAAAGAGGTTTGCTGAGTTTAGGGTTTAGGAATAATTAAGAATAGCTAGAAGCCTTTTTAGGAGATAGTGATCTTAAGATACTAGGGGCAAACAGGATTTAGAAAGATAAAAATAAACTGAGGAATGTAACATGAGTTACAATGTAATCACAAGTATAGGACACATAAGAGAAAGTAAATAATAGTAAAGCCCATTCTGAGACAATCACTGAAGCAAGGAATTCTGTTTGTAGGACAAACAATGATTTCTGGAGACAATAAATCTGGGTAGGGAAAACTAAAAATGTCAAACCTCTGACCTAACGCTTTTGTTAAAGTATAAAAGAAAACCTGAAGCTTGAAATAAACATGTAGTCCGTACTATGAGTCAGAGGCTACATGATCGTCCACCGACATCTCTTACGCCTTCAGGCTGACTCCCTGGCTGCTGGAGCTGGACTCTAGTACTGGAGAATTCACTTGGCTCATGCTGGAACCAGCCACCCCTGCAGTCTCACTGCTCCCCTTCCCTTCTATGGGAGCAAGTAGTTATGCATGTGGGCTTCCCTGGTAGCTCAGCTGGTAAAGAATCCTTCTGCAATGTAGGTGTCCCCAGTTTAATTCCTGGGTCGAGAAGACCCCTTGGAGAAAGGAGAAGCTACCCACTCCAGTTTTCGTGGCCTTCCCTGGTGGCTCAGATGGTAAAGAATCTACCTGCACTGTGGGAAACATGGGTTCAATCCCTGGGTTAGGAAGATCCCCTGGAGGAGGACATGAAACCTACTCCAGTATTCTTGCCTGGAGAATCTCCATGGACAGAGGAGCCAGGCAGACTGTAGTCCATGGGGTCACAAAGAGTCAGACATGACTGAACAACAAAATACAGCCCAGCCCAGTTATGCATGTGCTTTTAATGAGTAGAGTTTAGGCTTCCTACAGCCTTCTTTACAGTACCAGTGGCCTTCCAATCAGCAAGCAGTTGGTGTTCCCTGTTTGGACCTGAGGGTTGGAGGATCCAATTTGTGGCTTCAACTACTCACTCCCTAGGTAGACTCTTCATCCATTTATTCCTCCTTTTCCTCTGAAATCCCTTCCAGGGCCATAGGTTGACACTTGGTCACTTACCTTTCCTTCCTATCTGATTCTATATGGATCTTTCTTTCATCCTTAATTGTTTGGGAGTCTTTCTGCCAGTTCCCAGTTGGTTTTATTTTTCTTTTCTTTTTTTTCAGTTTAGATTTTTTATTTTGTATTGGGGTGTAACCAATTAACAATGTTGTGATAGCTTCAGGTGGACTGCAAAGGGTCTCGGCCATACATATACATGTATCCAATCTTCTTGAAAACCCCCTCTCATCCAGGTTGCCATATAGCATTGAGCAGAGTTCCATGTGTTATATAAGAGGTTCTTCTTGGTTATCTATTTTAAATATAGCAGTCTACCCCAAACTCCCTAACTCTCCCTTTAACTGATAATAGGGAAGTAAGTTTGTTAGTAAGTTTATTTGTATCATTTCTTTTTAGATTCCTCAAATAAGGGATGACATATGATATTTCTCCTATGCCATTTTCAGCAACATGGATGATCCTAGAGATTGTCATACAGAGTGAAGTAAATCCAGTTAGTTTTCAGTGACATTTGTTCCATATGCAAATGCATTTTTAATGTGCACAGGGGGAGGGAAGTTTCATGCTCTCCTGCTCCACCATATTGGTCTCAGCCCTCTCAAATGGCACTTTTTTATAAATGTCCAAAGCATGACTTTTGTTGAAAATCATAATGGGCCTGTAGTGTAAGTTTTCTATGTTTTTTATTCTCTCGCACACATGTGTTAACACGGCACCTGGAGTATTTACCAGTTTATATTTATATTTACCACATTCACTTTCAATGGGAATTGAAAGGAAAGATTTTTCAAGTTAATGTGCACATATGAATAACCAGAAGCTATGCTGGTCTATTTCTGTAAAGATAAACACATTAAACATAGTACCCACACTCCATGATTCATCTGGATTTTAAAGGGATTAGATGATGAATTGAATGGATACATTATGTCACCACCCACTTGGCTCCTTTGGTCTTGGAGGGTGTTGGTAAACTCTGAAATTACTCTAAGATGCATTTATTGCCATTGAATTTATAGCCTATCCAATATCAGTACAAAATTTGTGTTTGTGTGCATGTGTATACTTATAAACAAATAGCAGAATAAATAATATCAGAATTTCATATGACCTTTCTAACACTGGTTATTAGCCTTACACTAATTGTTTGTACATCTTCTTTAACCAATTTCCTAACTTTATCAAATCTGCTAGTATAGTAATTGGTCTTTTGCATTGTATAAACCATTTATGTTAATCTGATAACCACAAATTCATATTTTGAGCTAATTAAATTAACTAGAACACTATGGTTTTCCCAGTAGTCATGTATGGAGGTAAGAGCTGGACTCTGAAGAAAGCTGAGGACCAAATAATTGATGCTTTTGAACCGTGGTGTTGGACAAGATTCTTGAGAGTCCCTTGGACTGCAAGGAGGTCCAACCAGCCCATTCTAAAGGAGATCAGTTCTGGGTGTTCTTTGAAAGTAATGATGCTAAAGCTGAAACTCCAGTACTTTGGCCACCTCATGCAAAGAGTTGACTCATTAGAAAAGACTCTGATGCTGGGAGGGATTGGGAGCAGAAGGAAAAGAGGATGACAGAGGATGAGATGGCTGGACGGCACCACCGACTCAATGGATGTGAGTTTGAGTGAACTTCGGGAGTTGGTGATGGACAGGGAGGCCTGGCGTGCTGTGATTCATGGGGTCACAGAGTTGGACACAACTGAGCGACTGAACTGAACTGAACACATTTTTTTTAAGTCACTAATTTTTGTGATGGTTTATTATATAGTAAGAGCCATCTGATTCAGAATTGAGAACTAGAAGAGAGGTATTGTCATAACAAAAGCTTAAAATGTGTGTCTTTGGCATTTGCTGTATAGAGGGGCTGGAGAAGTTTACTAGAAAAATGGCAACCCATATTGTTTTATCTGATAATTTGTAAAACTGTCACCTGTTGTAACTTGAAATATAGAAAATACAGTGACCATTTGGAATTGAGAAACAAAACTGTGAAGCACAATTTTGAAAGTCCAGTTAATTTCCATATGATAATGTCCCAATAGAAATATAGCAGCTAAAGAAAAACATCTCCAATTTGTAAGCAGAATTTGGAAGGAATACAGAGGGGTTGTGCGCTAGTGGCTTCAGCTGTGTCCAACTCTTTGCAACCCCATGGACTGTAGCCCACAAGTCTTCTCTGTCCATGGGATTCTCCAGGCAAGAATACTTATGTAGGTTACCATTCCCTCCTTTGGGGAATCTTTCTGACCCAGGTATTGAACTCAAGGCTCTTATGTCTCTTTCATTGGCAGGCAGATTCTTCACCACTAATGCCACCTGGAAAGTCCATGGATGGATTATAACTTAATAAATTGGAAAATGAAACCATTTATCTATCCAACTTTTAAAATTCAACAGTGTTGTAAGAAAAAAATAGATTCAGTCAAAAGTTGAATCAAATATATGCATCTAGATCACTTTAATAAAACTTATGAAATAATTCATGTTAAATAACCAGATGCAGGATACAGGATGCCTGGGGCTGGTGCATGGGGATGACCCAGAGAGATGTTATGGGGAGGGAAGTGGGAGGGGGGTTCGTGTTTGGGAACTCATGTATACCCGTGGTGGAATCATGTCAATGTATGGCAAAAACAATACAGTACTGTAAAGTAAAATAAAGTAAAAATAAAAATTTATTAAAGAAAACCAAACCCTGTCCCAAGTATTCATTGTATAGATTTCCATGCCTGGGGAAACATAATGTGGAAACTGAATCTGAAATCATTTTAAATGAACATATGAGTTCTTATATGAAAAAAAAAAAAAAAAAAANNNAAAAAAAAAAAAAAAAAACCAGTAGGGACACTTCAAAACCCAAATTTATGCAGGAATCATAAGATTATTGGACTACAATCTAAACGCACTAGATTATACACAAAGTAGCTTGACTGTCTGAAACAGAAGGTGGTTTAAAATAAATTAAATCCTAAATCAAATTCAAGGACAAAGTACATAAAATTCGAAAGATTTGTTAAAAGTTCTAAAAGTTCTATCAGTCTTACTAAGAGACACTGAAATTGTTCAAATTTCTAAAAAATAAGCAAACAACAAAGTTTACTTTGTTTTCCAATTTTGTATAGCCAAAAGAAAGTTGGAAAAAGTTGGTCAAAGGCATATTAGAATTCCATTTCAAAAGTGGTCAAGATAGAAAAGGGAAAGTTCCAGAAAGGGGATCTAAGAGCCATGGAGAAAACCTCAAAGAATCAGGGCCATAGCCAAAGACTATGTTTTCCTCTGGAGTAATGCACAGGATACTGAAAGTGTCAGTAGTATTTTCCACGTATGATATTTTGTTCTCTGTTGACCTCTACACTTTTAAAAGTTGGAACATTCTTACATCACTGTCCAGACTAATTTCCTCATTTCATAAAATACATTCAAGATTTGAACTCTAATCCCAGAAATTGTCTTTACTCCAAATCTGTTGACATTTTGACTGCTATATGTTGTGACTTACATTCTTCAAAAATCTGTGTATTTGTCTGTCTTTCTCTTTTTAACTTCTCAGCATTATGACACCACATATGTGCTTGTACATTCTGTAAGGATTTAGATATATTCATTATGTTGATATATTCATTATGACCAGCAGCAAAAAATAAATATGGATATCCAAAAGGTTCATAGATGTTTCTAACATATGCAATATTAGGAAAGATACAATTTTGAACTGTGGTGTTGAAGAAGACTCTTGAGAGTCCCTTGGACTGAAAGGAGATCCAATATATCCATCCTAAAGGAGATCAGTCCTGGGTGTTCATTGGAAGGACAGATGTTGAAGCTGAAACTCGAATACTTTGGCCACCTGATGCGGAGAGCTGACTCATTTGAAAAGACCTTGATGCTGGGAAAGACTGAGGGCAGGAGGAGAAAGGAACGACAGAGGATGAGATGCTTGGATGGCATGACTGATACAACGGACATGGGTTTGGGTGAACTCCGGGAGTTGGTGACTGACGGGGAGGCCTGGCATGCTGTGGTTCATGGGGTCGCAGAGTCGGACACGACTGAGTGAATGAACTGAACTGAACTGAACTGACCTGTACACTAGTGATAAATAGAGACATTAAATTATTTTTTATAACAGCAAGTAATGAAACTTTTCCTTTTCTAAGAATTTGTTGTAATTTGGGAATCTCACTCCTAGCATATTCTCTGAAGTTAAATGCCAAATCAAAAACATTTAGAGAAATATAGAGGCAATATACTCTCTCTATTAATTTTTTATCCTAGAGTAATTGACTGTGAAGAGACTAACTAGGATGATTTTTTCTTATAAGAACAATTATCCTTGTGTAAATTTGCTTAAATAAAACCAATAAAACTTTGTTACATGTTAGAATTTTCTACTTTTCTTTGCCAAAAGCAACAACATTGACTTCATGACATTTTCTCCTGTAGAAGACTAATGAACTCTTTACACTTTATACACTGATTGAAAGGTAGAAAATATTGTTTAATATAGGTTCAATGCAATATTACTGGAAACTTAACTCCTCACTTTCATTAAGTTGAATGATGTTCTTGATTTGTTACTTTTTATGAGAAAATAGTGGTATATTTA
>SJYQ01001762.1:55035-68579 GCA_006410935.1 Redunca redunca
GTTTGTGAGTCCTCCAAATTAGCGTTTTTCCCCTTCAACATTTTTTGGACATTCTGGGTTTTTTTGGTTTGCAGAACAAGTTTAGAGTCAGTTTTTCAGTTAAAAAATGTTGAATTTGCGAATCAAACTTACTGGTCAGTTTGGGGGAATTGACATCTTCACCATATTGAGTCTTCCAAATAATGAAAAATATCCATTTTTAAAATTTATTTATATCATATATAAAATTTGTTTCTGTATTTTAATAGAGATCTTACACATTAAGCATTGAACTTTAAGTGTTTTAAATGTTTTGATGTTATTTAAATGGTAGAATAACATTTGATATTATGTTCAGTTCAGTTCGGACTTCCCTGGTGGCTCAGACAGTAAAAGCGTCTGTCTACAATGCGGGAGACCTGGGTTCGATCCCTGGGTTGGGAAGATCCGCTGGAGAAGGAAATGGCAATCCACTCCAGTTCTATTGCCTGGAAAATCCCATGGACGGAGGAGCCTGGTAGGCTACAGTCTATGGGGTCGCAAAGAGTCGGACACGACTGAGCGACTTCACTTCACTTCACTTCACTTCACTTCACTTCACTTCAGTTCAGTCGCTCAGTCGTGTCTGACTCTTTGCGACCCCATGAATCATAGCACACCAGGCCTCCCTGTCCATCACCAACTCCCAGAGTTCACTCAGACTCACATCCATTGAGTCAGTGATGCCATCCAGCCATTTCATCCCATCCAGCCATCTCATCCTGGTTCGTCCCCTTCTCCTCCTGCCCCCAATCCCTCCCAACATCAGTCTTTTCCAATGAGTCAACTCTTCGCATGAAGTGGCCAAAGTACTGGAGTTCCAGCTTCAGCATCATTCCGTCCAGGGAAATCCCAGGGCTGGTCTCCTTCAGAATGGGCTGGTTGGATCTCCTTGCAGTCCAAGGGACTCTCAAGAGTCTTCTCCAGCACCACAGTTCAAAAGCATCAATTCTTCAGTGCTCAGCCTTCTTCACAGTACAACTCTCACATCCATACATGACCACTGGAAAACCATAGCCTTGACTAGACGGACCTTAGTCGGCAAAGTAATGTCTCTGCTTTTGAATATACTATCTAGGTTGGTCATAAATTTTCTTCCAAGGAGTAAGCGTCTTTTAATTTCATGGCTGCAATCACCATCTGCAGTGATTTTGGAGCCCAAAATAATGAAGTCTGACACAATTTCCACTGTTTCCCCATCTATGTTAGTACATGTAAATGAACTTTTTTGCATACAGATCTTGTTTTCTGTAAAATTCATTATTTTTGTAGATTTCTTAAAGTTATTGTTTTTTCTTTCCAATCTGCAAACCGTTCTTTATTACCTCATTACACTGTCTGAGGATTTTAGTCCAAGAGTGTTAAAAAAAAATAAGGGAGAAGACAACATTTTCTTGTTCCAAAATTTAATAGAAAAGCACTCATTCTTTCACTTCTAAGTGCAATGTTAGCTGTAGGTTTTATGGATGAAGGGAGGGGGTTCAAAAGAATTAAACTTCCAGTTATAAAACAAATGTCATGGAGATATAATGTGTAGTATGGTAATTAAAGCTGATAATATTTTATAGCATGTTTGAAAATTGTTGAGAGTAGATCCTAAATGTCCTCATCATAAGAAAAACAGTATATGGTGGTGGATATTAACTAATTTTGGTGATCATTTTGCAATATATACACACATTGACTCATTATGTTGTACATCTAAAATTAATATAATGTTATGTGTCAGGTATAATCCAATTTAAAAAAAAACTGCAATGAGAGTGTAGTATCTAAAACATGTAGAGTGAAAATTTCAAGGTAATGTTTAAAGCTGGTTTATGTATCTTTTACAACTTTTGATGGAAAAATTTGTGTTGTAGGTGGTCAATGATCTCTACAGTGTGATATTACATGTAGTACTCCATTCTAAACATTGAGAAATCCCAGTCTACTTTCTACTCTAAAAAGTTCATTTCTGCAGAATAATGTATTAAAAGGCATTCTTCTGACTCTAAGGATTTGGGGATTAAGGAATATCTGTACCTTAGGTTTAATCTATTGCTGGCATTTCTTTCTATATAGCTTTTCTACATTTGTTTTACTGAAACTGTTGAGCCCTACTTTGTTATTAGATTGTAGTGAAGAAAATAACATTCTGAGCAGAATGTCACTCCATTACTGCCTATGACCAATGTTTACTACATAATGGAATTGGATTCGTAATGACATGTGACAGAAAAATTTGCTTGCTTTTTAGGGCTGATCAGTACTACCACAGAGATTGACATCAGTATGCTTCTTTTTTATTTGTTTGCTTTTTATATTAGTGTGATTCTAAAAGCATTTTTAAGAAGGGACAGATGGGCATATTAGGGATATATTGGCCTTGCTATCAGAGCTCTAACCTTTCTTGTTGGGTGGCTTAGCTAATTTTAGTATTCTCATCCATAGGTTAGGAAACAAGGATGTTAAATAACATATTGCTGTGAATTCCGTTGTGGTCCAGTGGTTAGGATGCTCTACTTTCTCTGCTGAGGGCATGGATTCAATCCCTGGTTTGGGAACTAAGATCCTATAAGTCTCATTGTGCATACAAAAAAAAAAAAAAGAAAAGGACATGAGATACATGCAGCACGGAAATAAGGTTAGTTATTCAAAGTCAACAAAATAATGTTTAAATAAATTAAGTAGACTTATGACATGGAAGGCACAAATGACATTTATGGATTGAATTTATTATTTCCTTAAGTTGTTTTGTTTTTTTAAGATTTGGCTCTCAGAAAACATTAAATAGAGTGATAATTTTTCTCACATCCTTTATTTCATGGAAGAAATGTAATATATTAGATATTTATTTTTAAATGCTTACTTGAATTCTCTAATGTAACTATCTGGACCTGAAGTTTTCTTTAAGGGAAGGTACTAATTAGACTTTCAGTTAATTTACTATATATGGGACTATTTCAGTTCAGTTCAGTTCATTTCAGGCACTCATTCAGGTCCGACTCTGACAACATGAATTGCAACATGCCACGCCTCCCTGTCCATCACCAACTCCCGGAGTTCCCCCAAACTCTTGTTCATAGAGTCTGTGATGCCATCGAGCCATCTCTTCCTCTGTCGTCCCCTTCTCCTCCTGCCCCCAATCCCTCCCAGCATCAGGGTATTTTCCAGTGAGTCAACTCTGCATGAGGTGGCCAAAGTACTGGAGTTTCAGCTTTAGCATCATTCCTTCCAAAGAACCCCCTGGACTGATCTCCTTTAGAATGGACTGGCTGGATCTCTTTGCAGTCCAAGGGACTCTCAAGANCTTTAAGGGAAGGTGCTAATTAGACTTTCAGTTAATTTACTATATATGGGACTATTTCAGTTCAGTTCAGTTCATTTCAGGCACTCATTCAGGTCCGACTCTATCTGACAACATGAATTGCAACATGCCACGCCTCCCTGTCCATCACCAACTCCCGGAGTTCCCCCAAACTCTTGTTCATCGAGTCTGTGATGCCATCGAGCCATCTCTTCCTCTGTCGTCCCCTTCTCCTCCTGCCCCCAATCCCTCCCAGCATCAGGGTATTTTCCAGTGAGTCAACTCTGCATGAGGTGGCCAAAGTACTGGAGTTTCAGCTTTAGCATCATTCCTTCCAAAGAACCCCCTGGACTGATCTCCTTTAGAATGGACTGGCTGGATCTCTTTGCAGTCCAAGGGACTCTCAAGAGTCTTCTCCAACACCACAGTTCAAAGGCATCAATTCTTCAGCACTCAGCTTTCTTCACAGTCTAACTTTCACATCCACACATGACCATTGGAAAAACCGTAGCCTTGACTAGACAGATCTTTGTTGGCAAAGTAATGTCTCTGCTTTTCAATATGCTATCTAGGTTGGTCATAACTTTTCTTCCAAGGAGTAGGCATCTTTTAATTTCATGGCTGCAATCACCATCTGCAGTGATTCTGGAGCCCCCCAAAATAAAGTCTGACATTGTTTCCACTGTTTCCCCATCTATTTGCCATGAAGTGTTGGGACCAGATGCCACGATCTTCGTTTTCTGAATGTTGAGCTTTAAGCCAACTTTTTCACTCTCGTCTTCCACTTTCATCAAGAAGCTTTTTAGCTCCTCTTCACTTTCTGCCATAAGGGTGGTGTCACCTGCATATCTGAGGTTATTGATATTTCTCCTGGCAATCTTGATTCTAGCTTGTGCTTAGTATCTTTCTTCCAGTTTTATAAATTTTTGTTTTTCAATACATCTGTAATTCCATGTATATAATATAATTTATTAGCATAAAGCTGTTCATAAAGTTGTCATAATATATTTTAAATACTGTAGTAATATCCCTCAGAGAAGGCAATGGCAACCCACTCCAGTACTCTTGCCTGAGAAATCCCATGGATGGAGGAGCCTAGTAGACTACAGTCTACCGGGTCGCAAACATTCGGATACAACTGAGTGACTTCACTTTCACTTTTCACTTTCATGCACTGGAGGAGGAAATGGCAACCCATTCCAGTGTTCTTGCTTGGAGAATCCCAGGGACAGGAGCCTGGTGGGCTGTCGTCTATGGGGTCACACAGAGTCGGACACAACTGACGTGACTTAGCAGTAGCAGCAGCAGCAGTAATAGCTCTGGGTTCTCCTGGTGACTCAGTAATAAAGAATACGCCTGCCAGTGAAGGAGATGTGGGTTTGATGCCTGGGTCTGGAAGATCCCCTGGAGAGGTAAGTGGTGCTACAATATACTTGCCTGGGAAATCCCATGGACAGAAGAGACTAGCAGGCTACAGATCCATGGAGTGCAAAAAGAGTCACACAAGACTTAACAACTAAACAGTAAAGTCAATATCTCTAGTGATGGCTTTTGTTTTCTCTTTGGGTTTTTCCAATTATTTCTGTTGTTGTTTATCAGTCTAGCTAGAAATTTAGCAAATTTATTTTTTTCCACAAACAATCAGATTTGAGTGTCTTTGAAATTCTTTTTCTTTCTCAATTTATTATTCTATTGATTTCTGTTCTTATTTTTATTGCTTACTTATTTCTTACATTAAGCTCAATTTACACCTCTTTTTCTTGCTTCATAGGGTAGAAATTTAACTATTGACTTAAATCTTATCTTTTCTAAAGTAAATGTTCAAATCTATACATTTCACTAAAAGTATTATTTAAGAAGTATGATCAAAATCATATACCATGATTTTGATATTTTGTTTAACTATTATTTACTTTGTAGTGCTGTCTAATTCTTGTAACTTTTAAACTGATTTGTAAGAATTTGTTTGGTAAAAGAACTTCTGTTTATGATTTCTGTATGAGGTACCATTTCACACCAGTCAGAATGGCTGCTATCCAAAAGTCTACAAGCAATAAATGCTGGAGAGGGTGTGAAGAGAAGGGAACCCTCTTACACTGTTGGTGGGAGTGCAAACTAGCACAACCACTATGGAGAACAGTGTGGAGATTCCTTTAAAAACTGCAAATAGAACTGCCTTATGACCCAGCAATCCCACTGCTGGGCATACACACTGAGGAAACCAGAATTGAATGAGACACGTGAACCCCAATGTTCATGGCAGCACTGTTTATAATAGCCAGGACATGGAAGCAACCTAGATGTCCATCAGCAGATGAATGGATAAGAAAGCTGTGGTACATATACACAATGGAGTATACTCAGCCACTAAAAAGAATACATGTGAATCAGTTCTAATGAGGTGTATGAAACTGGAGCCTATTATACAGAGTGAAGTAAGCTAGAAGGGAAAACACCAATACAGTATACTAACACATATATATAGAATTTAGAAAGATGGTAACGATAACCTTGTATGCAAAAGAGACACAGATGTATAGACAGTCTTTTGGACTCTAACAATGTAGTTTCATTTCTCTATTCCATCTTCTGTGTTCTGTTGCCATAGGTATTATTGCTACTTAAAATAAACCTCATAGTGTGTTGCTATCTTAAAAGTCATTTTTAAGTTTCATAATAAACATGATATATGAATAAGTTTAGGAATATACATCATCACTTTTCTCTCTTTATTGTGCCTATGTGATTCAAGTACCAGTAACATTGTATGATCTGGGAGAGTGCTACAAATGAAGCATCTCAGTCCCCATCCATATGCACTGAATCAAAAGCTGTAGTTTGATAATATCTTCTTGTGATAAATATGCATTTGAAAGATTTAGAATCATCATTCTAATTTACTTTGAAAGGCAATTTTTTGAAAAGCTAATAATCAATAAAGACTAATAAAATGAGTTTTTTGGTACTATTGAAGCCATGGTGTTTCTGAGAAGGATTTTCTCATTTTTTTTGGTGAATGGTAGTTCTTTCACTTTAATGGTAGACTCCTTTATCAGTTTTTTTTCAGGAGTATTTTTAGTTTAATTGGATCATACATCATTATCCTCCTATAATAAACATAACCAGATTTCGTTTCCCTAACACTTTTCCAGAGATAATTACTTGCTTTGCTACAAGGGAATTATTAGATTCTTATATAAAGTTGTGGCAAAGGAAAAGATCACATTGTTTCCAAATTCTGTATTAAAATGATTATAAACATCTTAGAGATAAAAGTCAACTGTCAAAAATTTATGTTCTGTGTGATGACTTTTCATAAAGGAAATTACCAATCCACAATACTATATAACTGCAATCTAAATCCTGGGGTGTTAGTCAAGTGATGAATCAGGGGAATAGATGATACTCCCTGAAATATAAATGATAAAAGAAGACACAAGGCCGTTTTTCCCCTATGTTCTATATTTGCAGACACAGACTATGAACCTGTCTCTTTGATAACATCCCTTATGATATTGATATTCTTCTAGCTCATGAAAGTTATAGAGGTGAACAAAATTGCTGGACAGTGTCCTGCCAATCCCCTTATCATGTCATTTGACAGTGCTGGTCTTCCTCTATGTGGCTTAAAAATTTCAAAGCCAAGGATTGGAGATCCTTTTCAAAAGTTTGACATCTATCTTTATTAAATTCTTATGTGTTTTCTTCTGTGAACACTTTGCTAAATGCTTATGCGTTTCTTAGAGTGTTCTGTGATGTTCTTCTATCTGTATATGTCCTGAAAAAGCATGATGCACTATATTTTCTTAAGTACATATTTTTTTCAGTCAGAAAATATCTACTGTATGTGCCATTTTCTCAACTATATAAATGTATTAATTTATTAAGAAAACATATTTGATCTTTTATAGATATGCCAGGAAATTTGAAAGTTAGGAAAGATATAGACAACTTTATTGGTCCAAATCAAGCAGACCCTGTCCCTAATCTCAGTCATAATAATCAGGTAGGAAGATAAACAAGAAAATAATTGAAAATATAATTTAAAAGTAAAAAGCAATGAATTGAGAAATACTCACGGTTACTCTAATTAGAACGAAATGAATGTTTCACCAGATCTGAAGAGTATATGCCATTTTTCACACTGAGGAAGCTTTAGGCAAATATATTGCTACTTCTCCACGAGCATGAAACAACAACAACAAAATATAGCATTGACAAGGCTCTAACTTTCCTGGGAATTTACTGAAATATTAAAAATGGAAGGAAAAAATAAGATAGAAAATGAAGGTGTTTGATATATGTGACTCATGGCATATTTTCCAGTCATGGTGAGAATCTTATTTCTATATGCCTCCTGACACACAACAATGGCAAGGCCAATTTATACAAAAGCAATGAAATTTTTTCACACATCTCTGTATCCAGGATCCCAGAACACCCCTCAGAGTTCAGAGAAAGAGAAAAATCTTAAGTTTATTTCTTATTTTGGAATCTCAATTCCATTTCTTACAATTCTTCTTTGTTCATTGATTTGTTATCTTGCTTTGTGGCCTAAGAATAGCTTACAGAACAATTTTTAATAACACATTTTAGAAGTTCTGACACATTTCATACATAAAAACCCAGCATATTAGGTATAATAACAATCTAGCATATACAAGTCAAGTTAGTCCTTCTTTGCTTCATTATTCGTTTTAGCCATTTCTCCAGCTCAGGGACAAAAGAGCAGATTGGCCTGTTGTCTCATTTATCTTATTCTACATTCCCTATGATAAATTGCCCTAACAATAAAATACAGGTGCTTACAATACAATATATGACAAAAACAAACATACATCTCTGCAAGAACAGGATTAATGCAAAGACAAAAGGATTCTAAAAATCTGTAGTGAAAAATTTTCACTTATAATTTTATAAATATTTATCAATAATTCAGGACTCTGAAACATTTTCACTTTTCTCTTGGAGTCTTCCAACCATCCCATCCCAACTGTAACATTCTTGGAATTTATTTTCATATCATAATGATTTTGATTTTTCCAAAATGTTTTCATTATGTAATAACAAATATATAGAAGTAACTCTTATTTAGTTTCTTTATCAATATTGACTATATTTGTTTTATTCTCTTTAGTATATGATCCTCCAACTTTATCTATGTACATAACCGTTTTTGTTATTTGGAGACCCTAGAAATTCCAGATAAATTTTAAGATGAATTTCTTTCTATTTCTGCCAAAACTTTAATTAGGATTTTTATAGGGATTCCATTGAATCTATAGGTTGTGTCGGTTAGTATTGACATTGGTTGTAACAACAGTAAGCTTTCCAGTCTGTGAAATTGATGTCTTTCCGTCATTTTATGTTTTCTTTAATTTTTTCAGCAATTTTTACAATTTTCAGCTTTACAAATTTTCAGTTTTACAAAATTCAGTTTACAAATCTTTACAAATCTTTTGACTCCTTGGCTAGATTAAATTCTAAGTATTTTATTTGATTTTTATTGCAAATTGAATTAATTTACTTTTTTTTTTTACATTGTTCATTAGCAGTCTATAGAACACAGCTGATATTTGTGCATTGGTCTTGTATTCTGAAAAATTTGCTGGTTTTTTTTTTTTTTTTAGTTCTAACAGTTTTTTGTGGCATCCTTAGAGTTTTCTAAATAGAAGATCTTGTAACTTTATATGAAATAATTTTACTTCTTCCTTTCCAATGTGGAGTGTTTTTTATATCATTGTCTTGACTAAATGTCATGGCTAGAATGACCATTATTATGGTGATTCAAAATGATGAAAGAGAGAGTACCTTTGTTACATTTCTAATTTTGGAGGAAAATCATTATCTTTCATGACTGAATACTAAGATGAAAGTTTTTCATAAATGCTATTTGTTTTGTCAAAGTTGTTTCTACTTCATGAAAGGACATTGAATTCTGTCAAATGTTTTTCTGAAACAATTGAGATGATTGTAATTTTTCCTCAATTCTATTAATGTGATGTTTTACTTTGATGAATTTTTATATGCTGAATCATGCTTAATTTCCAGAGATAAATACCACATGGTCATAGTATATATCCTTTTAACATTGTGCTGCATTTGATATGTCAGTATTTAGTTGAGGCTTTTTTCTTCAATATTAATCAAGGGTGCTGACCTGTAGTTTTATTGTAGTGTCTTTGTCTTGCTTTGGTGATAGGATAACGCTTGCTTTCCCCTTCATGGATCATAGTCTGATTATGGTGAAGGAGGTTGCATAATTCAATGAAGTCATGAGCTATACCAGGTAGGGCCATCCACAGCAATGGGTCACAGTGAAGAGTTCTAACAAAATGTGGTCCATTGGAAAAGGAAATGACAGCCCACTCCAGTATTCTTGCCTGGAGAATCTCATGGGAAGATGTTCAGTCGCTAAGTCATGTCCAACATTTTGCGTCCCCATGGACTGCAGCATTCAAGGCTTCTTTCTCCTCCACTGTCTCCCAGAGTTTTCTCAAGTTTCCGCAGTCCTTGGGTGTAGTTTCAAAAACAACAGGTTAATCTCAGTTAGTTTCCAAGGCAAACCATTCAGCATCACAGTAATCTAAGTCTATGCCCCAACCACTGATGCTGAAGAGGCTGAAGTTGATCAGTTCTTTGAAGATCTACAAGACCTTCTAGAACTAACACCAAAAAAAGATGTATTTTTCATCATAGAGGACTGGGATGTGAAAGCAGGAAGTCAAGAGATACATGGAGTAACAGGCAAGTTTGTCCTTTGAGTACAAAATACTCTGGACTTCAATAGCTAACTAGTTCAGAGGAGCAACTACTAACATAAGAATAAACCTTGAGTAAATTTAAAAGGGAAAATACTACTGAAGAATAAAGAGGAAGAAATTGAAGAAGATGGAGTGAGTCTACACAGTCCAGTGAAGACCTGACACTAATAGAGGATAAAGGGATAGTAGGAAGATTGGGGGGAAAATCAGACTGCAGCACAGTTCTAAGAAAGATAAAGCCAATTTGATTAAGAGTCCTTTAGCCTGCTTCAGTAATGGGGAGGCAGGATAGGCCTGAGTGAGTATCCTGCTATGCTCAGATATGGGCTGCAAGTAATCAGCAGAAAGCAAGTCCTCAGCAAGGACGTGCTCATAGACTCATAAAAGCAGCAATATGACTCAGTCAGCAATGCTCCCCGCAGAAGGAGATTCGAACAATACATTCTCATGGCTACCATATCTAAGATAATGCTTGTAGTCACTAGACACAGGATCTTCTTGTTTCTTTGTCAGGGACGCTTAACTTGAGGAGCACTGATAAGTTACCAGTTCAACACCCATCTATGTCAGTTTAGGCATAGATTTGCAGACTATCCTCATTTTGGTGGTGATTTAGTGTCTAAGTCGTGTTGAACTCTTGTGACCCCATGGACAGTACCCTGCCAGGCTCCTCTGCCCATGGAATTGTCAGGCAAAAATACTGGAGTGGGTTGCCATTTCCTTCTCCAGTCCTCATTTTATTCCTCACCAAATTTCATCTTTTAAGTACTTCTCACATTTTTTAGCCTTTTGATGCCAAAATTCTATGCTTTTGCCTGCTTTTATAGATGTGTTCTTTAGAATTGGTAGGATAATTATTTCTTTCCTTTCAGACAGTGAAATTCCAATTGGGTATGCATGGATGCTCATACCAATATTTTAACCTTATGGCAAGGAGTAGCACATAACCATAAATGTTCACTTAAATCTACAAAGATAATTTTACAAATATTCATGACTAAGGTCCAAGATAGATATGCCTAAAATATAAAAATAAAATCAGAAATTAGTTTATACTTTTTCCTGAGTGCAAATATAGATTTTGTTATTTAAAAATTGTTAACAGTTGCAAGACAGTAACCACAGAACATTAAATCAAGTATGGGGTCTATTTAATCATGTGACTCTACTACAAAGGTCATACACTCATGGAAAGCCAAACCTGTCTGAAATACAAATACATACTCAGAATATTATGATGGATTCACTATCTGAAAGATTATTGTAAGAGAACTCTAACTGCAAAAATAGAATTGTAAAACCTAATACATCCAATTTATGTTACACAACAATACATCATTTCTGTTTTGAGATTCTTCTATACATCCAAGCCCTCTTCAAGAATTTTGAACGAATGTATTTTTACATTTCTGTAACTAAGTGGGTCCACTGAAGTTATTTTTGTTGTTGTTGTTCAGTTGCTGAATTCTATCCAATTTTTTGCAACTACATGTCATGCAGCACACCAGCCTCTTCTGTCCTCCAGTATCTCCTGGAGTTTGCTCAAATTCAAGTCTGTTGAGTTGGTGTTGCTATTCCACCATCTCATTCTCTACTGACCCCTTCTCCTTTTGCCTTCAGTCTTTCCCAGCATCAGCTTCTTTTCCAGTGAACTGGCTCTTTGGATCAGGTGCCCAAAGGATTTGAGCTTCAGCTTCAGCAGCTTAAATGACAATTCTCAGGAAAACAAAGTACGGTATACCTTAGAATTGAGTTTAAATTTATAAAACAAAAAAGAAGAAAAAAGTTCTAAACTTTAAAATGCCTTCTTTCCCCCCAGCAATAAGAGTAAAGACCAATGAACACAAAAACTCTCAAACTGCAGTTTATCCCATGGAACAGGCGGATGGTACTGTAAATGTAAGTAAATGCACACATTCTGTTTTTCTATTAGAATGTTGTTGGTATTCAGTCACCAAGTCATGTCTGACTCTTTGTGACCCCATGAATTGTAGCACACCATACTTCCCTGTCCTTCACTATCTCCCAGAGTTTCCTCAAACTCATGTCCATTGAATTGATGATGCCATACAACCAGCTCATTCTCTGTTGCCTGCTTCTTTTGCCCTCAATCTTCTCCCAGCATCAGGGTCTTTTTCAACGTGTCAGCTTGTCTCACTAGGTGGCCAAAGTACTGGAGCTTCAGCTTCAACATTAGTCCTTCAGTGAATATTCTGGACTGATTTCTTTAGGATGGACTGGTTGGATCTCATGGCAGTCCAAGGGACTCTCAAGAGTCTTCTCCAGCACCCCAACTCAAAAGCATCAATTCTTCAATGCTCAGCCTTCTTTAAGATCCAACTCTCACATCTGCACATGTTCAGTTCAGTTCAGTCACTCAGTCGTGTCCGACTCTTTGCGACCCCATGAATCGCAGCATGCCAGGCCTCCTGTCCATCACCATCTCCCGGAGTTCACTCAGACTCACATCCATCATGTCCGTGATGCCATCCAGCCATCTCATCCTGGGTCGTCCCCTTCTCCTCCTGCCCCCAATCCCTCCCAGCATCAGAGTCTTTTCCAATGAATCAACTCTTCGCATCAGGTGTCCAAAGTACTGGAGTTTCAGCTTCAGCATCATTCCTTCCAAATAAATCTCAGGATTGATCTCCTTCAGAAGGGACTGGTTGGATCTCCTTGCAGTCCAAGGGACTCTCAAGAGTCTTCTCCAACACCAGAGTTCAAAAGCATCAATTCTTCGGCGCTCAGCCTTCCTTACAGTCCAACTCTCACATCCATACATGACCACAGGAAAAACCATAGCCTTGACTAGATGGACCTTAGTCAGCAAAGTAATGTCTCTGCTTTTGAATATACTATTGAGGTTGGTCATCACATATCTTCCAAGGAGTAAGCGTCTTTTAATTTCATGGCTGCAGTCACCATCTGCAGTGATTTTGGAGCCCAAAAATATAAAGTCTGACACTGTTTCTACTGTTTCCCCAGCTGGTTCCCATGAAGTGATGGGACCGGATGCCATGATCTTTGTTTTCTGAATGTTGAGCTTTAAGCCAACTTTTTTGCTCTCCTCTTTCACTTTCATCAAGAGGCTTTTTAGCTCCTCTTCACTTTCTTCCATAAGGGTGGTGTCATCTGCATATCTGAGGTTATTGATATTTCTCCCAGCAATCCTGATTCCAGCTTGTGCTTCTTCCAGTCCAGTGTTTCTCATGATGTACTCTGCATATAAGTTAAATAAGCAGGGTGACAAATATACAGCCTTGATGTACTCCTTTTCCTATTTGGAACCAGTCTGTTGTTCCATGTCCAGTTCTAACTGTTGCTTCCTGACCTACGTATAGATTTCTCAAGAGGCAGGTCAGGTGGTCTGGTACTCCCATTTCTTTCAGAATTTTCCACAGTTTCTTGTGATCCACACAGTCAAAGGCTTTGGCATAGTCAATAAAGCAGAAATAGATGTTTTTCTGGAACTC
>SJYQ01001762.1:73516-91329 GCA_006410935.1 Redunca redunca
AACCTGTAATACATTTTATATTATTTTTATGCCTTTTAAATATGTTCTTGTTTTGCTATTTAATTTTTATTAGAATTCTAGACGATTATTTTTAAAATGAGATATAACTGGTTCTTCATAGCTAACATTTTCTGAGCTGTTACTTCATAACAGATTGTGCTAAGCATTATATATAACATGTGAGAGAGTTAACTCTTAGATAGGTTGCTAAGAAGTCTGGGTTCCTGAAGAGGAGAAAAGGACAAACTTTTTTTCCCCTATATTCTTTAGTTTTAGTAACATAAAACTTTTTTTTTTTCTTCTCTTTTCTTTAAGCCCAGAGCTGATGATTACACAACAAAACATCTCATCTTAAATTCTTTACTAAGGATTATATAACAAGAATAAATCCTGTTTGAGGACATGTTTCTCCTTCTTAAGGACTGCTCACTAAGCCTGATATCTTAAAATATATATTGTAGGAGTAGATCTATTAAGATCTTTCTATTGTTAGTTCTAATCCTATCATCTTAAAATGTAAACTGTGGGAGTGTGTCTGGTTTGCCTGTAATAACTAACTGATTTAGAAAAGGATTTAGAAAAGGGAGATCAAATTGCCAACATCTGTTGGATCATAGAAAAAGCAAGAGAATTCCAGAAAAACTTCTGCTTTATTGACTATGCCAAAGCCTTTGACTGTGTGGATCACAACAAACTGTGGAAAATTCTTTAAGAGATGGGAATACCTGACCACTTTGCCTGCCTCCTGAAAAATCTGTATGCAGGTCAAGAAGCAACAGTTGGAACTGGACATGGAACAACTGACTGGTTACAAACTGGGAAGGGAGTATGTCAAGGCTGTATATTGTCACTCAGCTTACTTAACTTATATGCAGAGTATATCATGAGAAATGCCAGGCTGGATGGAGCACAAGCTGGAATAAAGACTTCCAGGAGAAATATTAATAACTTCAGATATACAGATGACGCCACCCTTATGGCAGAAAGCGAAGAAATAAAGAGTCTCTTGATGAAAGTGAAAGAGGAGAGTGAAAAAGTTGGCTTAAAACTCAACATTCAAGAACTAAATAGATATTTAGAACTAAAACTCAAGAACTAAATAGACATTTCTCCAAAGAAGACAAACGGATGGCTAACAAACACATGAAAAGATGCTCAACATCACTCATTATCAGAGAAATGCAAATCAAAACCACAATGAGGTACAATTTCACACCAGTCAGAATGGCTGCTATCCAAAAGTCTACAAGCAATAAATGCTGGAGAAGGTGTGGAGAAAAGGGAACCTTCTTACACTGTTGGTGCGAATGCAAACTAGTACAACCACTATGGAGAACAGTGTGGAGATTCCTTTAAAAACTGCAAATAGAACTGCCTTATGACCCAGCAATCCCACTGCTGGGCATACACACCGAGGAAACCAGAATTGAATGAGACACGTGTACCCCAGTGTTCATGGCAGCACTGTTTATAATAACCAGGACATGGAAACAACCTAGATGTCCATCAGCAGATGAATGGATAAGAAAGCTGTGGTATATATACACAATGGAGTATTACTCAGCCATTAAAAAGAATATATTTGAATCAGTTCTAACAAGGTGTATGAAACTGGAGCCTATTATACAGAGTGAAGTAAGCCAGAAAGAAAAACACCAATACAGTATACTAACACATATATATGGAATTTAGAAAGATGGTAATGATAACCCTGTATGAGAGACAGCAAAAGAGACACAGATGTTTAGAATGGACTTTTGGACTCCGTGTGAGAGGGAGAGGGTGAGATGATTTGGGAGAATGGCATTGAAACATGTATACTATCATGTAAGTAATGAATCGCCAGTCTATGTTTGATACAGGATACAGGATGCTTGGGGCTGGTGCACGGGGATGATCCAGAGAGATGATATGGGGTGGGAGGTGAGAGGGGGGTTCAGGATGGGGAACTCATGTACATTCATGGCTGATTCATGTCAATGTATGGCAAAACCAATACAGTATTGTAAAGGAAAACAAAGTAAAAATAAAAATTAAAAAAAATTTTATACTTCAAAATCCAAAAAAAAAAAACCAAACAAACTCAACATTCAAAAAAGTAGGATCACTTCATGGCAAATAGGTGGGAAAACAATGGAAACAGTGAGAGACTATTTTTGAGCACTCCAAAACCACTGCAGCCATAAAATTAAAAGATGCTTGCTCCTTAGAAGAAAAACTATGACCAACCTAGTCAGCATATTCAAAAGCAGTGACATTATTTTGTTGACAAATTTCCATCTAGTCAAAGCTTTGGTTTTGCCATTATTCACGTATGGATCTGAGAGTTGGACTATAAAGAAAGCTAAGGGCTGAAGAATATATGCTTTTGAACTGTGGTGTTAGAGAAGACTCTTGAGAATCCTTTTGACTGCAAGGAAATCAAACCAGACAACCCTAAAAGAAGTCTGTCTTGGATAGTCATATGAAGGACTGACACTGAAGCTGAAACTCTAATACTTTGGCCACCTGATGCAAAGAACTGACTCATTGGAAAAGAACCTGATACTGGGAAGGATTGAAGGCAGGAGGAGAAGGGGATGACAAATGATGAGATCGTCAGATGGCATCACCAACTTGATGGATATGAGTTTGAGCAAGGTCCGGGAGTTGGTGATGGGCAGGAAAGCCTGGTGTGCTGCAGTCCATGGGGTCGCATAGAGTTGGACACGACTCAGATACTGAACTGAAATGAATAACCAATTGAAAAAGTATATAGCTCCCTTGCTAAGACTAGTGACAGGGCACTCTCCGCCCCCTTCTCATGTCTATGTCACAGGCTTTCTTGTCCTTTTTCTCTGTAATAAAACTTCTGGCACACAAAAGCTTTGAGTTGTCAAGCCTGGTCCCTGATCCTGAAGCTAAATCTTCTTCTTTTGAGATCTTGATTCCTACACCATTCACTGTAAGTTATCACATGTGCATATATATAATTTTAAAAGATGCTTACTCCTTGGAAGAAAAGTTATGACCAACCTAGATAGCATATTGAAAAGCAGAGCTATTACTTTGCCAACAAATGTCTGTCTATTCGAGGCTATGGTTTTTCCAGTGGTCATGTATGGATGTGAGAGTTGGACTGTGAAGAAAACTGAGTGCCAAAGAATTGATCCTTTTGAATTGTGGTGGTGGAGAAGACTCTTGAGAGTCACTTGAACTGCAAGGAGATCCAGCCAGTCCATTCTGAAGGAGATTAGCCCTGGGATTTCTTTGGAGGGAATGATGCTGAAGCTGAAACGCCAGTACTTTGGATACCTCATGCAAAGAGTTGACATACTGGAAAAGACTGATGCTGGGAGGGACTGAGGGCAGGAGGAGAAGGGTATGACAGATGATGAGATGGCTGGATGGCATCACTGACTCGATGCACGTGAGTCTGAGTGAACTCTGGGAGTTGGTGATGGACAAGGAGGCCTGGCATGTTGCGATTCATGGGGTCACAAAGAGTAGGACATGACTGAGCTACTGAACTGAACTGAATTTTATTTTAATAGAAATAGTGAATATGAGTTTTCTTATTTTATAGATGAGGAAAGTAAAGCACAGTAATGCTAAACAAAGTCACCAGCACTTTTTTGGTAGGTAATGCTTTTGCAAATCAGGGTTTTAGATTTTGATCATGTATTACTAATTTTTGCTCAAGGAAATATGGATTTCTTCCAAGGAAAAACAATTGCATAGAAAGAAAGAGCACATTATGAATGAAGGCAATCAGCGATAAAAATGTCAGAACTTGTAAATAGGACAATTTTATCAGATGTATGATTTCCATGAATTTCATATAAAGTTACATATAAATATGTAAATATTCACCTCTCCAGTTATAATATACATTGAGGCTGGATGTAAGTTTAATTTATTCTTTTATAAAAGAGATATTAATGAATAATATTAGGAATATAGCAGATTCTGGATTTACCTACATTTCAGAATAATTTTTTTAAAAAGTTGCACAATAGATGCTAATGATTTTAAAGCAAGTTCTATTTAGTCTTTATATTAGTAAGTGAAGATATTCAAATTTTATATGTGCTTATATCACACACAGAATTTTAACTTCAAATTTTCTAAATTTCCTTATAAATGTTGCTATGTATATACTTAAACCACAAAAAGAGAAAGTTAGTTAAAATATTTCAACATTTAAATTAACACAAATACATTCAGCATATATTTTGAAATAAAGTATTACACATCAATTTCTAAAGTATTGTGAAGCTAACCACAGATGAAAATAGGTTAAAATTGTTATGTAAATATAAAACATGGGTTTGTATTTTTCATGAATCTGAGTTTTTGTTTTGTTTTGTTTTTCTTTCTGAAGTAATTTAGTGAACAGAGAGACTGTTCAACTAATAACATCTCGTTCTTCAGTTCCCTTGATACCTCTTGAAATGGTAGGGTATATTTCTTAATATGAATAGTATTGTCATTAAATAATGGCTTATAGATGCTTAGTTAAATTATGGTTCTAAACAAATAAACTATATATCATGCCTTCATATATGTCAAGTAAATGGAAAAGCCACCCACTCCAGTATCTGGGCCTGGAGAATTCCATGGACTGTATAGTCCATGGGATTGCAAAGAGCTGGACACAACTGAGTGACTTTCATTTCACTTATAACAAAGAGCAAACAATTTTGTGCTAATTTGCCCTACTACAATGAACAACAACAACAACAACAAAAATAATGATAATTAGAATTGGCACATTGAATAGAAATGAATTCAAATTGAGAGTCTGGAAGAATTTTTTTAATATATGTGTCGTTTAAACTTCCTTTTTAAAAAAATTTTTATTTTAATTTTATTTTACTTTACAATATTGTATTGGTTTTGCCATACATTGACATGAATCCACCACGGGTGTACATGCGTTCCCAAACATGAACCCCCCTCCCACCTTCCTCCCCATAACATCTCTCTGGGTCATCCCCATGCACCGGCCCCAAGCATCCTGTATCCTGCATTGGCCATAGACTGGCGATTCGTTTCTTACATGATAGTATACATGTTTCAATGCCATTCTCACAAATCATCCCACCCTCTCCCTCTCCCTCAGAGTCCGAAAGTCCGCTCTACACATCGTGTCTCTCTTGCTGTCTCGCATACAGGGTCATCATTACCATCTTTCTAAATTCCATATATATGTGTTAGTACACTGTATTGGTGTTTTTCTTTCTGGCTTACTTCACTCTGCACAATCAGCTCCAGTTCCATCCATCTCACTAGAACTGATTCAAATGTATAAACTTACAATGATTTATCATGGAACTTAGAGTCAGACATTAAAATAATTTACTCACTTTTTTAACTCAAATTATTTTACTTCTCTGTGTCTGAGATGATCAGTTGGAACATAGCTGATTTTAAAATTAAATTTGACAATCTCCATCCTTTATCCAGTGAGCTTTGTCCAGTTGTCTTTTTAGGGGTTATTCCTAAGATATTTGGAACTATCCCTATGGTTTTGAGATTTTGTTTATCCTGACCATTGCATATATTTTCTTTTTCACATTTGCTTTATTAATCACATATATTGCTTATACTTCTACTGTTTTGGAAATTGTAACACTTTTGTTTAATCTCTTCAATTTTTATACTGCATATTTAGGTTAAATGAATAAGTAACATATTCATGTTCTTACAGAAAAGGAGAAGATTAAAATATTTTATTCAAGTGTCCTTAACTGTCCTTTATTATTGCTTTCCACTTTTCAGTTCTAATATTAAAATTAGGCGACTAGGCTGGTAAAACGACCTGCCTGCCAATGCAGAAGATTCATAAGATGCCCTCTTCCAGGATATATTCCCTAACCCAGGGATCAAACCCAGCTTTCCACATTGCAGGTAGGCTCTTAACTATCTGAGTTACCAGGGAAGCCCAAAGTTTTAGCCATACCCTGTAACTTTTATTAATTTATATTGTGTGGTAAGAGAATATACACTGTGTTATTTAATTCTTTGAAATTTGTAGCTAATAGCTTTATGGCACTGTGTGATTTCTATTTTGGTAAATGGTCCAAGTGCCCCTGGAAACACAGATAAGCTCAAGTATTCTATATAAGTGAATTGGTTTTCTCTGGTAGCTCAGCAGTAAAGTATCCACTCAAGCAGGGGACTTGAGTTTGATCCCCGAGTCAGGATGATTCCCTAGAGAAGGGAACAGCAACCCACTCTAGTATTCTTGCTTGGGAAATTCCAAAGACAAGGGAGTCTGGTGGGCTACAGTTCATGGGGTTATTAAGAGTCGGACATGACCTAGTGACTATACCAGCACCAACATAAGTAAATTAAATAAATTTGAACAACCTTATTTAAATCTGGTACATTCTTAATGATTTTATTTCTGTCTACTTATCAGTTATTGAAAGATCATCTAAAATACCCAATTATGATTCCAGTATATGATGATTATTTAATATTCTTATAAGATGTCAGTGTTCAAGTCACTTGTAGAAATGGTCTATTAATTGCCTATTTTTCTCACTTTTAAGATATTCTCATAAATTTTCCTTGAATTTTGAATATTGTGGATTAATAAAAAAACTTGGAAAGAGAGATATGAAATGACTTATATTTTCTTAAAAATGCTTAACATTTGAATTTAGCCTTTCTAGGGTCTGGCCATCACTTTTAGGAATCATCTTTTCTGAAGCCTCAAATAAAAGTCGTGTACTTACAAAGTCCCTGCCACTCTGTCAGAGTTTCAACATTTTTCTTGCCCCGCAAATGCTGAACTTACTATTCAGCTCTTTTTTGCTTCCTAGATAGATTTTACTTTCCTCGTTGTTTTATAGTCTTGCTCTGAACATGCTGAACTTACAGCTTAGAGTGATTTGTATGTACATCACATTTATGAACTTCTCTGCATTTCAGTCTTCTCCAGGATTTTGTCCCTTAAAACTAGCCACTTTACAATCCCTAAACTTTGATCTTTATTTTCTGAGCCCAGAATGATTGCTGTTTTCCACTTTAATTTTCTTTCCCTTTGCCCTAAGATTTAGGAAAATGCTGTTAGAGAAAAAAGTGATGTGAAAATAGAGCTCGTTCCATGTGTTGCTTTTCTTTCAGTGACCATGTTGATAAAATCATTCATGCCTGATTTTTCTCCATAGTCTTCACTGCTTTAAACAGTTTTATAATATGCATTTTGCTCAAATGTTACTATTCTTCTGTGAGAAAGCTAGCCTAGTAGTCTTATTTCATTTTGTCCAGTGCCAAAAATATCTTTTAGAAGTTTTCATCTACTCTCTTTTAATCAAAAAATTTTCATGACTGTAGTTGACTATTGTGAATGGTTTGAGGCAAGGGTTTCAAATTCCTTTTTCTTTATATTGATAGTCGTTTCCCCCAGCAATGTTTCTTTTGTGATTCATTCATGGAGATACACCTATATCTTCATTTTTCTTCTTAACCTCATTATGGAAATTGCTTTTGCAACATGCAATTGTTATATCCTTTAAAATTTTTGATGATGTTATAATATTCAATGATATGGCCATATCATATATTTATCAATATCTTATTGTTAAGAATTTGTATGGTTTTCAATTCTTTTTCATTCATGTTTTCTGAGTATAATTTTTCATATTTGTATTTCTTTTCAATGCATAATAAAACATCCTTATCCTATCAAGCTATTTGATATTTTATTTGTAATGCTAAAATGCCCCAAAGAAATATTTATTAACAGTGTATGAAAATAACCTATTTTCTGGGTATTATCTTTTTCATTTTCTGGCAATTAAATTGAGAATAAAAATTATTAAACTTGTAGATACATTGCTTTTAATTGTGTGTTAAATATCTGTTCAAATCTTAAGAGAACTTACTCTGCTCAAAGTCTATTAATGATATTTTAGGAAACATAAATATGGGAAAAATAAGATATACCATCTCTATGTATATACTTGACCCACTCTATTTAAAGAGACACATATAAGTGAAATAATTCCATGTATGTGACAAATCTACATAGCATATGATATGGACCTTCTTATTCTTGGGGTTGTTTCTGCTGCCAATTTCCATTGTTCTTATTCTGTCATTCTGGAGTTTAGGCTGTCAGGATCTATGGAAATTCTGATTTAAATGAGTTCCTTACTAACTCCTTTTGTGTGTGTGTGCATTTTAAGAAATCTTTTTAAAATTTAATTTTTTTTGGATTAGAGTTGCTTTCAGTTCAGTTCAGTTGCTCAGTCATGTCTGACTCTTTGCAACCCCATGAATTGCAGCATGCCAGGCCTCCCTGTCCATCACCAACTCTCGGAGTTCACTCAAACTCATGTTCATTGAGTCAGTGATGCCATCCAGCCATCTCATCCTCTGTCGTCCCCTTCTCCTCCTGCATCCAATCCCTCCCAGCATCAGAGTTGCTTTACAATGTTATTTTAGTTTTTGTGGTACAGGAATGTGAAACAGATATATATATATATATATATATATATATATAGAGAGAGAGAGAGAGAGATACGGAAAAACCAATGTGGTAAAATGCCAGTAATGAGGTTCTAGCTGAGGGAAATACGTTTTGAAGTATTTTTTTCAACATTTTAAACTTTCTAATTATTTCAGAACTAAAAACTAAAAAATTAAAGGGAAACTCACCTTTACCTTCTCCAACTAGGGCACTTCCTCCCTAATTTAAATACAACAAAAAGAGTACCCACCAGGAAAAGTCAAGGTCGCATTATGAGCTATGTGTCCCTGGCAAAGCCACTGGACCTTTCTGGGTCTCTAGTTCATCAGCTGAACAATGTGGACCTGGACCATGCTCAGGTGTGAAATCCTGCTTTTCTTTATCTCTTAGGAAAGCACAAGCACCTACCATCAGATTCACTGTCTTCGGAGTCTACTTCAGTTGGTTCCGTGGACTCTGGCACCAAAATCAAACCCTGGCGTGCAGATTCAACGGACTCGTGTTCTTGGATGGTTTTCAAGAAATTCTCATGCTCTGGGGCACTAATAGGTGCCTCATTTCCTAAGTCACTAACTGTGTCTATAGCGACACTCAGGGTGTTACTCGATTCTTGCAAACTGGCGGTGCCAACGATGTCAGGGGCAGGATTTTTTTCGGATTCTGCTTCGTCATCACTTGAGAGAACAGAAGTGTCATGTTTACTCTCGGGCGGAAGAGCCTGCTGTGGCTCGGACACTCTGGTGTACGTCTCACTCCTTGACCCAGAACTTGGACTTGCCGGAGGTGTTGGTATCTGCTCTGGTCCCCCCAGGAGCCCAGGTGCATCCCCGTGTGGCACCACGGTGCTTTCTAAAGGAACCAGACCTTTTCCATCCTGAGCTGTAGACTCAGCGCTGGTCTGAAAGGGTTCCTTCAACGCGTGCATAGATGGTGTCTGTTCTTTTGGAAAGCTAGACTCGCTGCCTTGACAAAAGACAGTCTGCAGTAAAGGACCCGAGTCTGTCTGCTCTTTTTCATCACTGGTCTTGGTCACATGCTCCTCTGTGAGGGTCACACTGGCGGCATGAGGCGCTGCCGTCAACAGCTCTCGGTCTCCATCTCTCACTTCAGGTTCTTCCACAGCTTCCTCATCAGAACTGCTCACCAGTGGTCTTGGTTTTCTCCTGCCCACCCGCTCTGTCTGCACACCGGCATGCACTTTCAGATCTTCATCGTCGTCATCGAGAGCTCTCTGAATGGCCAAGAGGGTCAGCGGGGACACAGAACCCTCAGGGGCGGGAGCTGGTGGGCTCTTCCCATCGCACGGCCTGCGATGCTCGCCCTCCAGCTCATCTTCTGAGCTACTGCCCAGCAGAGCAGCCTGCATGGCCAGCAAGGTTCTCGGGGAGGGAGGGGAGGTGTCGGGTTCTTTCTTTGGCTTCAGTTTTTCACACGGAGGTGACTTCGTGTCTAAAGCCCCACTATGCTTTTCGCTGCAAGAAGGAAGGGACTCTGAATCCGCTTCTGTGACTTTCTTAACTTGAACACCTTGAGAAAAATTAAAACAGGGTCACTAGGTTGTTCTACAGGGTGACAGCATGCTTCTAGTTAGATGAGTAAGAATATACTTTTTCTCATGATGAAGTTATAAATTCTCATTTAACCAGCAACTAGGAATTAATTAATCTTAAAGTGGGTTGGTACAGTACTAGCTAATACATTAACGGTTGTATAGACCATCATATTAATAATAATTACAGTTAATAAATTAAGTAGGGCTTCATTCATGTTATCTGCAGGTGGGAGTTTACAGAATTCAGAGACACGACATACTTTTGGGTTTTAACCATCAAGTAAGTGATGGTATGTGGTACCTTTTATCAAGATATAGTGGGACGTGTCCTCGGAGACCACTCTCCTGGACTCCACCTCCTTCAGAAAGCCTCCTTCATCTTCATACTGCCTTTGGATCTGCCCTGAATGTTGTTGATTCATTTCCTTCTCGACGTTTTCTATGTGTTGGTTTAGATAGTTTTTTTTAAGCAAGCCTTTTAGCTGGTACTGTGAAAAGTCATTGGACTCCTAAAACAAAATAAATAAACAGAATGATTTCATATATTAAATACAGGTAGTATTTAATATTTCCATATTTCTACCCTTTTCTCCAAAGGAGATAACTGATTTTTTCCATTGGTGGTATTTTTACACTAGAAAAGTAAAACGTGAGTAGCAGGGGAAAGCCGTAATTGCCTTGTTAAAGAGTAATCTTTCAAACAAAAAGAATTGGGCAAAAGAAAAGAAATCATGAATCCTGTTTATGATTCAATTATTTACTCAAAAAACATTTATAGAGCATGGGATGCACACCAGGGAGTCTGAAATGTTGACTGTGGCTTAACAGACAGTTTTTTAGAATGCAAGTGAAGTGCTGATCCCTGGTTCATAAAAGACACACGATAAATCATTGTAGTCAGTTATTAATAACACTTAACATTTACAGCACATCTCCTGAGTAAGGCATTCTTCTAAGTGTTTTTACATACATTATCCCATTTTATACTCAACCACCAAGGAGACAGAAGTCATTACCTCCATCCTACAAATGAAGACCCTGAGACTTAAACAGTTTAAGTAACCTCTCTAGAACCGTGTGGTTAGTTACATGGTAGATCTGGGTCAAAACCAGGTTGCTAAGCCTTATACTAAATTATTACCAAGCTATTATCATTACTCATAGTCTCACCAAAATTACTATTATCAATATTGCATTTGCCTAATGTACAGACAATGCCAAGGTCCAACCTGTATGACTCAGAACTTCCCTCAGCTACCAGCATGATAGATCCAATGGGCTGTGCACCATTCTACCCTGGCCGACCCAGCCCAGAGGCTCTGTGTTGGCAGAAAGAGAAGAAATGGAGCAAGGCTTTGGGACTGTCTCTTTTTCTCCCATCTGTTCCACTGTTGTTTACATAATCCAAATTCTATTTCCCCAGGGACAAGCAGAGGTCCTTTCGCACTCAAGAATAGGACGCTTGACTGAGGGCTTCAGAAGGCTTCCCTGGCGGCTTAGGAGTCAAGAATCCACCTGCCAATGCAGGAGAGGCTGCTTCAATCGCTGGTCCAGGAAGATCCCACAGCCCGTGGAACAACTAAGCCAGTGTGCCACAACTACTGAGCCTGTGCTCTAGCGCCCAAGAGCCACAACTACGGAGCCTGCTCGCCCTAGAGCCCACGATCCCAGCAAGAGAAACCACAGCAGTGAGAAGCCCAGGCACGGCAACGAAGAGTAGTTCTCCACGCCCCACAGCCAGAGAAACGCCCGTGCAAAGCAACAAGACCCAGTGCAGCCAAAAATAAATAAATATAAATCTTTTTTCTTTAACGCTTGGTTGATAAACTGAGCACGGATTCGCCCCTCCCCAGAGGTGAAAATAAATTTACTTCTGTCCTTTGTACATCATTTCTGTACACCTTGGCATTTTCCTACATTCATGTGCCTCATGGAAAAGCAGAAAGGAATGATGGGAAAAGAAACAGCTCCTGCCTTTTTCATATTTTTCTTATCAATCTAAGAAACATTCAAAAGTCTATATATAAAAAAAAAAGCTCCACATCCATTCATTAGCAATATTACAAAATTTATAGGTAAAGGTAATGGAGAACGATGTTAGAAAGAACAGGTTGTAGCAGTAGNTACATTATTTTTCTATCTGAAAGTATTGATATAGAGATATAAAGAACTCAGGAAAGAACAAACCTAAGGTTTTTTACTTTGTTCCTTAGGTTTGTAAATCATAATCAGTATTTCCTTGAAATTTTATTTTTCTAAGCAGTCTTATAATGGAGAGGGCAGCTGAAGAAATTCAGTGTACTGTAGATTTCAGAGAACTGGCATTGTACTGACAGAGTTGAGATTTACATAATGTCTTTGATATCTTGATGAAATAAGAAAGTCTGCAAGGAGAAAATGAAAGAAGAGAAAAGATAATCAGAGGGTATGAATCGAAAGAGAAATTAGGAGATTATAAGAAGCCAAGGAAATGGAAAATTTTGAAACAGTTTCTGTTCCAGTTTCAGTTGCTGTGGCTGGTGGCAGCTGTGGACTTAGTCATGTCTGATTCTTTGTGATCCCATGGACTGTAGCCCACCAGGCTCCTCTGTTCATGGGATTCTCCAGGCAAGAATGCTGGAGTGGGTTGCCATTTCCTTCTCCAGCTGAAGCTGGTGAGCATCTACAAATAGCTTGATCTGAGACAGGGAAACACTTTAAATACTAGATTTAGATTTCATTGTGCTTATTCTCAGACGTGCATAACATTACAGCCTAGACTTTTGAGAAAGCAGGTGCCTAATTCAATAAGAGTAATGGTTTCTGTATTATTCAGTTGGATATGATGCAATTATTGGGAAGCCAGACTATATTTGATACATAAAAAGCACTTTTCAAACTGGAGTCTGGTGTGACCTGAAATGCAGGGGTTTCATCAGACAAACTATATATTACAACTTTGGTAATCCATATTAAATTTGGAAGTAAGCAACTGTATTCTGTTTGTAAAATGACAAGAGAACTGTAAGGGGTATAGTTTTCCCAGTATTACCCTGGTGTTTCATGGCGAAAAAAGTTCCAGAAAGAATGCAAACTGCTATTTTCAAAAGAATCATTTGACTCCAGCCATTTTAAATCCTAAGAGAATTATGCCTTCTAAATGTAACTATCTATTTAAGCAGTGGTAAATCAATATGAAATTATTAAAAATGTTTTATAAATAGTTTATATCATATTTATTTCTATTGTGATAACTATTTATTTACTAATGTGTTAACTATTCTCATTATTGTAATCATCATCATCATCATTTGTATTATCATATATTGGTTTTTGTTGTTGTTCAGCCAGTTTAGTCCAACTCTATGTGACCCCTTGGACTGCAGCACACAGGCTTCCCTGTCCTTCACCATCTCCTGGAGCTTACTCAAACTTATATTCATTAAGTCAGTGATGCCATCCAATCATTTCATCCTCTGTCATCCCCTTCTCCTCCCGCCTTCAATCTCAGCATCAGGGTCTTTTCCATTGAGTTGACTCTTCACATCAGGTGGCCAAAATATTGGAGCTTCAGCTTCACCATCAATCCTTCTAATGAATATTCAGGACCTATTTCCTTTTGAATCTCCTTACAGTCCAATGGTCTGCTCCAACACCACAGCTCAAAAGCATCAGTTCTTTGGTGTTCAGCCTTCTTTATGGTCCAATTCTAACATCCATACATGATCACCAGAAAAACAGCTTTGACTAGACAGACCTTTGTCAGCAAAGTGATGTCTCTGCTTTTTAATGTGCCATCTAGGTTTGTCACACCTTTGCTTCCAAGGAGCAACCTTCTTTTAATTTTGTGACTGCAGTCATGATGTGTAGTGATTTTGAAGCCCAAGAAAATAAAGTCTGTCACTGTTTCTATTGTTTCCCCATCTATTTGCCATGAAGTGATGGGACCAGATGCCATGATCTTTGTTTTTTGAATGTTGGGATTTAAGACAGCTTTTTCAATCCCCTCTTTCACCTTCATCAAGAGACTCTTTAGTTCCTCTTCACTTTCTGCCATAAGTGTCATGTCATCTGCATATCTAAGGTTATTGATACTTCTGGCAATCTTGATTTCAGCATGTGCTTCATCCAGCCTGGCATTTCTGTGTTTTTAATGGCCAATGGATGATGTTGGTATTAATACTCCATAACCACAAATATATGAATAATGTTAGACACTTATTTGGGGATAATGCTGCTCCCTTCATCCTTTGGTAACATATTCCTTTAACCTTCTAATTTAATTTTCTTGACACAGCATTAGAGCACATAATTTTACATTAAAAGATAACAGTTTTAGTGTTCAATGGATAAAACATATTTTTAAGACTCTTAGAACTTTAACAAATCCTCTTCCAAGTATTGCAGAATTCTTTAGCATTGATTTAGTTAGAAAAAAATTCATTAGCAATAATAATTTTTTTAATTAAATTTTATTTTCTGTATGTTTCTGTGTAGACTGAACAGTAAATGGAAAATAGAATATAGTCTAGCTATTTTTTTTTCTTTTATCAGTGGCTTTTGTAAAAAATAAATAAGTATATATGGTATAAAGAAAGTTAGTCTTGACTAAAACTATTAAATTTCCAATGTGCCTTGTGAGCTAAATCGCTTCAGTAATGTCCAACTCTTTGTGACCCTATGGACTGTAGCCCACTATACTTCTCTGTCCATGGGATTTTCAAGGCGAGAATACTGTAGTGGTTGTCCATGTCCTCTTCCAGGGATCTTTCCAAGCCAGGGATTAACTTGAATTTCTTATGTCTCCTGCATTGATAATTGGGTTTTTTACCACTCATGTCAATTATAATTTTTACTTTTAATCATTCACATTTTTTTTTACTCCAAAGGAGGTATTAATTAGTACGTTTTTTGAATCTTAATAGTGCATGAGATAAAAGGATTGATACTACACTGATGTTACACTCAGCCTATTCTTACATCCAGAAGGAGAGTAAATATCATCTCAAAAGGAAGTAGCACCTAAATTTTGGTACATCAACAAATTTAAAATTGCATATGCTAAAGAAAATCACATTCTGAATAATTAGTTTGAATTTCAATATTACTTTTCATTGAATGAGGTAGCTATATGATTTTTGGATTCTGTGTTAGCCCCAAACCAAGCTAAATTTCTATGTTGCTGCTATTGCTGCTAAGTCACTTCAGTCGTGTCCGACTCTGTGCGACCCCATAGATGGCAGCCCACCAGGCTCCTCCATCCATGGGACTTTACACTTTATTATTTTCATGAGAACTATTATATTCCAATCTTCATAGTGCAGAATAATTTAAATTTAAAGGAATTGAATTGAGAATAGATAGCAAGAATTCTGGGAAGTTACTGCAATTCAGATTCAGTAGAATATGTGTCAGGAGACACATAAGATTAGATTAGGTATGAATAGAGAAATCTAAGGAGTACAGGAAATCTTAATAATAGAAACTCTGCAAGTACTAAGTGTCAATTCATCTACATTTATTGATCACAACACTTACTTCAACATGGTATATGAAGCAATCTTGGAAAAATAGATCCAGGTTTATTAAAGAGTGATACTTGTACTTGGGTTCAAAGGAAACAACAGGAAAATCTAATGTAGTTAGCACTTCATCTTCGTATGAATAGTCTGAGAAATTTTTAATTTTAGTGTAGTTTCACAGGCTGCTTAATCAGTTTGGCTAGCATTCAGATGGAAATGTTGAAGTTAGTTGCCACATTGACATAAGGTGGTAATTACAAGGAAACCAAAGAACAACATCTTACTGACAATAAAGGTTGGTTTCATTACTTCAGAGGTTTGAGCTTGAATAGTGATTTTTGTTAACTACTCTTGCAGACAAAGTGAGTACTGCCCATATACTGAAAAGCTGAAATGCATAATTACCCAGTTTAAACTAATTTGACAGTTTTATATTTTGATAGATTTATCTTCCTCAAAACAGCAGATTATATATTCAGTTCAAGTGCACACAAAGAATTTATCAAGATAGCCTATATTATGGACAATACAACAATCTTGGGTGTATTTATAAGGACTCGAGTCATGCAAAATATGTTTTCTGAATTTAATGGAATTAAATTTGAGGTTCACAACAGAATTAACTCTGAGAAAGCTTAATATTAGGAAACTAAACAACATGCATCTAAATAAATTAATGGATCAGAAAAATAAAAATAAAAAAAAGAAACTGCAAAATATTTGGAAGTTGTAGAGGGATGGGGATACTTATAGATTCCTAGTGTGAACATAAACTGCTAAAACCATTTTGGATAATGAGTTGTCAATTTCTTAAAAATTTACATGTAGATCTGCAATAATGGCCAGCCATTTCAATCCTCAGTACTTGCCCAAGATCACATATTTACATGCATATTTGCACATGAATATTTATAGCTGCTTTATTTGCAGTGATCCAAACTGAAAACTATTCAAATGTCCATCACCAAGTGAATGGATAAACAGATTGTCCCATATCCATATCATGAAACACAGTCTAGCCTTACAAAGGAAAGAGCTATGGTACAGAAAACACCACCAATCAATCTCAAAATAATTTTCCTAAGTGAAAAAAGCAGAAAAAAAAAAAGCATATACTCTTATTCAATTTATATGTTGTTGTTTAGTCGCTGGCTTGTGTCTGCCTCTTTGTGACCACATGTTCTATAGTCCACCAGGCTCCTCTCTCCATGGGATTTCCCAGGCAAGAATACTGAAGTGGGTTGACATTTTCTTCTCCAGAGGATCTTCTTGACCAGGGATTGAACGCACGTCTCTTGTGTTTCCTCATTGGCAAGGAGATCCTTTACCACTGAGTCACCTAGAAAGCCCATTTGATTTATATAAAATTCTAGAAATGGCAAATTAAAATATTAGAAATAGCAGATCAAGTTTTGCTTGGAGATGAAAGAGTGTGAGTAGGATAAGCAGCAGGAAATACTTACCACAGGGAACAGGGAAATATCTGAAGATGATATATTAATACGTGTTTATTATCTTAATTGCACAAGTGATTTTATGAGTGTGTAAAAAACATACCGTATTGCTCACTTTTAAATAAATGTAACTTCTCCTCCTGCCCCAATCCCTCCCAGCATCAGAGTCTTTTCCAATGAGTCAACTCTTTGCATGAGGTGTCTGAAGTACTGGAGCTTCAGCTTTAGCATCATTCCTTCCAAAGAAATCCCAAGGTTGATCTCCTTCAGAATGGACTGGTTGTATCTCCTTGCAGTCCAAGGGACCCTCAAGAGTCTTCTCCAACACCACAGTTCAAAAGCATCGATTCTTCGGTGCTCAGCCGTCTTCACAGTCCAACTCTCACATCCATACATGACCACAGGAAAAACCATAGCCTTGACTAGATAGACCTTAGTCAGCAAAGTAATGTGTCTGCTTTTTCAAAAATATACAAGCAACTTATGCAGCTCAATTCCAGAAAAATAAATGACCCAATCAAAAAATGGGCCAAAGACCTAAATAGACATTTCTCCAAAGAAGAAATACGGATGGCTAACAAACACATGAAAAGATGCCCAACATCAATCATTATCAGAGAAATGCAAATCAAAACCACAATGAGGTACCACTTCACACCAGTCAGAATGGCTGCGATCCAGAAGTCTGCAAGCAATAAATGCTGGAGAGGGTGTGGAGAAAAGGGAACCCTTTTACATTGTTGGTGGGAATGCAAACTAGTACAGCCACTATGGAGAACAGTGTGGAGATTCCTTAAAAAATTGCAAATAGAATTGCCTTATGACCCAGCAATCCCACTGCT
>SJYQ01001762.1:92576-102928 GCA_006410935.1 Redunca redunca
TTCCAAGGAGTAAGCGTCTTTTAATTTCATGGCTGCAGTCACCATCTGCAGTGATTTTGGAGCCCCCCAAAATAAAGTCTGACACTGTTTCTACTGTTACCTCATCTATTTCCCATGAAGTGATGGGACCAGATGCCATGGCCTGGCGTGCTGCGATTCATGGGGTCGCAAAGAGTCGGACACGACAGAGCGACTGATCTGAACTGATCATATTTCAATTTCAACTCAATAAAATTACTTTTAGAAAGGAAAAGAAATGTAGGTTTTTCTACTTGCTTTTACTACAATAGAGTGGTATGCATGTTACTAACCAACACCCCCGAAAGCCATACTTATTGCATGAATTGCACAGGGAACTTTCATAGAAAAATCTAATCTGACTTTTGAAAGACTACAAAAGTGTTTGGTATAGAAAGGATATTTTATTTAGAGTTGCCCAGGGATGAAGGAAGCCATGGTTATTTAATATATGTTAAAAATAGGAAATGGACAAGAAAAATGCAAAAATGTTTGCTTCTATAAAGGCCATAAGTAAGGGAGAATTTACACCGACTGGCATGAACAAATTCAAAGTAGTAACCAATAGGTGGAAACAGACAAAAAAAAAAAAATTCTAGATCCAATTGAAGGAGGAAACAGACAGAACAGGCTCCATCTTGAAAGCAGGGCTCCATGTTGGGCCGTACTGTGGACTTTGAGCTATATGCCCAGTATCCATGGAAACAACATACCGATACCAACTGGAAAACCAGGCTGCCCCCCACCCACCATAGAAGAGCCCCAGGGCTCATACGTAGACTCCCTGCTGCCTAAAAGAATACCCTAATTATCCGTGTAACCAAAAAGAATCATAAATTCTATTATACTTACTGGAGTATGACCACAGGCCTATTGATAATTTTCACTGTTAACTCCCTAGGCTTACAAATCATGGGTTTAAGGCATATGAATCACAGGTTAACTTTGATTGTATCTTTCTTTTCCTTTGCTCAGATTAGTTTCAGAGAATTTGGGGATGTGGGTTTGAACATGAATACTTAGGGTATATAAGGTTTTCACAAAAACTTGTCAGGGACATTGGCTAAAAGGAGACTCTGCCTTGGGCCTGCCAGTGTAATAAACTGCACTCTACTATCTGCATTGTCCTTCTGAGTAAGTTTGTTTCCTGGAACGTGGGGCTACAACACAATCACATACAAAAAAAAAAGGATCAGCATGTTTTCTCCATTTCTTTTCTTTACAAGGCTTTGAACAGAGTATTTAAAAAATGATCAAAGAGGACACTAATAGATGGAGAAATATACCATGTTCATGGATTGGAAGAATCAATATAGTGAAAATGAGTACACTACTCAAAGCAATTTATAGATTCAATGCAATCGCTATCAAGCTATCAACTGTATTTTTCACAGAGCTAGAAAAAATAATTTCACAATTTGTATGGAAATACAAAAAACCTTGAATAGCCAAAACAATCTTGAGAAAGAAGAATGGAACTGGAGGAATCAATCTGCCTGACTTCACGCTCTACTACAAAGCCACAGTCATCAAGACAGTATGGTACTGGCACAAAGACAGAAATATAGATCAATGGAACAAAATAGAAAGCCCAGAGATGATTCTATGCAACTATGGGCACCTTATCTTTGACAAGGGAGGCAAGAATATACAATGGATTAAAGACNATACAATGGAATAAGACAATCACTTTAATAAGTGGTGCTGGGAAAACTGGTCAACCACTTGTAAAAGAATGAAACTAGAACACTTTCTAACACCATACACTAAAATAAACTCAAAATGGATTAAAGATCTAAAAGTAAGACCAGAAACTATAAAACTCCTAGAGGAGAACATAGGCAAAACACTATCCGACATAAATCACAGCAGGATCCTCTATGACCCACTTCCCATAATATTGGAAATAAAAGCGAAAATAAACAAATAGGACCTAATTAAACTTAAAAGCTTCTGCACAACAAAGGAAAATATAAGCAAAGTGAAAAGACAGCCTTCAGAATGGGAGAAAATAATAGCAAATGAAGCAACTGACAAACAACTAATCTCAAAAATAAACAAGCAACTCCTGCAGCTCAATTCCATGAAAATAAACCACCCAATCAAAAAATGAGCCAAAGAACTAAATAGACATTTCTCCAAAGAAGACATACAGATGGCTAACAAACACATGAAAAGATGTTCAACATCACTCATTATCAGAAAACTGCAAATAAAAACCACAATGAGGTACCATTTCATGTTGGTCAGAATGGCTGCTATCCAAAAGTCTACAAGCAATAAATGCTGGAAAGGGTGTGGAGAAAAGAGAACCGTCTTACACTGTTGGTGGGAATGCAAACTAGTACAGCCACTATGGAGAATAGTGTAGAGATTCCTTAAAAAACTGGAAATAGAACTGCCTTATGACCCAGCAATCCCACTGCTGGGCATACACACCGAGGAAACCAGAACTGAAAGAGACACGTGTACCCCAATGTTCACTGCAGCAGTTTATAATAGCTGGGACATGGAAGCAACCTAGATGTCCATCAGCAGATGAATGGATAAGGAAGCTGTGGTACATATACACAATGGAGTATTACTCAGCCATTAAAAAGAATTCATTTGAATCAGTTCTAATGAGGTGGATGAAACTGGAGCCTATTATACAGACTGAAGTAAGCCAGAAAGAAAAACACCAATACAGTATACTAACACATATATATGGAATTTAGAAAGATGGTAATGATAACCCTGTATGCGAGACAGCAAAAGAGACACAGATGTATAGAACAGTCTTTTGGACTCTGTGTGAGAGGGAGAGGGTGGGATGATTTGGGAGAATGGCATTGAAATATGTGTAATATCATATATGAAACGAATCCCCAGTCCAGGTCCGATGCATGATACTAGATTCTTGGGGCTGGTACACTGAGATGACCCAGGGGTATGGTACGGGGAGAGAGGAGGGAGGGGGGTTCAGGATGGGGAACACGTGTATACCTGTGGTGGATTCATGTTGATGTATGGCAAAACCAATACAATACTGTAGAGTAATCAACCCCCAATTAAAATAAATAAATCTATATTTAAAAAAATGATCAAAGGAACCAACCTCAATATTGATGATTTGCCACAGGATGTGGAGATATTTGTGACTCCCAGAGAAATAAAAAATGACGGCCAATACCAGATCTTAGAGATATTACAAAGGAGATATTCTATAGCTATAGGAAGTGCATTTGTTGACAGAGAAATTTTGTGAGTTGAATACTAAACTTTCTAAATGCTTAAAAATGTTTATTTCTGTCAATTCTTACATCTGTCTAGGAAGATCACTTTTCCATTTATTCATGTATACTGTNAAATATTTATTTTTATTATCATGAATATCAGGATGCAAATAGTTGGATTAAATATTAAAGTTATATATGTATATATACATAAGTATACAAATATGTGTTGTTTATTTCTCAGTCATGTCCAACTATTTTGCAAGCCCCCCAAAATGTATATAATGTAAAATAAACATATTTTACAACTACTATATCAGTTATAATACACACATTTAGATTCTTATGTATTTGCATTTATGGGTATAATTATAGATTTTATTATAAGATCTCAGAAACAAGTGTACATATACCTGCAAATTATTGTGAGTATTCACCCAGACATTAGAAAAATAGATATCAGAACTATGAAATTTTGAACAGAAAAATGTAGCAATAAAGTAGCTTCCCTGGTGGCTCAGAGGTTAAAGCGTCTGCCTCCAATGTGGGAGACCTGGGTTCGATCCCTGGGTCGGGAAGATCCCTTGGAGAAGGAAATGGCAATCCACTCCAGTATTCTTGCCTGAAGAATCAATGGACAGAGAAGCCTAGTAGGTTACAGTCCATGGGGTTGCAAAGAGTCGGATACGACTGAGCGACTTCACCTTCACCAAAGTAATCATAGTATAACTATGATTATAGTCTAATAAGCGCATGGGGAAATATTAACAGATGATTCCACTCATTCAAAAATGCTTTTTAATTTTTTAGTATCTATTTCAAAATCTCATTTGCATGCATTTAATCAAAACAGTAATTTTTATTCATCTTCAGAGTCTTGAAAAATATTCACATACTGGTAAGCTGTAAGGAAAGCAGAAAAATAAATGTAATCCAAGCTATCATGCAAAAATAAATAAAAGTTTTATTTCAAACTTCTACTTCTTTTCATATTTTGTCTTGACGGACCAGCTGTTTCCTACAGTACCAGGAATGTGTTATCTAGAGCTATTGTCTCAATATGGAAAAGAGATTCAAGGTGAACTAGATTTGTCAAACTAGAAAAATTCGTGGAGCTGAGAGTTTAGACCAATAATAAAAGAGATGGAAAACTTAGCAGCTAAATTATTTAAAATTATAGACATCCAAGAAGCTTCATGAGTATTTACCTTTAAGCAAAAATGTACATATTTTGTTTAAATAGACATATATTTTCTTCATAACATATGTCACTAAAAATAAGTCTGTGACTTTCTCTAAAACTAGTATGCTTTCTTTTAGCTTGAAGTTTCCACCTTCCAGAATATTTAGAAATATCAATGCTATTGAGAAAGGTCAGCATAAAGAAGTTTTGACCTTTAACTGAGCTGAAGTGAATCCCAAGTGAACAGTTCTAAGGAGGAGTGCTTTATTTTTGCATTCTATTTGACTCCATCGTTTGCTTAATCCTAATTATAAACCTGATATCATCCAATAATTTTTTAAGTTCCTACTAGTCACTATCTGACTATAAAAATGAGATGCCATTCAGTATATGCATTGGTATAACTTGTTAAGTTTGCAGATCATTTATTCAAATATAGTAAGTGAGGAATCAGACTGAATCCCACAGGAAGTTTTGAACTTCATTTATTTAAAATAATGAATGCCATTTTGCATATGTCAATTTGTGTTTTTATCCCCCTAGAGATTGATAAATATAGCTGGTAATAATTTTTCTTTATTAAATGAACAAGTATAAATTGATTTAATAGCATTTGACTGAATAAACTGTTAGGTGTTCTTTTGAATATATTGTATTGGTGTGGGTGACATCTTATTTACTTAGTGTTTTTGTTGTCTGTCACTTTAACCAATCAAACTTAAGTATTATCCATTATGTCCTACATTTTGAAGGTGACATGTTCATTCATGTACTTCTATAACTCCATTCATACTCCTCTCTTTACATAGAATTCTCTAATCTCCTTCAAAGTGTATTCATATTTCACAGAGCACAAGTCTGATCTCCAGTGTGAAGCCTTCAAAGTTCTATGTTGTCAACTTGATCCTTTAATTGAGGATACATTTAAAAAGCACACTATATTTGTTCATATATCTCTTATCATATAGTTTATACATTGATTTTATTTATGAAAATAGTTACAAGTCAACCTTATAATCAAATTGCCTAATTTTTTTAGTAAATGAGAATTAAACTTTTTTTCTTCTTTGCCTCTTTTGTTGTTGCATTATATCATTGTTTCAAATAAGCACTGTTTTTTTTTTTTGTTATTGTGGTTTGTCTTTCTATTTTTAAACCTATATTTTAGAATGTTAGACCTAAGAGTGAGAAAAAGCAAGCAAAATTTCTGACCTGAGTTATGTTAACTCAACCAAACTTGAGTATATATCTCAGTTACTTTCACATACATTTTTTCTTTCAATACCTATAAATCAATTAAGCAGTGTGATCCCTAGTTTCCAGATGATGTGATTTAGTTAGATAAAATTAAGAAATTTGGCCAAAGTTATTCAAATGTAAGAGACAAAGGCAAAAGTCAAATAGATCTCATTAAATCACAACTGGAATAACAATAGGATCATGAAAAGTGTCATAAATAGCTATACTATTGTGTCTAGCTATTGAATCATCTTCATCTTTATTAAAGTTAAGGTTTTTATTTAGCTATTTTTTAAAAATTTTCCTCAAAGTTAAAATTTGCTGAGAGAAAAATAAAAAACAAGTTTTGTCTTTGCTGTATCCTCCCCACCTGCATATTCAAGTAAACTCTGATAGTTCAAACTGTGCCCCAAGAATATATATCTATACCTTGTTTCCTATATTTCTTGGAATAGGTATCATTTTTATAGATTGTACTCTGATAGTACTTAAATAGTTAATGCATGAGTTGGTATTCTAATCTGTCAAGTTAAAAAATCTTAAAAAAAAAAAAAAAAAAGAGACTTGCATACCATATTTAGCTATCATCCAACTGGAAATTGTTTAATTATTTTTAAGTGAGTTTGTTTTTTTGGTATTTCTCTAAGTGATAGTAACAGAGTTAAGGGACAAAGTAGGTGATTAAATAGTAAACCCCACTAAGTGATCATAGTGAAGTGAAGTCTCTTAGTCGTGTCCAACTCTTTGCGACCCCACGGACTGTAGCCTATCAGGCTCCTCACTCCATGGGATTCTCCAGGCAGGAGTACTGGAGTGGGTTGCCATTTCCTTCTCCAAGGGATCTTCTTGACCAGGGATCGAACCCTGGTCTCCTGCATTCTAGGCAGATGCTTTAACCTCTGAGCCACCAGGGTTGAGAGACACCTATAAGTTAATGATCATTCAACAAAGCAGGCTTGGTTAACAACAAAACCAAACAGCCTTGCTAAGCAACAAAGCCATGCAACAGAAGCATGAGACATGTCCCAAAACAATGATGGAACAAGACCCAAATGCTGAACAGCAAGGTGAGTAGGTTAATGATTCCTAGGGACGTGCCTGTCTGCATGCATTAAAAACAAAAATACAAGGAAAATGACATTACAGTAAAACTTGAAGTTACTATATTTTAGTATATGTTACTGCCGATTTTGCTCATTTCCATTGTGCCATAACAGTCCAAGTTTGACCATGCAGGGAGAAGGAAACTCCCTTGCTAGAAGTGGAGGAGAAACTGATGATGAAAGCTTGACATCTACTTAAGAATGAAAAAGGTGTTCTTCTTCCCCTCCCTACTTTCCCTTTGATTATAAAACTGTAGCCCACTAAGTTTCAGGGTGGCACCTCTTGCCCATCTGCTTATAAAGCTCACAAGCATCCTATTCTAATAACTCATTTTGCTTCATGATGAATTTTTTCTTAGCTGAGACATAAGGAACCAGAGCTCTTCAGAGCCCCCTGAGACATATTTCTGCAGTTTCATAAGGAATAATTAGCATTAATATCTAACAACTGTTTTAAAGAAATTCAAAATATAATTCAAAAGTATCATATAATCTGCAACTGTGTAAATATTTTCTTGGTAATAAATTGTTATTCCTGGAACAGCGTTTTTACTGACATCTTATCTTAAAAAATTTACATGAGTGCATGCTAGGTCGCTTCAGACATGTCCAACTTTTTGAGACCCTAAGGACTGTAGCTGCCCAGTCTTCTCTGTCCATGGGGTTCTCGAGGCAAGAATACTGGAGTGGGTTTTGACCCCTCAGGGGTTGAACCCATCTCTCCTCTCTTTCGGTGGATCTTTACCACTAACACCACGTGGGAAGCCCGTTAAGAATTTAAAGTTTAGCTAAAGAAAACATGAGTATAAAAATAAGAACTGATTTTAAATTGCATGATCATTTCCATATTATTATTGGATAAATTCACAATAAAATTTTGGAGTGCCTATACCTCATGTTAAGTTAATGAGATGTGAATTCTCCCTGGAACATCAATCTCTGAGAGCAGAAACCACAGAAAACAATTCATAAGATGGGGTGATTGCTCTTCCCAACACCAGTAAGGAAACCATAAAGAAAATATAACAAATATGTGCTCTGTTAAACCAAGCTTTAAAATTGGATATAGTTTAGAAAACAATTCTTAGGTCATAACCATCTTTCTCCAGAAATAAGATTTAAAATCAGTTTGGTCTAAGTTTTTATCCTCATGAAACAGTTAAGCCATCATGAATATTTCCATTAAGTTGAAAATTAATTTATCCATTGATAAGGCAAGCTGGTGAAAAGTAGGAATTTTATAACTAGAAATTGCAATCTGCACAGAGAACAGTTTGAAAATAGATAAACCTCTTTGGGGGGCTCAGAATCCTTCATTAAATTCACAATTTAGGGCAGTAGGTGTCTAAATGATGAAAGAGATAAATAAGATCTAAAATTTTAATTTTAAAAGTGGGAAGAAATGATAAGGCTAGTATAATTCTCTCAAAACCTAAAAACATAACTTTAAATTTTGGGGTAAAGCACTCTTGAAGAGCCTTATTTTGGAGCCTGTACAAAGATAGCATCCAAAGTATGACATGTTTCTAAATAGACTGGGTACCAACTCACCAGCATAATGAAAATTATAGGTCTGTGTACTTCAAGTGCAGAATCCATGCAATTTATGTTTTGAAGTTAATTAAATGAATTTTGGTTATTCGGTGGTTGGTGTCTATTGGGTGTTTAAATGATATAAAGATATTTTCCTCAATAGTCATAAATGCACGAGCATTGAGCGAAAATGATGATTATTGGTTTATCAACACATTAGCCAACTATATTGAAGCAATTGCCTATTTAATCCAATCATTGAGATCCAATTATTTCATCCCCCCCCCCTCCCCGTCCTGGCACTCTAGATGCTAGATGTCATTTTATTTCTTTTATTATTCTCTGAAATTCTCTTTCCTTTTCTTCGGTTTTCATAACAAAAATTCCTGAAGATATCATTTACTCTTTGCATATTGGAGTTTAAAGGAATATTTGGAAAAAATGTAATGTTTTAGCCTGGTTGTATTTTCTTAAACTGAAAGAGAATGCAAATGCAAAAATGTAACTACTATTGCTAAATGCCACCCAATTTTAGAAGATGTCTGAATATCTGGCAGCTGATATGAAATTCATATCGGTCTTCAGAGATTTAAAATAAAAGAAGAAAATTACATGCAAAGCTAAAAAGGGAAGTATTTATATTTCCACATTTTGATAGGAAAAAGCAGATGGCTTGTGGAGCACTCTGGAAATGCAAAAATGTTGTGCTGTTTAATAGCAAGGATAGAGGATAAAGGGGGTAAATACGTGAGAAGGTTCCAATAAGGAAGTTCACCAAAACATTTGTATATCATAATTCTTCATGATAATGATAGCATGCACAATTTGTGCAGAGTAAATAAGAGAAAAAGTGAATGATTCATGGATTCCCCATTCAAAAAGGACCTGATAAATAGCTGAATGTGCAGCTGTCCTGAACTTACCTGCCTATACGCCATGTCATTTTCCACTTTCTTTGCATTCATTAACAGCTTGAATAAACAACATCACTTGACTGGTACTTTCAGGTTTGTTGACAACAGGAAAGGTTTCCCAACAAAAACTGGATGGAGAGATATATGTGGGATGATAAATTATCTCAATATACTTCTTCTCTAGAGAGAGAATTAAATTCTGCATTTGGCAGTTAGCATCCACCTTGTACTGAACCAACGAGAGAAATGCATAATCTTTAACCAAAATTATTGTGCATTTTCCCACAGTACCCAATAGGTTTTACAATTTTTTTTTCCTTTATGAGGAAGAATTTGAAATTAAAAAATTGGGAGAAAAGATCTTCAGAAATAATATAAATGTGCTTTCTATATAATTTTATAGCATATTTACTCCACTTACTTTTCAGTCTTGGTTGACAATATATCTTTGGCAACAATGTGATGGAAATAATAATAGCCTTCCTCTCAGGTTTAATGATGTATCAAATCATGCATACTGATAGTGAAAAAGAAGCATACTCATTTGGGCCACCCATAGTGGTTTTAATCAAGTGACTGTTTAAAAAATTACTAGAGCTAATCAACGAATATAGTCAAGTTGCAGGATATAAAATCAACACACAGAAATCCCTTGCATTCCTTTACACTAATAATGAGAAAGTAGAAAAAGAAATTAAGGAAACAATCCATTCACCATTGCAACAAATAGAATAAAATACCTAGGGATATATCTACCTAAAGAAACTAAAGACCTATATATAGAAAACAATAAAACACTGAAAAAAGAAATCAAAGAGGACACTNCAGTGTGACTGGGTTTTTCCGTAATAATGGCATTTTAATATCATCATAAGCAAAGCTCTTCCTTATTAAAGCTTTAGTGATAATTGTTGAAATGACAGTATCTTTTCATTATTTAAATAGTATCTAAAATTTTGAGTTATCTCATCCTGGTCAAATTACAGTTCCAAGCCAAAGCAATCTTGAGAAAGAAGAATGGAACTGTAGGAATCAACTTGCCTGACTTCAAGCTCTACTACAAAGCCACAGTCATCAAGACAGTATGGTACTGGCACAAAGACAGAAATATAGATCAATGGAACAAAATAGAAAGCCCAGAGATAAA
>SJYQ01001762.1:103556-115198 GCA_006410935.1 Redunca redunca
CAATTATAACACATGATATAGATTGTGTTATAATATCAGAGAATCTATATATTCAGTGTATACATTATTATATTTTATTATATTTATTATTATTATTATATTTGAAATATACTTTTTTAAATTTATTTATTTTAATTGGAGGCTAATTACTTTACAATATTGTATTGGTTTTTCCATACATGAACATGAATTCACCACAGGTATACACATGCTCCCCATCCTGAACCCCCCTTCCACCTCCCTCCCCATACCACCCCTCTGGGTCATCTCAGTGCACCAGCCACAAAGTTCTAATTCAGTCAGAGATAATACCACTTACACACTGTGTGACTTTAGAGGCAGCACTGGTTTTTAGTGTCTCATTTCGAAAATCTTTAAAATAGGCATAAACATTTCTATGTTGTAAGGGTACTGAAAGCATAAAACCCATAGTATATAAAACATCTGACACACTCAAAGGGCCAGATAAGTGGAAACTATGTTTTACTTCTCTATATTAGTTTACAAATATTATACAGAGAGTAGAATATGTGAAGTAATGGGTGATAGATGACACTATCTTCTCAGAAACTCAGCTGTAATAGCTAACATTTATTGAGTTCCTACCATGGGCCAGTTACTATTCTAAGTACTTTAGAAGTATTGCTTCATTTAATCTGATAAACCCCAAAGATAGATTCTTTGATTTTTTTTTCAGATTTTACACTTGAGGAAACCATGGCATAAAATGGATAAGTAACTTGCCTATGGCTTTACAGCTTGTGTTAAGTGTGTGGAGAAATGATCCAGGAGTTGAGTTTTTGGAGAAGGGTACCCCTAAGCATTGCTACCGGGCTGTTTCAGCAGACATTGGGAGGCATTAAAGTCCAAATGACTAACCTTTATAACCCATTCAGTGTTTCCAGATTAAGACTAAGTTATTTTAACTGCCTTATTCACTATAAACTATTTGTTAGAGAGGAAAAACACCAACCTCTCTGTTACTCTCAGTGTCTCTCTTTCAATTGCTTCATGTTGGTTTTGTCAGCAAGTGAATGACAGTTTCAGAGAAGACAATTCAGAACTTTGATACTCTAAAAATTAACCAGTTATTTTCCATTTGATCTGTGCAGAGATCTGTTTAGATGCAGCAGCAGCTCAGAGAGTTTGACTGCTTTTTTAATTAAGCAAACAGAACTACCATAGAATCCCCAGATCTTATAATTTTGTGTGCTTAAAAAAACATGAAGTTTCTAGCATTGTTGAGTATTTCCTCCTCACTGAATTCTCTTCTGATACTCTGAAGCACAATTAGAGAAACTTCATTCTGTAATCCCTGGTCTATTTGTCTATAGTGATTTATTTTCTGTGCTATTTAATAATGACAGATACCCTTTAACATTTTATGCTTCCTTTTTACTTATTTATAGTAGAGCATAGTTTCAGTGGTCATTTGTCAAGTAAACTTTCTCCAATACCAATGCAGAATAGGTAATACACTTGCATAAATTAACCTGAAACTTCTGTAGCATTAAAAAAAAAAAAATAAAAGCTCTGATGAGAAAGAGAAGTGATCTGGAACAGATGCCACCATTAATTTCATCTAATTCTAGCAACCTCTCTTAGGCAGCTACTCCAAGTGCACCTTCTTGTTTCTTCATGCAATGACCTAAGAAACTGTTAGATGTACACAGAAAACTAAAGTTAGGGCACTGTTTGTGGTATCTTAAGGAACAGTCAATAAGGAGGCTATAAAAAAAGAGATTCTAAAAGTTTGCAACTGCATCACATTGCCTGACAGGGAAGTATCCAAGTTTCTTTGTCCTTTGCTAACTCTTTAGAGATACTATGCTGTGTTCTCACTAGTGATGAGAGACAAAGAATGATCCAGTTCTTCCTGAATTAAACATTATTCACCTTCACTGAAGCCAGTTGTAAAAGTTATGGAAATTCTTCATTGTGGTTGTACTCATGGAAACAGAGCAACACAGAGCAGCTGTATTGCTGCTGAAAAGATAGAGACTTGTGTATGGACTGCATGAGACAGAAAGTGTTGTCACTGAAATAGCCACAGCTCCTTACAATTGTTACAAGACTCAGATGAGAACAGACAACGATGTGTGATGCAACTGGATTTGGTGTTCAGATTGCTTCATCCAAGTCAAAGAAGACTAAAATCTATGAAGCATATTAGACAGAGAATAATTAATTTTTTATTTTAACAAGATTCGCTTTAGCAGAAAGTCCTACTAATAAATTATGTAACACAAACACACACATTTTGAGGATCACATTCAAAATTGAAGGCTATTTCCAGATTTTATACAGGTATGATGATCACAATTGCATATATTTAATATATGTAACTTGATATTTTGGTTTGATATACACATATGCTGTGAAATGATCACCACAAAGAAAAAAGAAAAGAAAATGGTGACCTTTGTGATATAATGGATTTCTTTTGATTCTTTCTTCATCGCTTCCTTTCTTTCTTCTTTTCTTTCTTTCTGTTTTCCTCTTTTTCTCTTTCTCTTATTCTTTACTCTTTCTTCTCAAAAAATTTACCATTCCTTCCTTTTGTGTGTGTGTGCATATGTGTGTGTGTGTGGTAAGAAAGATTAAGATTTATCCTTTTGGTAAATTTCAAGTATACAATTTTGAGTTTTGTTAACTATAATCACATTGCTATACTTTAGATATCTAGAATTTAATCATCCTTCATAATTGAGACTTTGTATCCTTTGACCAATAAATATCTCCTCCTTCCTCCTCCCGAGGGTCTGGCAACAAATAATGTACTCTGATTCTATGATTTTGTCTATTTTTGACCCTACAAGTAAATGAGATTTCTTTTCTGCATCTGGATTATTCAATCTAACATAATGTACTCCAGGTTTATGTCATTGTTTTTGGTTTGACTATAATGAGAATCTCTGATTCTGTTGACTTATTTAAACACATGTTCATCAGAGGATTTAGCTTCGTCAATGAAGCAGAAATAGATGTTTTTCTGAAACTGTCTTGCTTTTTCAATGATCCAATAGATGTTGGCAATTTGATCTCTGTTTCTTCTGCCTTTTCTAAATCCAGCTTGAATATCTGGAAGTTCACGGTTCACATATTGTTGAAGCCTGGCTTGGAGAATTTTGAACATTACTTTGCTAGTGTGTGAGATGTGTGCAATTGTACAGTAGTATGAACATTCTTTGGCATTGCCTTTCTTTGGGATTGGAATGAAAACTGACCCTTTCCAGTCCTGTGACTACCTCTGAGTTTTCCAAATTTGCTGGAATATTGAGTACAGCACTTTCACAGCATCATCTTTTAGGATTTAAATGGCTCAACTGAAATTCCATCACCTCTACTAGCTTTTCTCACAATGATGCTTCCTTAGGCCCATTTGACTTCTCATTCCAGGATGTCTGGCTCTAGGTGAGCGATCACACCATTGTTCTTATGTAGGTCATGATAATCTTTTTTGTATAGTTCTTCTGTGTATTCTTGCCACCTCTTCTTAATATCTTCTGCTTCTGTTAGGTACATACAATTTCTGTCCTTTATTATGCCCATATTTGCATGAAATATTGCCTTGGTATCTCTAATTTTCTTGAAGAGATCTCTAGTCTTTCCCATTCTATTTTTTACACTATTTCTTTGCATTGATCACTGAGGAAGGCTTTCTTATCTCTCCTTGCTATTCTTTGGAATTCTACATTCAGGTGGGTATGCATTTCCTTTTCTCCTTCCCTTTAGCTTCTGCTCTTTTCTCAGCTATTTGTAAGGCTTTCTCAGACATTGATTTTTCATTTTTGCATTTCTTTATCTTGGTGTTGGTCTTGATCACTGTCTCCTGTACAATGTCACGAAACTCTATCCATGGTTCCTCAGGCACTCTATCAGGTCTAATCTCCTGAATCCACTGTATCATCAAAAAAGCAAAAGATTTCCAGATAAACATCTACTTTTGCTTTATTGACTATGCCAAAACCTTTGACTGTGTAGATCACTAGAAACTGTGGAAAATTCTTAAAGAAATGGAAATATCAGACCACCTGACCTAGCTCTTGAGAAATCTGTATGCTTGTCAAGAAGCAACAGGTAAAACCAGACATGGAACAACAGACTGGTTCCAAATTGGGAAAAGAGTACATCAAGGCTGTATATTATCACCCTGCTTATTTAACTTTTATGCAGAATACATCATGCGAAATGCTGGGTTGGGTGAAACACAAGCTGGAATCAAGATTGCCGGGAGAAATAATAGCCCAAGATATGCAGATGACACCACCTTTATGGCAGAAAGTGAAGAAGAACTAAAGAGCCTCTTGATGAATGTGAAAAAGGAGAGTGAAAAGTTGGCTTAAACCTCAACATTTAGAAAACTAAGATAATGGCATCCAGTCTCATCACTTCATGGCAAATAGATGGAGAAGCAATGGAAACAATGACAGATTTTATTATCTTGGATTTCAAAATCACTGCAGATGGTGACTGCAGCCATGAAATTAAAAAATTCTTGCCCCTTGGAAGAAAAGCTATGAGAAACCTTGACAGCATAAAAATCAGAGACATTACTTTGCCAACAGAGGTCCATCTAGTCAAAGCTATGGTTTTTCCAGTAGTCATGTATGGATGTGAGAGTTGGACTATAAAGAAAGCTGAGCACCAAATAATTGATGCTTTTGAAATGTGTAGAAGACTCTTGAGAGTCCTTTGCACTGCAAGAAAATCCAACCAGTCCATCCTAAAGGAAGTCAGCCCTGAATACTCATTGGAAGGACTGATGCTGAAGCTTAAACTCCAATATTTTGACCACTTGATATGAGAAACTGTGTCCTTGTAAAAGATCCTGATGCTGGGAAAGATTCAAGGCAGGAGGAGTAGGGCACAACAGAGGATGAGATGGTTGGATGTCATCACCAACTGGATGGACATGAGTTTGAGCAAGCTACATTAGTTGGTGATGGACAAGGAAGCCTGGAGTACTGCATTCCGTGGAGTTGTAAAGAGTCGGACATGACTGAGTGACTGAACTAAACATGTTCATCATCATTTTCCAGATTATTTCCCCCAAAAGAGTCACTAAAGTTGGTGATTTGTTTATTTTCAGAACAAGAGTCATTGAAAGCTAATTTCCTCCTGTCCTGACCTTCTATACATGTTTAAATAATGAATTCAAGGCCAAATTACAACAGAGAATAGAGTCAGCTTTTTTCTTTTTTCATTGACAGCATTAATTCAAAAAGTTGATTTTCTTACCTGTATAAGTTAGTCATTCACATCATTGTCTATCCATATTGTAACTTTGCTTGTCTTACCATGCTTACTACATTATAAGTAGAATTTTAGATAAAATTACAGTAACTTTTATGATATGATTTAGATCTGTGACAAATTTTTTTATTACTCTTTCAATTTTATCTCTTCACCAGTGCTTCTGTTGATAACTTCATCTAATTTACCTTCAGTTCATAGACCAAATTAGGAGTCATCCAAATTGCTTTGTCTTGCCAAAATTGTGGCAAGGTTTTATTCTATCACACTGTGATAAATTAATAACAACACCTCGACAGGATCTTCAGTAGGACAGGTATAAGGAATAATTTAGTGTTTGAATTTTTTAGCAGGGCAATGTTAGCATGATTTATGTCTCTTTCACAGTGTTGAAAAGGAAAGCTAAGATCTACTAAAGGATTCCATACCTGCAGCAATGGGCTGTCAAGCCAAAAAATAACCCAACAAGAAAAAGTCCAAACCAAGAAGGGGGAGTGTATACCTCATAAACAAGCATCGAGTGCAGCATCTATACTCTTAGAAGAACCGAATGTGCTAACCTCTTGGAGAAGGGAAAACACATCAGCTACCTCAATGCATTCTGTTTCCTTTCTAAATGCAATAAACATATTAAAATACTCAACTCTTATCTCACTTAATTTTTCCTATAATGCATCTTTAGAAAATAACCTCTTGCTACAACACAACTATAGTGGCACAGGTTTTATTTCATTAAATTGTAGCTAAAATGGTACCACTCTTTTTTGGCACATTTCTAGTTTCTATAGAAGGGAATTAACAAGCTGTTGTTTATATCCTTGGCGGGGGGGGAACACATCAATTAAGAAAAGACTTCTTTTCAAGCAGGTGTTTCAGCATGTAAAAAGTAGAATTACATCTAATAGCTATATCCCAATATAACTTTTTGTTGTTGTTGAGGATAATAATGCCAGCTAAAGACAGCTGCTAAGCTTTATTCATCTATTTTTTTTAAGCTAAGAAACTTCTAGTTTACATCACTGTAACTGAATTTATTGCCTTTGACATATATCGATAAATACAAATGCATAATAATCTTGAGAAGGCTGCCCTGCTGCTATCTCTTGGAATTCTGTGAGCTTCTATATAACACTAACATAGATTCCACTGATCTGTATATCTGTCTCATCAACCTCTCTCTATGCTGATTTTACAAACGAGTTTATATTTTATGTAATATTCGATATAATATTCTATTAAATATCTATAATTCCATGTTAATATCAGTCTTCCCCAATATATTGTAGACTCCATAGAAGCAGGTACCATTGTTTTGTATTCACTACCTTTTTTTCCCCTCACTTTTCTGTGGGCCTGGCTTCCCGACTGGCACTAGTGGTAAAGAACTCCCCTGCCAAATGCAGGAGATATGAGACCTGCTTCGATCCCTGGGTCGGGAAGATCCGCTGGAGGAGGTCATGGTAACCCCCTCCAGTATTCTTGCCTGGAGAATCCCATGGGCAGAGCAGCCTGGCTGGCTAAAGCCCATAGGATCGCACAGAGTTAGACATGACTGAAGTGACTTAGCTCTCTCTCTGATACACAGCAGGATTTAAGAGAAAAATGTTCTCTGAATACTACACTGTTGCTGCTGCTGCTGCTGCTGCTAAGTCGCTTCAGTCGTGTCTAACTCTGTGCGACCCCATAGACTGCAGCCCACCAGGCTCCTCTGTCTCTGGGATTCTCCAGGCAAGAATACTGGAGGGGGTTGCCATTTCTTTCTCCAATACATGAAAGTGAAAAGCGAAAGTGAAGTCTCTCAGTCGTGCCCGACTCTTAGCAACTCCATGGACTGCAGCCTACCAGGCTCCTCTGTCCATGGGATTTTCCAGGCAAGAGTACTGGAGTGGGGTGCCATTGCCTTCTCCGGAATACTACACTACTGCATATGAAAAATTCTTTCGCTTGAGTGAATATGAAAGCATCAAAAAATTTTGTTCAGAATGACTACACAACTTACTGAAACAAAAACTGTACTAATCTAACTGCAAATAGTTATATACAATATACAAGAAAGAATAGAAGGTTTGATTCTTATATCAGTGGCCAGATCTTTCTCACTAAAAACCTGGTGAACTGATGTTTTCTTTTTCTGTTGAATCTTTATGGACCTCCTTCTGTATGTCCTACCTAGTTCTGTCCCACACTGGAGAGTCTCCATTTGTTGTAGGATCTTTGTTACTAGTCCTTATTACTAGTCACAGGCTTCCCTGGTGGTTCAGTGGTAAAGAATCTGACTGCCAGTGCTGGAGACTTGGATTCGATCCCTGGGTCTGGAAGATCCCCTGAAGAGGGAGATGGCAACCTGCTCCAGTATTCTTGCCTGGAAAATCCCATGGACAGAGGAGCCCGGTGGACTACAGTCCACAGGATCACAGGAGAGTTTGGCATTACTTAGCAAATGAACAACAATAACATTACAGATGGTCACAGAAAATACTTGGACCATGCTGATATTTCCAATACATTACACAGGCTTCAAATATGTGAACTTTATCTTTGGTGTTGGATAATTTCAACTTTGGTGTTGGTAAAATATTCTTAACTTCTTTCCTGGGATATAGATAAGTCACTTAGAAACATTTTGATCCTTCAGATCTTGCTTTAAAAATCTGCTAGTAAGAACAAGAGATGTTCTCAAGCTTTTGCAAATTGTTCCTTATTACCGAGGTGACCTGTGGAATCAAGGTTTTTCTGCCTGTCTGGTGGGAACCAGCACCATTCCCAGTCCTGCATGAAAGGTTTGTACTTTTCTTCTAATCTTTTTAGAAGATTCTTTTCCTAGCCTTGAGTCATTTTCTCTCATGCCTATGATCATCAGTGCTCTGCTGAATAGACAAGGGATAACTTCTATATAGCTCTCTGCCCTCTAACAATGTCCTACAGATTCTCTCCTCCATGGTATTCTTATCACTTGGAAACATTGCTCAATTCAGAAGAGTCCCTTAGGCTACACTTGGTCTCCTCCTTTCAATGTCTTGAAAATTCTCTCAGTGCAGTAAACTGAGAATTTCTTGAAATCAGAACTCATCTACTTTGGTTGCTGTAAGGAATTACTCTCCTCTGTTACCTGATGTCCTGAATCTTCAAAATTGTTGTCATATATATTTGCTGTTGTAGTTTGTATTTTTATTATACATTTTAGATCAGTTTTATGGTCACAGCAAAATTGAACAGAAAGTAGAAAGTGTTCTCATACACAGCCTACTCCAGCCCAGACACAGCTTCCCCAGATATCAATATTCTGCACTATAATTTGTAACTTGTTACAGCCTATAACCTTTTATGGACACATCATTATTACTCAAAACCAGTAGTTTGAGTTAGTGTTCACTCTTAGTTGTTGTTGTATACTCTATGGGTTTTTGCAAATGTGTAATGACAAGTATCCACAGTTAGAGTAGAATACAGAATACTTCAAATACTCTGAAAATTCTATGTGCACTTCCTATTCACTTCTTCCTCACCCATAACTATGGCAACCGCTGATCTTCTTATTGTCTCTATATTTTTTCCTCTTCTAGAATATTTTGACATTCAGAATGTCACATATATAGAATCACACAGAATGCAGTCTTTTCAGATTGGTTTCTTTCATTTAGTCACATGTGTGTTAAAGTTCATTCATGGCTTTTCATGTCTTGATAGCTCATTTCTTCTTCTTTTGTAATTTTTTTAAATTTATTTATCATTGTGCTGGATCTTTGCTCTAGTTGCAGAGAGCAGGGATTACTCTTTATTTCCTTGCATGCACTTCTCATTGTGGTGGCTTCTCTTGTGGAGAACACTCTCTAGGGTGTTCAGGCTTTGGAAGTTTTGGTTCCTGGGCTGCAGAACACAGGCTCAGTAGCTGTGGGGCACAGGCTTAGTTGCTGCAAGGCAGGTGGGACCTTTCTGGACCAGGAATTGAACCCATGTCTCCTACATTGGCAGGTGGATTCTTTACCACTGACACACCAGGGAAGCCCTCGTTTCTTTTTAGTGCAGAACATGTCACTGTCCTAAATATATTGCAGTTTATTTGTCCATTCATTGACTGAAGGCCATGTTGGTTGCTTCCAAGATTTGGCAATTATAAATAAAGAGTCTAAATCTTCACGTGCAGGTTTTGCATGGACTTTGGGTAAATAACAAGTAGAGTGATGGATCATACTGTAAGAGTATGTTTAGTCTTATAAGAAATTGCCAAACTCTCTTCTGTAATGGCCATACCATTTTGCATTTTCAACAGCAGTGAATCAGAGCTCCTATTGCTCTATACCCTTGTCAGCATTTGATGTTGGATTTGGTAATTCTAATAGTTTAGTTCAGTTCAGTCGCTCAGTTGTGTTCGACTCTTTGTGACTCCATGAACTGCAGTACGCCAGGCCTCCTTGTCCATCATCAACTCCCGGAGTCTACACAAACCGTTGTCCATCGAGTCGGTGATGCCATCCAACCATCTCATCCTCTGTCGTCCCATTCTCCTCCTGCCCTCAATCTTTCCCAGCATCAGGGTCTTTTCAAATGAGTCATTTCTTCACATCAGGTGGCCAAAGTATTGAAGTTTCAGCTTCAACATCAGTCCTTCCAGTGAACACCCAGGAAAATCTCCTTTAGGATGGACTGGTTATTAGATCTCCTTGCAGTCCAAGGGACTCTCAAGACTCTTCTCCAACACCACAGTTCAAAAGCATCAATTCTTCAGTGCTCAGTTTCCCTATATTCCAAATCTCACATCCATATATGACCACCGGAAAAACATAGCCTTGACTAGACGGACCTTTGTTGAAAGTAATGCCTCTGCTTTGCAATATGTTGTCTAGGTTGGTCATAACTTTCCTTCCAAGGAATATGAGTCTTTTAATTTCACAGTTGCAATCACCATCTGCAGTGATTTTGGAAACCAGAAAAATAAAGTCAGCCACTGTTTCCACTGTTTTCCCATCTATTTGCCATGAAGTGATGGGACTGGATGCCATGATCTTAGTTTTCTGAATGTTGAGCTTTAAACCAACTTTTTCACTCTGCTCTTTCACTTTCATCAAGAGGCATTAAATAAGCAGGGTGACAATATACAGCCTTGACATACTTTTTTTTCTATTGGAACCAGTCTGTTGTTCCATGTCCAGTTCTAACTGTTGCTTCCTGACCTGCATACAAATTTCTCAAGAGGCAGGTCAGGTGGTCTGGCATTCCCATCTCTTTCAGAATTTTCCACAGTTTATTGTGATCCTCACAGTCAAAGGCTTTGGCATAGTCATTAAAGCAAAAATAAATGTTTTTCTGGAACTCTCTTGCTGTTTTGATGATCCAGCAAATGTTGGCAATTTGATTTCTGGGTCTTCTGCTTTTTCTAAAACTAGCTTGAACATCTGGAATTTCATGGTTCACGTATTGCTGAAACCTGGCCTGGAGAATTTTGAGCATTACTTTATCAGTGTGTGAGATGAGTGCAATTGTGCAGTTTTTGGAACATTCTTTGGCATTGTCTTTCTTTAGGATTGGAAGGAAAACTAACATTTTCCAGTCCTGTGGCTACTGCTGAGCTTTCCAAATTTGCTGACATATTGAGGGCAGTACTTTCACAGCATCATCTTTCAGGATTTGAAATAGCTCAACTGGAATCCCATCACCTCCACTAGCTTTGTTCCTAGTGATGCTTTCTAAGGCCCACTTGACCTCACATTCCAGGATGTCTGGATTCCAATATTTAGGTATTGGTATCTTGTTGTTTTAGTTTTCAGTTGCCTGCTTACTTATAATGTGGACCTTTTTAATATGGTTATTTGCCACTGCTTATCTTCAACTGTTTACCTAATACAATATAAAGTAGACTGCTATTCAAGGAATCATGGTTTCATCAGATTCTTTGAGGTAAAAGATTTAAATAAGTAACATGTATTCTGGTTGTAGATATGTTTGTTGTAAGGGTTATTATCAGATTAAGTAATTATTTTCTTAAGTAATTCTTTGGCTAAGAATTTTACAATAGTTCAGTCCAGTTCAGTTCAGTTCAGTCACTCAGTCATGTCCAACTATTTGCAACCCCATGAATCTCAGCATGCCAGGCCTCATCAAATTATTTTTACTTATCAATTTTGTCTGTTCTTTTTAAAATCTTGATTCATGTTATTAGATTTCATACCTTTTAAAATTCTAAAACAATAAATATTTTCTAAAAAGTATTTTGATTTTTTTCTAATCTGGGTTTACACTCTGTTTCACTTGTTTCTAGACTTTTGCTTATTGCAATCATCACTTTCTTAATTTTTTTTGAAATGAGATCCTTATTATATAGAAGTTTAGGTAATTGATTTTCAGATTTATATTTTTAAATACAATAAAATGCTTATATACTCCTCTCT
>SJYQ01001762.1:115900-158580 GCA_006410935.1 Redunca redunca
TAAGTATTTTATTCTTTTCATTACAATGGTGAATGGAATTGTTTCCTTAATTTCTCTTTCTATTTTCTCATTATTAGTGTATAGGAATGCAAGGGATTTCTGTGTATTGATTTTATATCCTGCAACTTTACTATATTCTTTGATTAGCTCTAGTAATTTTCTGGTGGAGTCTTTAGGGTTTTCTATGTAGAGGATAATGTCATCCGCAAACAGTGAGAGTTTTACTTCTTCTTTTCCAATGTGGATTTCTTTTATTTCTTTTTCTGCTCTGGTTGCTATGGCCAAAACTTCCAAAACTATGTTGAATAGTAGTGGTGAGAGTGGGTACCCTTGTCTTGTTCCTGACTTTAGGGGAAATGCTTTCAATTTTTCACCATTGAGGATAATGTTTGCTGTGGGTTTGTCATATATAGCTTTTATTATGTTGAGGTATGTTGTTTCTATTTCTGTTTTCTGGAGAGTTTTTATCATAAATGGATATTGAATTTTGTCAAAGGCCTTCTCTGCATCTATTGAGATAATCATATGGCTTTTATTTTCCAATTTGTTAATGTAGTGTATTACATTGATTGATTTGCGGATATTGAAGAATCCTTGAATCCCTGGGATAAAGCCCCCTTGGTCATGGTGTATGATCTTTTTAATGTGTTGTTGGATTCTGATTGCTAGAATTTTGTTAAGGGTTTTTGCATCTATGTTCACCAGTGATATTGGCCTGTAGTTTTCTTTTTTTGTGGCATCTTTGTCAGGTTTTGGTATTAGGGAGACTGTGGCCTCATAGAATAAGTTTGGAAGTTTACCTTCCTCTGCAATTTTCTGGAAGAGTTTGAGTAGGATAGGTGTTCAGTTCAGTTCAGCTCAGTCACTCAGTCGTGTCCGACTCTTTGCGGCCCCATAGATCACAGCATGCCAGGCCTCCCTGTCCATCACCAACTTCTGGAGTTCACTCAGATTCACGTCCATCGAGTCAGTGATGCCATCCAGCCATCTCATCCTCTGTCGTCCCCTTCTCCTCCTACCTCCAATCCCTCCCAGCATCAGAGTCTTTTCCAATGAGTCAACTCTTCGCATGAGGTGGCCAAAGTACTGGAGTTTCAGCTTTAGCATCATTTCCTCCAAAGAAATCCCAGGGCTGATAGGTGTTAGCTCTTCTCTAAATTTTTGGTAGAATTCAGCTGTGGAGCCAACTGGACCTGGGCTTTTGTTTGCTGGAAGATTTCTGATTACAGTGTCAAGTTCTGTCCTTGTCATGGGTCTGTTAAGATTTTCTATTTCTTCCTGGTTCAGTTTTGGCAAGTTGTACTTTTCTATGAATTTGTCCATTTCTTCTGCATTGTCCATTTTATTGGCATATAATCACTGATAGTAGTCTCTTATGATCCTTTGTATTTCTGTGTTGTCTGTTGTGATCTCTCCATTTTCATTTCTAATTTTATTGATTTGACTTTTCTCCCTTTGTTTCTTGATGACTCTGGCTAATGGTTTGTCAATTTTATTTATTCTTTCAAAGAACCAGCTTTTGGCTTTGTTGATTTTTGCTATGGTCTCTTTTGTTTCTTTTGCATTTATTTCTGCCCTAATTTTCAAAATTTCTTTCCTTCCACTAACTCTGGGGTTCTTTATTTCTTCCTTTTCTAGTTGCTTTAGGTGTAGAGTTAGGTTATTTATTTGACTTTTTTCTTGTTTCTTGAGGTATGCCTGTATTACTATGAACTTTCCCCTTAGCACTGCTTTTACAGTGTCCCACAGGTTTTGGGTTGTTGCGTTTTCATTTTCATTCATTTCTATGCATATTTTGATCTCTTTTTTAATTTCTTCTGTGATTTGTTGGTTATTCAGCCTCCATATGTTGGAATTTTTAATAGTTTTTCTTCTGTAATTGAGATCTAATCTTACTGCATTGTGGTCAGAAATGATGCTTGGAATGATTTCATTTTTTTTTTTTTTTAATTTACCAAGACTAGATTTATGGCCCAGGATGTGATCTATCCTGGAGAAGGTTCTGTGAGCACTTGAGAAAAAGGTGAAATTCATTGTTTTGGGGTGAAATGTCCTATAGATATCAATTAGGTCTAACTGGTCTATTGTATGGCTTAAAATTTGTGTTTCCTTCTTAAATTTCTGTTTAGTTGATCTATCCATAGGTGTGAGTGGGGTATTAAAGTCTCCCACTATTATTGTGTTATTGTTAATTTCCCCTTTCATACTTGTTAGCATTTGTCTTACATATAGTGGCGCTCCTATGTTGGGTGCATATATATTTACAATTGTTATATCTTCTTCTTGGATTGATCCTTTGATCATTATGTAGTGTCCTTTTTTGTCTCTTTTCACATCCTTTGTTTTGAAGTTTATTTTATCCGATATGAGTATTGCTACTACTGCTTTCTTTTGGTATCTGTTTGCATGGGATATCTTTTTCCAGCCCTTCACTTTCAGTCTGTATGTGTCCCCTGTTTTGAGGTGGGTCTCTCATAGACAATATATATAGAGGACATAGACAAAACACTCTCTGACATAAATTACAGAAGGATCCTCTATGAGCCACCTCCCAGAATATTGGAACTAAAACCAAAAATAAACAAATGGGACCTAATTAAACTTAAAAGCTTCTGCACAACAAAGGAAACTATAAACAAGGTGAAAAGACAGCCTTCAGAATGGGAGAAAATAATAGTAAATGAAGAAACTGACAAACAACTAATCTCAAAAATATACAAGCAACTCCTGCAGCTCAATTCCAGGAAAATAAATGACCCAATCAAAAAATGAGCCAAAGAGCTAAATAGACATTTTTCAAAGAAGACATACAGATGGCTAACAAACACATGAAAATATGTTCAACATCACTCATTATCAGATAAATGCAAATCAAAACCACAATGAGGTACCATTTCATGCCAGTCAGAATGGCTGCTATCCAAAAATCTACAAGCAATAAATGCTGGAGAGGGTATGGAGAAAAGGGAACCCTCTTACACCGTTGGTGGGAATGCAAACTAGTACAGCCACTGTGGAGAACAATGTGGAGATTCCTTAAAAAACTGGAAATAGAACTGCCTTATGACCCAGCAATCCCACTGCTGGACATACACACCGAGGAAACCAGAACTGAAAGAGACACGTGTACCCCAATGTTCATCGCAGCACTGTTTATAATAGCCAGGACATGGAAGCAACCTAGATGTCCATTAGCAGATGAATGGATAAGAAAGCTGTGGTACATATACACAATGGAGTATTACTCAGCCATTAAAAAGAATACATTTGAATCAGTTCTAATGAGTTCTAATGAAACTGGAGCCTATTATACAGAGTGAAGTAAGCCAGAAAGAAATACACCAATACAGTATACTAACACATATATATGGAATTTAGAAAGATGGTAACGATAACCCTGTATGCAAGACAGCAAAAGAGACACAGATGTATAGACAGTCTTTTGGACTCTGTGGGAGAGGGAGAGGGTGGGGTGATTTAGGAGAATGGCATTTAAATATGTATAATATCATATAAGAAATGAATCGCCAGTCCAGGTTTGATGCATGATACAAGAAGCTTGGGGCTGGTGCACTGGGACAACCCAGAGGGATGGTATGGGGAGGGCGGAGGGAGGGGGGTTCAGGATGGGGAACACGTGTATACCTGTGGCTGAGTCATGTTGATGTATGGCAAAACCAATACAATATTGTAAAGTATTTAACCTCCAATTAAAGAAAAAAAATTTTTTTTTTAAAGAAAATACTTCTCTTTCACTTTTGAAGGATGTTTTTGCAGGGAGAGAGTTTTTTTTTTTTTTTTTTCTCTTCCTCTCTCTGCACTATAAATAGTTCACTTTATTGTTTTGCTTGCACTGTTTCTTAGCAGAGGTTGAACATAATTCCTTTTTTTTTCTCTTTTAGATAAAGCATCTTCCTGGTTTATTTCAGGATTTTACACTTTGATTTTCTACTGTTTGAAAATGATATGCCTCGTGGTAATGTTTGTAGATTTATCCTGTTTGGTCTTCTCTAAGCTTGCTGCATTCTGTGTATGTCATTAATTTGGGTAAGTTGTAAGCAATTATTGTTTTTCTTGTTTCTCTTTCTTCTTCTAGTACTATTATTACACATATATTACATTTTTGAAGTTATCTCCTGGTCTTTGGATATACTGTTCTGTCTTATTACAGCTTTTATTTTCCTTGCATTTTAATATTTAATGTTTCTACTGTTATATCCTAAGGCTCAGATTCTTTATTCAGCCAATCAAGACTAGTGATGAGTCCATCAAAGACATTCTTCATTTCTCTTTCAGTGTTTTTTATCTCTAGCCTTCTTTTTTGGTTCTTTCTTATGATATCCATGTCTCTATTTGAATTGGCCATTTGTTCCTGTATGTTATTTTATCCATTTGAATTATAATGGAGAAACTATTAATAATAGTTGTTTCAAATTTCCAGTCAATAATTTCAACTTCCCTGCCCTATCTGAGGCAAGACCTGATGTTTATTCTCTCTTCCAAAATTTTTGGTTTGAAAGGGGACTTTTTGATTTTAGGTGTCTTATGTTTTGATTGGTTTTTGTTTTCTTGTTTTAGTAGTTGAATATGATGTGTTGGGTAAAAATATCCTATGACTGGCTGTCAGGCTTTTAGGGAGTTTTTGCCTCTGGACTGTGAATTAAACAAATGTTTCTCAGTTTTTGTCCTTTGCTATTAGGTGGAATTAGATTTCAAAGGAGCATGGACTTAGGTTATTCACTTTATGAAGGTCAAGTAAGCTCTGAAAGATCTGTTTAGTTGAGTAGTTCAGTCATGTCTGACTCTTTGTGACCCCATGGACTGCAGCTTGCCAGGATTCCCTGTCCAGCACCAACTCCCAGAGCTTACTTAAACTCATGCCCACTGAGTCAGTGATGACATCTAACCATCTCATCCTCTGGCAGTCCCTTCTCCTCCAGCCTTACATCTTTCCCAGCATCAGGGTTTTTTCCAGTGAGTCAGTTCATCACATGAGGTAGCCAAAATATTGGAGTTTCAGCTTCAGCATTAGTCCTTCCAATGAATATTCAAGACTGATTTCCTTTAGGATGGACTGTTTTGATCTTGCAGTCCAAGGGACTCTCAAGAGTCTTTTCCAACACCACAGTTTAAAAGCATCAATTCTTCGGTGCTCAGCTTTCTTTGTAGTCCAACTCTCACATCCATACATGACTATTGGAAACACCATAGCTTTGACTAGACAGACCTCTGTTGACAAAATGATGTCTCTGCTTTTTAATATTTTGTCTAGGTTGGTCATAGCTTTTCTTCCAAGGAGCAAGCATCTCTGATTTCATGGCTGCATTCACTATGTGCACTGATTTTGGCCCCCCCCCCAAATTCAACCTGTCACTGTTTCCATTGTTTCCACATCTATTTGCCATGAAGTGATGGGACTGGATTCCATGATCTTAGTTTTTTAAATGTTGAGTTTTAAGCCAATTTTTTTCACTCTCCTCTTTCACTTTCATCAAGAGGCTTTTTAGTTTTTCACTTTCTGCCATAAGTGTGGTGTCATCTACATATCTGAGGTTACTAATATTTCTCCCGGAAATCTTGTTCTAGTTTGTGCTTTATCCAGCCTAGCATTTCACATGATGTTCTCTGCATGTAAGTTAAACAAGCAGGGTGACAATATATAGCCTTCACGTACTCGTTCCCCATTTGGAGCCAGTCTGTTCCATGTCCAGTTCTAACTGTTGCTTCGTGACCTGCATACAAATTTCTCTGGAGGCAGGTCAGGTGATCTGTTATTCCCATCTCTTGAAGAATTTTCCACAGTTTGTTGTGATACATGCAGTCAAATGGTTTTGCAATGTCAATAAAGCAGAAATAGATTTTTTTTTTTTTTTCTGGAACTCTCTTGCTTTCTTAATGATCCAGTGGGTGTTTACAATTTGATCTCTGGTTCCTCTGCCTTTTTAAATCCAATTTGAACATCTGGAAGTTCAAGATTCATGTACTGTTAAAGACTGGCTTGGAGAATTTTGAGCATTACTTTCCTAGCATGTGAGAAGAGTGTAATTGTGTGGTAACTTGAATATTTTTTGGCATTGCCTTTCTTTGGGATTGGAATGAAAATTTATCTTTTCCAGTCCTGTGGCCACTGCTAAGTTTTCCAAACTTGCTGACGTACTGACTACAGCACTTTCACAGCATCATCCTGTTAGATTTGAAATAGCTCAACTGGAATTCCATCATCTCTGAGCTTTGTTAGAAGTGATGCTTCCTAAAGCCCACTTTGACTTAGCATTCCAGGATGTCTGGCTCTAGATACCATCGTGGTTATCTGGGTCATGAAGACCTTTTTTGTGTAGTTCTTTTGTATAGCTCTTGCCACCTCTTCTTAATATCTTCTGCTTCTGTTAGGTCCATACCATTTCTTTCCTTTATTGTGTCCATCTTTACATGAAATGTTCCCTTGATATCTCTCATTTTCTTGAAGAGATCACTAGTCTTTCCCATTCTATTGTTTCCTCTATTTGTTTACATTGATCACTGAGAAAGACTTTCTTATCTCTCCTTGCTATTCTTTGAAACTATGCATTTAAATGGGTGTATCTTCCCTTTTCTCCTTTGTCTGTAGCTTCTTTTTTCTCAGCTGTTTGTAAGGCTTTTTCAGACAACCATTTTGCCTTTTTGCATTTCTTTTTCTTGGGGATGATCTTGATCACTGCCTCCCATATAATGACATGAACCTCCATCCATAGTTCTTAAGGCACTCTGTCTGTCAGATCTAATCTCTTGAATCTATTTGTCACTTCCACTGTATAATCATAAGTGATTTTATTTAAGTCATACCTGATTCGTCTAGTGGTTTTCCCCATTTTGTTCAATTTAAGTCTGAATTTGGCAATAAGGTGTTCATGATCTGAGCCACAGCCAGCTCCTAGTCTTCTTTTGTTAACTGTATAGAGCTTCTCCATCTTTGGCTGCAAAGAATATAATCATCTGATTTTGGTACTGACCATCTGGTGATGTCTATGTGAACATTCTTCTTTTGTTTTGTTGGAAGAGGATCGTTGCTATGACCAGTGCATTCTCTTGGCAAAATTCTGTTAACCTTTGCCCTGCTTCATTTTGTACTCCAAGGCGAATTTTGCCTGTTACACCAGGTATCTCTTTACTTCCTACTTTTTCATTCCAGTCCCCTATGATGTAAAGTACATCTTTTTGGTTGTTAGTTTTAGGTCTTCATAGAACCATTCAACCTCAGCTTCTTCAGCATTACTGCTGAGGACATAGACTTGGATTACTGTGATATTGAGATGTTTGTCTTGGAAATGAACAGAAATCATTCTGTCATTTTTGAGATTGCATCCAAGTACTATATTTCAGACTCTTTTGTTGACTATGATGGCTACTCCATTTGTTCTAAGGGATTCTTGCCTTTGGGAATATTACATTTAAGTATAATTCCAAGCTCACCTCTCTTCAAAATCGCACTTATCTGGAAATAAAAAAAAATTAAAAAACACAAAGAAGTCTGTTACCTTGCATGTAAATTGCTTAGTTAAGTTCATTGGCATAGTCTCTGAACTCAGGGTGCACCCCTACAGGAAAAAATAACAATTATAGATAATTATAGATAAAGTCTTGTTAGGAAAGTATGAGCAATTCAGAGTAATTCATTAACAAATATCAACTCAATATAGTGACTCAAAAACTTGATAGATGTAAACCAAGAGTAAATCTAGTAGCTGTCAAAATTCATGTAAAGACTTTGGAATCAAGTCATCTTCAAGAATTGTGGGAGTATGTGGAAGACATCAGTGAGAATAAAAGATGTGTAACTAAGACCAGGGATTCTTACACATCAGTTGCTTTTTTGGAAGTAAAATGGTGAGTATTCAGGGATGACCTGGTTGAAGCTTACATCTGGAGATAATGAAGAACACCTGGTTGCATCAGATAACAAAAGGAAGGTACTTCCTGACAACTGCATTTTAGTTTTGCAGACAAGTATCCATTTTTGGAATTTCATAAACCACTTTCAATGCAAAGAACATAGTGAATATCTATCCATATTTTACCAGTTCTGTCTCACTTATTTTTTAAAATAAATAGTTTTCAGGGTAAATTTTCTTCTTTGTTATACAATATTTTCAAAAATTTAAGGCCATATTTTAAACTGCTTTAGTATACTCACAATTTACTCAAATCCTTCCTGTATTGGTTTAAGAATATGTTGAGATTCTGCTCATAGAAAAACACCGGAGTTGTAAATTGTTAGCTTGGAATAAAATTAGCTAGTTTTATCACAGCTCCCTTTTTCTAATTGGCTACCAAAGACTGGCAGATACTTCTGGTAACTTTTCTGCAAGTCAGCATTTTAAGACAAGATTTCCCATAGGATAGTACAGTAAGGTGTCCCTAGGCTTCCACATCAAAATTCATATTGACAACTTGCCATAAGCCTGAGGGTTAAAGCTAATTAGTAGAGCTTCATTTCTCAAAATAAATTAATTAAATATAAACTTGGCTTGAAATGACTGAACTCTTTTGGAACACTTTAAAAATATTATTACAAATGAGTGACTTAGTTATATACTCTTGTCAAGTTTTCTTGTACTTAGGAATTAACAAAAAGCAAAATAGTGTATTGAAACACTTCTAATGGTAATTCCCTTTACATGACATGCAATATTCTTCATATTCTGACCCTTACCTCACTGTCCAGATTAATCTATGTTTCCACACCAGACAAAACTAAATTTTGACAGGATGTATTTGCATATATTTGTATGCCTAATTATATAGTGTCTTCTCTGTTTGAAATGCTCTTTCCTGACTAGTATTTGAAAATCTTATTATTGTCACAGATCTTTACCTTGAATAGACATCTTCTGAAAGCATTGCTTATTCTCCCAGTAGAGTTTGAAGTCTTTGCTCTTGTATTTAACCTCCTATTATCACAAGTATCTTACATCTATGTCATTGTTTATGGGCATCTACCCATTAGGATCCAAGTTACTAAAAATCAAGGATGCTGTTATGTTTAATAACTATTTGTAGAATGAATGAGTAAGTGCAATGAGGGCAAAAACTTTTTCAGTTCAGTTCAGTTCAGTCGCTCAGTCATGTCCGACTCTTTGCGACCCCATGAACTGCAGCAGGCCAGGGCTCCCTGTCCATCACTAACTCCCAGAGTTCACTCAGACTCACGTCCATTGAGTCAGTGATGCCATCCAGCCATCTCATCCTCAATCATCCCCTTCTTCTCCTGCCCCCAATCCCTCCCAGCATCAGAGTCTTTTCCAATGAGTCAACCCTTGGCATGAGGTGGCCAAAGTACTGGAGTTTCAGCTTTAGTATCATTCCTTCCAAAGAAATCCCAGGGCTGATCTCCTTCAGAATGAACTGATTGGATTTCCTTGCAGTTCAAGGGACTCTCAAGAGTCTTCTCCAACACCACAGTTCAAAAGCATCAATTCTTCGGTGCTCAGCCTTCTTCATAGTCCAACTCTCACATCCATACATGACCACTGGAAAAACCATAGCCTTGACTAAGTGGACCTTAGTCGGCAAAGTAATGTCTCTGCTTTTGAATATGCTATCTAGGTTGGTCATAACTTTTCTTCCAAGGAGTAAGTGTCTTTTAATTTCATGGCTTAAGTCACCATCTGCAGTGACTTTGGAGCCCAAAAAAATAAAGTCTGACGCTTTTTCCACTGTTTCCCCATCTATTTCCCATAAAGTGATGGGGCCAGATGCCACGATCATAGTTTTCTGAATGTTGAGCTTTAAGCCCACTTTTCCGCTCTCCCCTTTCACTTTCATCAAGAGGCTTTTGAGTTCCTCTTCACTTTCTGCCATAAGGGTGGTGTCATCTGCATATCTGAGGTTATTGATATTTCTCCTGGCAATCTTGATTCCAGCTTGTGTTTCTTCCAGTCCAGCATTTCTCATGATGTACTCTGCATATAAGTTAAATAAGCAGGGTGACAATATACAGCCTTGACACACTCCTTTTCCTATTTGGAACCAGTCTGTTGTTCTGTGTCTAGTTCTAACTGCTGCTTCCTGATCTGCATACAGATTTCTCAAGAGGCAGGTCAGGTAGTCTGTTATTCCCATCTCTCTCAGAATTTTCCACAGTTTATTGTGATCCACACAGTCAAAGGCTTTGGGATAGTCAATAAAGCAGAAATAGATATTTTTCTGGAACTCTCTTGCTTTTTCCATGATCCAGCGGATGTTGGCAATTTGATCTCTAGTTCCTCTGCCTTTTCTAAAACCAGCTTGAACATCAGGAAGTTCAGGGTTCACATATTGTTGAAGCCTGGCTTGGAGAATTTTGAGCATTACTTTACTAGCATGTGAGATGAGTGAAAATGTGTGGTAGTCTGAGCATTCTTTGGCATTGCCTTTCTTTGTGATTGGAATGAAAACTGATTTTTTCCAGTCCTGTGGCCACTGCTGAGTTTTCCGAATTTGCTGGCATATTGAGTGCAGCACTTTCACAGCATCATCTTTCAGGATTTGAAAGAGCTCAATTGGAATTCCATCACCTCCACTAGCTTTGTTCGTAGTGATGCTTTCTAAGGCCCACTTGACTTCACATTCCAAGATGTCTGGCTCTAGATGAGTGATCACACCATCGTGATTATTCGGGTCATGAAGATCTTTTTTGTATAGTTCTTCTGTGTATTCTTGAGACCTGCAGTAGTACAGACAAATAGCACTGTACCTCAAGGCAAATAATGTCACCCTGAGGGTGAATAGAGATAAAATCTAGCAGACAATATTAGNTTAAGTCCCAATTATAGTGTGAATGATACCTGCAGTGATATATATTTACTACAGATTTAGCTTCAATATTTCTCACCTAGATGCTCTTCCACAATATTGCTTCATACATATAAAAGTGGTTTCAGGTTACAAAGGGATATTTTCAAATACAATATATATCTGGAGAAAGTTTGTTTCTCAAAATATGTGGTCTCTCCATGGTGTGCTGTAACCCCTCTCGCCAAGACAGCCACTGAGAATTTGGAACAATCGATATTTCTGCTATTCTAAATAAATAAAAAGTAAAACTTTACAAGTGCTTTTGTTATAGATTTACTTGATATAACCTCTATGTCAAATAATTCATTATCTGTTATGCAGAGTGCCTAGTACAGAGTATATGTGTTCAATAATGTTATTCATTATAAAGTGGCCAATAAATTACATTTATTATGATTTTTGGTGGAAATATATTTTATTTATTTTATCTTTGGAATAGTATTTTATAGTATTTTTCTTATCACAATGAATAAACACTTTTATAATTTAAAATGAAATAGGCTTTGTTTTAGACCAAATGTTTGTGTCCTCACACTGCAAATTCATATGTTGGAATTGCAGTTCCACATACAATGGTTTTAGGAAATGGAACATTTGGCCATTGATTTGATCAAATGTGTGGAGCCCTCAAAAATGCATTTGGTGCCTTTATGAGAGTGCTCTCTGTTCACCTTGTAAGGATATAAGGAGAAAATAAGCATCTGTAATCCAGGAAGAGAACCTGCAATAAAAACCTAATTAAGTTGCCCCTGATCTCAAACTTCCAGCCTCCAGTATGATAAGAAATAGCCTTATTGATTAACTGCTTAGTTTATTATATATATATTTTTAATAACAAGCTAGACTGACATGAAGCAGTTCCATAATTTTTTTTTCATATATTTTACTCAACATACTTAAGCCCTTCCAAACAAAAGAACCAAGACCTCCTTTCTTAAGGAAGTTGCATTTTAACAGGGAAGAAAAAGTAATAATTATACAGGTAAATCACACTGTCATAAGGATGATAATGAAAATTATGGAACATAAGATATTGAAGACCAAGTTAAGTATTCACTAGGAAGGAAGCAGGCTGAAATATCAAATTTGGTGTTATTTTCTTGCTGCTTTGAGTAACACTAATAAGGTTCAAAGATAAGCTAAAATTGTTAAGTGATTTTTTAAAAATTAAAATAATCTTAATAATAACTTAGTTTTGCTGCTGCTGATGCTAACTTGCTTCAGTCGTGTCCACCTCTGTGCGACCCCATAGACGGCAGCCCACCAGGCTCCCCGGTCCCTGGGATTCTCCAGGCAAGAACACTGGAGTGGGTGGCCATTTCCTTCTCCATAACTTAGTTTTATACTTCTATAAATCTATGGGAAAGCAAACAATTATTTTTATCATCTTTTGCCAAAATCCTTATTTGAAATACGTGCTAGTTGAGTTGACCAAATCAATTAATCCTTCTGAAATAATGTTGAAAACTTTGCATTTCATGGCTAACTTTGTGAGAGGATAAAAACTAGGGAAATTTTAGCTTATATATTACTTCAATAATTTTATAATAACTAGCAAAATTAAATTACTATTTAGTGAATACACATTCCATGTGAAGATTGTTATCCATTTTATTCATTTTTAAGAAGAGGGGTGATTTCTTTTATTCCTCCTATTTTGCAGTATAATTGAAATGCAATATTCTATTTGTTTCAGATATATAGCATAATCATTTGATATTTTTATACATTATGAAATGATCCCCATGTAAGTCTAGTTACCATCTGTCACCAAAATTCAGTTCAGTTCAGTTGCTCAGTTGTGTCCGACTCTTTGCAACCCCATGAACTGAAGCACGCCAGGCCTCCCTGTCCATCACCAAAGTTATTACAACATTATTAGTTATATTCCTTAAATAAGTCCCAGTGACTTATTTATTTTATAATTGAAAATGTGTACCTTTTCACCCCATCCATCTCTCCTTACCTTCATTTCCCCCTCTTTCTTCTGGCAATCACCAGTTTGTCCTCTGTATCTATGAGTCTGTTTCTGTTTTGCTTTGTTGGTTCCTTTGTTTTGTTTTTAAATTTCCACAACTACGTGAAATCACATGGGATCCATTTTATAGAGTTTATCTCATTTAATTTTTAAGAACCACCACGAAGTAATTATTTTATAATTCCTTAACAGTTGAGAAAATCAGGGTTCAGGGGGATGAAAAAAGTATCCAGATTTGTACTTATATCAAATAACAGAATTAGAACATAAATCCAGTCTTTCTGACTCCGAAGTTAATGATCTTTTCACAATAGCTTCAAATATTTTTTATCTTTTCTACAATCTTCTTTTAATGTTAATAGCAACTGAAATAGGCCTTACACCAAATGAAAGCCTGGTCTTGATATATTTGTACTATTCTCATTTTCACACTTTAGATTCTTATGTAGGACAAAGATAAAAATTCAATTTTCCTTGAATTCTTATAGCAGTTGAATCATTTTTATATGTTAAGAGTTTTCCTAAAAAAAAAAGTGCCTTTCTCTTCCATTATTCTTTTGTTGTGTCACAGACTTGCTAATTACTTCTACCAACTCTTGTGGCATTTTCTTCTGACTTAAGTTATAATGACTCATGCATGAAAGTCAATTATTGAAATGATGATGCAAGACAAGGATGAACAGTGATGAAATGCTGTACTATTCTTATTTCCAAAACAGTCGAATAATACAAATCCAATCTGCATTAGTTCTCTAGTGCTATTATCTTTAGAATAAATCATCTACCATGGCCCATAAGTTAAAATGTAGGTTTTAATGAAAGCTACATTCATCTATAATTAATCTAACTAAATGTGGGATAGAAGGATCAAAACTTACACAATACCATTAATCACTTGCCTTGTTGACAACAACAAAATAATAGAAAGCACAATCTATCAGGCATTTTCTATATGCCAGATACTGTGTGCCAATGACTGCATTTGTTTGTAGTCTTATTTTAGTCTCATATAATCCCTTAAAATTTGTCTTAGTGATGAGGGAAAAGCAACAGATAGGATTTAATACTTTACCTAAATTCATAGATCTACTAAGTTCCTTGGCTAGAATTCAAACCTAGATTTTTCTGTCGATATATCATCTATTACAGTCTCCTTTCTGGAAACAGTACAAACTTCTTCTCAGCACTTGGTTAAGGTTAATATTTCTTCTCTAAGATTATTATCAAAGAAGGTAACATAAAATGGTTACACAGACAAGTAATTTTTAAAGTGTGTCTACAGACTCTAGGCAGCTCAGAGAAAATTCCATGAGACTGCAATGACAACAATTTTCATAGTGATCCTAAAATACATTATTTTTGTCTTTTTCATTGTGCTAGCTTGTACCCTGATAGTGAACCTATAAGTCCTTGGCATGATTCAAGTTTGTGGAATCAAGTAACATTATCATTGCATTCCTCATCTCTACACACTCACAGAAAAAATAACAATAAGAGCATACATAGTGTACATATATATTTGCACTGCTTCTTTTGTTTTACCTTTCTATTTGACATGAAGTGATGGTACCAGATGCCATGATCTAATTATTTTAATGTTGAATTATAAGCCGGCTTTTTCACTCTCCTGTTTCACTCTCGTAAAGAGGCTCTTAAGTTCCTCATCTCTTTCTGCCATTAGAATGGTATCATCTGCATATCTGAGATTTTTTTATATTTCCCCCAGCAATCTTGATTACAGCTTACAACTCATCCAGCCAAGCATCTTACATGATGTATGCTGCATATAAGTTAAATAAACCATGTGACAGTATATAGCCTTGTCATACTCATTTCCTAGTTTTGAACCAGTAAGTTCCATGTAAGGTTCTAACTGTTGCTTCTGGCTCACATATAAGTTATTGAGGATGAGATGGTCTTGTATTCCCATTCCTTCAAAAATTTCCCACAGCTCATTGTAATGCATACGGTCAAAGACTTTCTAGTAGTCAATGAAGCAGAAGTAGATGTTTTTTCTGAAATTCCCTTGCTTTCTCTATGATCCAATGGATGTTGACAATTTGATTTCTGGTTCCTCTACCTTTTCTATACCCAGCTTATGCATCTCGAAGCTCTCAGTAGGTGTACTGCTAAAGCTTAACTAGAAGGATTTTGCCTATAAATTTACTAGCATGGGAAAGAGCACAATTGTCCAATAGTTTGAACATTCTGTGACTCTGCCTTTCTTTGGGATGGGAATGAAAACTGACATTTTCCAGTCCTGGGATCACTGCTGAGTTTTCCAAATTTGCTGGCATGTTGGGCATAGTATATTAACAGCATCATCTTTTAGGATTTGAAATAGCTCAGCTGGAATCCTATCACCTCCACTAGCTTTGTTCATAGTAATGCTTCCTAAGGCCCACTTGACTTCACACTCCAAGATGTCTGGCTCTAAGTGAGTGGCCATACCATTGTAGTTATCTGGGTCATTAAAATCTTTTGTGTATAGTTCTTCTGTGTATTTTGCCACCTCTTCTTAATTTTTCTGCCTCTGTTAGGTCCTTGATGCTTCTTTATCTTACCCATATTTGCATGAAATGTTCCCTTAATATCTCCAAGTTTCTTGCAAAGATCTCTAGTCTTTCCCATTCTATTGTTTTCCTCTATTTCTTTGAGTTGTTCACTTTAGAAGGCTTTCTTATCTCTCCTTGCTATTCTCTGGAACTCTGGATTCAACTGAGTATATCTTTCCCTTTCTTCCTTGCCTGGTGCCTCTTTTCTTTCCTCAGCTATTTGTAAAGCCTTCTCAGACAACTACTTTGCCTTCTTGCATTACTTTTTCTTTAGAATGATTTGGGTCAGTGCCTTCTGTAACATGTTACCAGCTTCTGTCCATAGTTCTTCAGGTACTCTGTTTATCAGATCTAGTCCCTTGAATCAATTCATCACCTCCACTGTTAATCATAAGGGATTTGATTCAGGTCATACAGGAATGGCTTGGTGGTTTTCCCTACTTTCTTCAATTTAAGCCTGCATTTTGAAGTGAGGAGTTAGTGATTTGAGCCACAATCAGCTCCCGGTCTTATTTTTGCTAATGGTGTAGAACTTCTCTACTAGTTCAGTTCAGTTCAGTTGCTCAGTCATGTCCGATTCTTTGCAACCCCATGAAATGCAGCATGCCAGGCCTCCCTGTCCATCACCAACTCCTAGAGTTCACTCAGACTCACGTCCATCAAGTCAGTCATGCCATCCAGCCAACTCATCCTCTGTCGTCCCCTTCTCCTACTGTCCCCAATCCCTCCCAGCATCAGAGTCTTTTCCAACGAGTCAACTCTTCGCATGAGATGGCCAAAGTATTGGAGTTTCAGCTTTAGCATCATTCCTTCCAAAGAACTTCTCTATATTCAGCTGCAAAGAATATAATTAATCTGATTTCGGTATTGACCATTTGGTGATGTCCATGAGTAGAATAGTCTCTTGTGTTGTTAGAAATAGATGTTTTCTATGACCAGTGTGTTCTCTTGGCAAAATTATGTTAGCCTTTTCCCTTCTTCATTTTGTACTCCAAGGCCAAATTTGCCTGTAACACCAGGCATTACTTGATTTCCTACTTTTTCTTTCTAATCCCCTATGATGGAAAAGACTTTTTTTTTTTTTTGGGGGTGTTAGTTCTAGAGGGTCATCATATAACTGGTCAGTTTCATCTTCTTCAGCACCAGTGGTTATGGCATAGACTTGGATTACTGTGATGGTGAATGCTTTGTCTTGAAAATAACCTGAGATCATGGTATCATTTTTGAGATTGCACCCAAGTATTACATTTCAAAGTCTTTTGTTGACTATGAGGGCTACTCCATTTCTTCTAAGGGAATCTTGCCCACAGGTATGGTCATTTGAATTAAATTCGCCTAGTTCTATCCATTTTATTTCACTGATTTTTAAGATGTTGATGTTCACTCTTGCCATTTCCTGATTAACTATGTCCAATTTAGCTTGATTCATGGACCAGGTTCCTATGGTCCAATATTGTTCTTTACAGCACTGGACACTATTTTCACAACTAGCTTCATCCACAGTTGAGTGTTAACACTTTGTCTCAGCCACTTCATTCTTCCTAGAGCTATTAGTAATTGTCCTCTGTTCTTCCCCAGAGCATGTCCTTCTAACCTGAAGGAATCATCTTTCAGTGTCATATCTTTTTCAATTTTCATACTATTCATGGATTTCTCATGGCAAGAATACTGGAGTTGTTTGCCATTCCTTCTTCTGAGGGGCCATGTTTTGACAGAACTCTCCACTATGATCCAGCCATCTTGGGTGGCCCAGCATGACATGAGTCATAGCATCATTGAGTTACATGAACATCTTTGCCATGACAAGGCTGTGATCCATGAAGTGGAAGTCGAAGCAGTAACAGGTTTTCTTTTCTGGCGCTCCAAAATAACTGTGCAGCCATGAAATTAAAAGATACTTGCTTCTTGAAGGGAAAGCTATGACAAAACTTGACAGCATATTAAAAAGCAAAGACATTAGTGTGCTTACAAAGGTCCAGATAGTCAAAGCTATCTTTTTTTTTTTTTTTTTCAGTAGTCATGTACAGATGTCATATTTGGACCATAAAAAAGGCTGAGTGTCAAAGTATTGATGCTTTCAAATTGTGGTGCTGGAGAGGATACTTGAGAGTCCCTTGGACTGCAAGAAGATCAAACCAGTCAGCCCTAAAGAAAATCAACCTTGAATATTCACTGGAAGGACTAATGCTAAAGCTGAAGCCCCTATATGTTGGCCACCTGGTGAGTAGAGCTGACTCTCTGGAAAAGACCCTGATGCTGGGAAAGATTTAAGGCAGAAGGAGAAGTGGGTGGCAGAAGATGAGATGGTTATGTATTATCACTGACTCAATGGACATGAACTTGAACAAATTCTAGGAGATAGTGTAGGACAGGGAAGCCTGGAGTGGTGCATCATAAGGTCACAAAGAGTCAGAGTGACCTAGTGACTGAAAATGATATATGTGTGCGTATATATGTGTGAATAATACATTAGTCACTCAGTAGTGTCTAACTCTTTGTGATGCCAAGGAGTGAACCCACCAGGCTCCTCTGTCCAAGGGATTTGCCAGGCAAGAATACATGAGTGGGTTGCCATGCCCTATCCAAGGGATCTTCCTGATCCAGGGATTGAACCTGTGGCCTCTTGCATTGCAGGCAGATTCTACGGTGGCTCAGGTGGTAAAGAATCTGCCTGAAATGCAAGAGGCCACGGTTCAATCCCTGGATCAGGAAGATCCCATGGACAGGGCATGGCAACCCAGTTATGTATTCTTGCCTGGCAAATGCCTTGGACAAAGGAGACTAGTGGGCTTCAGTCCTTGGCATCACAAAGAGTTGGACACTGCTGAATGGCTAACACTTTCACTTTCGTGTGTGTATGTGTGTGTGTGTGTGTAAAGCATAAAAAGGAATGCTTCAAGTTTTAAGAGTTTGCAACTACATCTTTGAGCTTCCCTGGTAGCTCAATGGTAAAGAATCTGCCTGTCAATGCATGAGACACAGGTTCACTCCCTGGGCTGGGAAGATCCCGTGGAGAAAGAAATGGCAGCCCACTCCAGTATTCTTGACTGGAAATAACCATGGACAGAGGGATCTGATGGGCTACATACAGTCCACTGGGTTGAAGAGTCAGATATTACTTAGCGACTAAGCAAATACTAGACAAACTGCATTGTTTCCTCTTACTACAAGAGGTAGCATCATAATTCTGGATTATCAGTTCAATTCAGTTCAGTCGCTCAGTCGTGTCCGACTCTTTGTGACCCCATGAATCACAGCACGCCAGCCCTCCCTGTCCATCACTAACTCCTGGAGTTCACTCAGACTCACGTCCATCAAGTCAGTGATGCCATCCAGCCATCTCATCCTCTGTCGTCCCCTTCTCCTCCTGCCCCCAATCCCTCCCAGCATCAGTCTTTTACAAAGAGTCAACTCTTCGCATGAGGTGGCCAAAGTACTGGAGTTTCAGCTTTAGCATCATTCCTTCCAAATAAATTCCAGGGCTGATCTCCTTTAGAATGGACTGGTTGGTCTCCTTGCAGTCCAAGGGACTCTCAAAAGTCTTCTCCAACACCACAGTTCAAAAGCATGAATTCTTCAGCACTCAGCCTTCTTCATAGTCCAACTCTCACATCCATACATATTATGGTGGATGCTAAGTAAAGAGTATTTATTTTTAGATATCTGTTTAAAACTCCTGGAGTCTGCACCAATGAAATTAATCTTTCCTCCACTATTTCCACAATAAACTGTGGAAAATTCTGAAAGAAATGGGAATACCAGACCACCTAACCTGCCTCTTGAGAAACCTATATGCAGGTCAGGAAGCAGCAGTTAGAACTGGACATGGAACAACAGATTGGTTCCAAATAGGAAAAGGAGTACATCAAGACTGTATATTGTCACCCTGCTTATTTAACTTCTAGGCAGAGTACATCATGAGAAATGCTGGACTGGAGAGTGAAAAGTTGGCTTAAAGCTCAACATTCAGAAAACGAAGATCATGGCATCCGGTCCCATCACTTCGTGGCAATTAGATGAGAAAACAGTGGCTGACTTTATTTTTCTGGGCTCCAAAATCACTGCAGATGTTGATTGCAGCCATGAAATTAAAAGAGACTTTCTCCTTGAAAGGAAAGTTATGACAAACCTAGACAGCATATTCAAGACATTACTTTGCCAACAAAGGTCCATCTAGTCAAGACTACGGTTTTCCCAGTGGTCATATATGGATGTGAGAGTTTTCTATAAAGAAAGCTGAGAGCTGAAGAGTTGATGCTTTTGAACTGTGGTGTTGGAGAAGACTCTTGAGAGTCCCTTGGACTGCAAAGATATCCTAAAGGAGTCCATCCTAAGGAGTCCAACCAGTCCATCCTAAAGGAGATCGGTCATGGGTGTTCATTGGAAGGACTGATGTTGAAGCTGAAACTCTAATACTTTGGCCACCTGATGTGAAGAGCTGACTCATTTGAGAAGACCCTGATTATGGGAAAGATTGAGGGCAGGAGGAGAAGTGGACAACAGAGGATGAGATGGTTGGATGGCATCACCGACTGGACGCACATGGGTTTGGGTGAACTCCGAGAGTTGCTAATGGCCAGGGAGGCCTGGTGTTTTGCGGTTCATGGAGTCACAAAGAGTCAGACACGACTGAGTGACTGAACTGAACACTATTTTGCAGTTACATTTGTTCTGTGCTTCTAGCATATTTCAGTCTGCTTTCCCAAGTTATTAATTTTTTTTCAATGTACTTCCCATTTTTACTGGACAGAACAGATACGTATTTTTTAAATTGGCTTTACAATACATGGTTTTATCACTGGCTTACAACTAAACATACTGTGAACATTTTCTTTTACCACCATTGATATAATTGCATAGTATAGAGAAATCATAATGTATTAAGCAAACTTTATATATCAGGGGAATTTAGATAGTTTTTTTAAAGGAGACTTTATGCTTTTTACAAATCCTTCAAAACACAGGTGCTCTTGTCCCATACAGCTTCTTATAGATAATAGAAACTTGCCCTTCAACTTAGCCTTTTAACTTGCTTCTCTGTAGCCACTGGTCAACCACGACATTCATTTTGTTTTCTCAAATCTGTCCCATTTGGTCCCACTTTTCTACCTAGTCACCCAGGATACAGGCACACCTCCATCACTCTAGCACCCTGTCTCTTACCATGGACATCTGCCCTCTCCCTTCTCCTCTTCTCCCCTTACAGGTCCTTCCTTTCCAAGATACTATCTTAACTGATGTCAATCAACTCCATTCAAAGCTTTATGCTCAGTTCCACATTGAGAGTAACCTTTAATTATCTGAATATAGAATTCCACTGTTTAAAGGAAATTATTTGTAAGCCCTTGGCAGTTACATGTATCAGAAACACAGGAGTTGGGCACAAGATATGGTTTATTCTTTTTTTTTTTTTTTTTTTTTTAGTTTTTTGGAGAGGGCAGGGCAGAGGAAAGTAATTGGTGCTTCAAGAAAATCTTTTTAGGAACCACAGGGAAATCTATTCACTATTTCAAGGCAACTAACCAATTATCATCTCTCAGTTGGGACATTAGAGAGACAGCCTTTACAGGTCATGAAATCTGCATGACAAATGTTGAAAACAAATGTGGGTTAATAATAACTTTGTATAGCAAGGCACATACCAGGTAGCATAAGAGCACATGCAGACAGTGTTAATTCTGGAGTCCTGGAAGCTGTGAGGTGCTCAGCCATCATATGGCCATCACAACCAAATAGGAATGACTGAGGAAAGCAGCGAAGCTGGCCATGCCAGCATTTACACATGGAACACTTCCTGAGCAGCCAGATGTCATGGCGGGCACAGACCCACAGTTCTCTTTGTGAGAGTCATGCTCACAGTTGCGTCCACAGAAAGAAGGAGGGCAGGTACGAAAGGACCCAAGCATGCAGGTTCCCCCATTCAAACAGCAGGTTCTGTTCAGCTCCTTACTCTTTTGGATTCCTGTGGATGCTACAAACTGGGAAGGCTGGTGATGAATTTCAGGCTCCTCTTGGGACCAAAGGCCATCGTCTCTGAAGGCCAGCTCTCCCTGTGATGAACGGGCAAGTTTAAGGGTGCCCAATCCAGCGACTAATCCCAGTTCAAGTGCTCTGGAAAAGGCTATGATCAAAATCACACTGTAAGAGAAGTGCTGCATTTTCCTCTGGTCTGTGGCCCCTAACAATTTAGAAGGAAAAAAAAAAAAATTAACCCGGCTTTAATTCACAGTCATTGCCAAACATCCCAAAGGAAAATGTTAATTTCTTGACGTGAAAAAGAGCATTTTCAAAGAAAAATATCCCAGATGAGAAATATGCTTTCCCCCAAAGTTCTTAGAAACAGAAGTTGGGCTGTCCGTGAAACTAGGGGACTCCTCCCCAGGTTATTTGTTACATAATTTTGTTCATCATCAGCTTGTGATCTGCTGTGTTCAGGGACTACAACATAATCATCTTTGTACCCTCCACTTCACCCAGTAGATTGTTTTGCTCTTTAATTGTTCATGTTTTTCCTTGCTTGACTTAGAAGCCTTAAGAGAATAGGTTTGAAATATCAAAATGTGAGCAGACAGATAACTGGATAGGCTGTGAGAGTGACCTTCCAACACATTTAAACTTTCCCCAGTATTGTCATTTATTTCAGTAATTCTGTTTACCAGACTAAAGTCAGACATCTCTGAAAAATAGGGAGGGTGTCAGAACGATAGCAAAGGCAGTGGAAGACTGATTACATCTTCTCTGGCTACTACAGTAAGTGCTGCAGCATCAAGATCAATATTACAGAATGAAATACCAAGAATCAATTGTGACAAATCAAAAACAAAACCTTGTTTAGCTGAAAATTTAGCCTGGACTTAAGTTGTATCCACAGTGGAATAGAAATAGTCTAGGTCAACCTCCATGAGAAAATTCTTTCCACAAGAACATTAGGCATTTCAAGTATGACAGTAACAAATTCTGTTAGTGTGAGATAAGGGTCATTCTGGACACAGCATGTGATGTTCTCAGATTAGTCTCATTTCCATCCCCAGCATAATTAGAATTTATGCTGAATCTCACTGCTTTAAAGAGAGTTGGACTGGGAATTTAAATAAAAGTGAAAGTTCTGTTTCACTAAAAACTATTTGAAGTGTTGATTAAGACCCATATAGCATGGTTTTATTTACAGTCTTAGCATGATATAATAAAAAGTGAGGAGAAACATTATTTTTCACATTGTAACTCAGTATATTAGAGTTTTGGCAGCTTGAGAATTCCAATGTGCCAAGCATATTAAGCTGTAAAAAGAGTTGTCTTGTGGATCTAGTGGAACATAGAAACAGGGCCCCAAACAACTCTTACTACCTAGTAAATGCAGGGGAACCCCTAGAAAATGAAGTGAGGCATGAGAAGAGAGCATAAGTGGCAATGCCACACAAAATCTAAAAAGATTGTTCATAATCACTTATTAAACATACCTTGTTCTTCCTAAAATTGTCACAAGGGACTTTGCTGTAGATAAATTCCCACAAACGGGAACAACAGTAGTCTGAAATAGACTATATGTAAATAATTGCATATGTTTCTTTTTTATATCTGTCCACCGTTTATTCACCGTTGTAATCTCATTCATTTAAAAGGATAAATCTAGGCATCTATTATCATCTTTAAATCTCTCCATCTACAGACCCCAGTGGGTGTTTCATAAGTGTTTGACCAGCTAGTATTGGACTGGAATGAGCTGGTTAATAGATGGTGCATCTGATTTTTAGTAAAACACTGGAATTTTCCCCAGAGAGTGGGGGTGGGGGGTGGGATGAGAATAAATACCTTGGTACTTTGAGTTTGGATTATGATCAAACAGGCTGAAAAGATCCCCACAGTTATGCTGACAAATCTCTCTTTAAATTAAAAAAAAAAAAAATGTTGCCTTAGGGCTAAGTGCTTTAATTTCCCTAGACAGTTACTATCCTCTAGTCTTATACAATTCTTTCATACAATTGTTTTCCTAAAAATTACCCCATTTCCTTGCTTTGGCTTTATATCTGCTGGTGACTTTGCTTTCAATTTTGCAGATAGAATAGAAACAATCAGAAGACAACATCCAGGCTTCCATCCTGCTTTAGTATCTGCTTTAGTCGTTACACCATATTTTCCTTTCAATTTCAATGGATATAATATTCCCGTTTCTATGAACTACTCCTATTCATTCTACCCTACTGAAAAAAAATGCCACTTACTAATTAGTATCGTTCTCTCCTGCATCATCAGTTTTTTCTTCCTGTTACATTATTTCAATCAGAGTATAACATATAGTAATGTTTATCATCTTTTTAAAATGTGGATTAAAAATATTTTTAAAGTAGAAGATACTTGCTTTACCATTTTGTGTTGGTTTCTATCATACAACAAAGCAAATAAGTCAAAATTATATCCCCTTCCTCTTGAGCCTCCCTCTCTCCTCCCATTCCACCCCTCTAGTTTGTCATAGAGTGCCAGGCTGGGTTCCCTGTGTTATATAGAAGCTTTCTGCTAGTTATCTATTTCACACATAGTACTGTGGGCTTCCATGGTGGCTCATATGATAAAGAATCCACCTGCAATGTGAGAGACCTGGTTTTGATCCCCTGGAGGAGGGAATGGCAACCCACTCCAGTATTCTTGCCCAGAGAATCCCCATGGACAGAGGAGCCTAGTGAGCTACAGTCCATGGGGTTGCAAAAAGTTGGACATGACTAGGCAACTAAGTACAGCACAGCACAGCACAGTCAATGCTACTTCCCAAATAATGTTCATTTATTTTCTCAAGTTATATTTATTTTGTTTCTTCTCAAGCAAAATTTATCACGTTATATACACTCAGTGCCTGCATTCTGTTTTCTCTCTGTTTTAGGAATAATTATTTAATTTGATATATAACAAAGAAAATATTTTTACTTACATAGGTTGTAAAACAAAACATGCATCCATGGACTTAGCATTCAATCTATCTGTTTTTTATTGATAACACTGAATCTTATGTGTATGTTTTCTCTTCCTATGTGTAACATTGCTTCATCAATTTTACCTATTGTGTGATGCTATATGATATGAGTGAACTATGTATTGATTGTCTTCATTTTTGGTTCTCCTCTTTATTATTATTAATCTTACAATCTGCTATGCACATTCTTGTATATGTACATAAGCATGGTTTTCCTTAATTATGGTTTAGCTGATTTATGCAATTATATTAAGGTTGGTGAAAATATAACTGTGGTTTCAGATTGTGAATTTTAAATTATTATAATTAGGCTTAAACATATCTTTATAAATCTAAATCAACACATTTTGCCAATGAGAACTGTTTGCTTATCCATGTAACATAAATCCATGCTTCAGGATTCAATGAATTCTCAGAAAACATTTTCTGCCTCCTGCTGTTTGTGGAAGTGTTTTCCCTGCAAAAAGTTGTCAAGATGCTTAAAGGAGTTATAGTCAGTTTGTGAGAGGTCAGGTGAATATGGTGGAAGTGGCAAAACTGTGTAGCCCAACTCATTCAATTTTTGCAACATTGGTTGTGTGATATGTGGTCAGGCATTATTGTGGAGAAGAATTCAGCCCTTTCTGTTGGCCAATCCTGGATGAAAGCGTTGCAGTTTTTGGTGCATCTTATCGATTTGCTGAGCATACTTCTCAGATGTAATGGTTTCTCCAGGATAAGCTGTAGCAGGTCAGATGAGCAGCAGACCACCAAACAGTGATCAAGTCCCTTTTTTGGTACAGGTTTGGTTTTGGAAGTGCTTTGGAGTTTCTTCTCTGTCTAACCACTGAGCTTGTCATGGCTGGTGATAGTATACAGTCCACTTTTTGTCTCATGTCACAATCCAATCAAAAAATGATTCATTGTTGTTGAGTAAAATAAGAGAAGATGACTCTTCAAAATGACAATTTTTTGATATGTGGTCAGCTTTGGGGCTTCCCTGGTGGTTCAGCTGATTAAGAATCTGCCTGCAATGTGGGAGACCTGGGTTTGATCTCTGGGTTTGAAAGATTCCCTAGAGAAGGGAACAGCTAACCACTCCAGTATTCTGGCCTGAAGAATTCCATGGACTGTATAGTCTATAGGGTGGCAAGAAGTTGGACACGACTGAGTGACTTTCACTTTCATTTCATGAGGTACTCACTTATTGAGCTTTTTCATATTTCCAGTTTGCTTCAAATAACTAGAATGGTTGACGTTGAGTCCTTCAGCAACTTTTCATCTAGTCGCAAGAGGATCAACTTCAACATGGCTCTCAGTTTGTCACTGACAACTTCTGATGGTTAACTATGCCCCACATCTTCAAGGCTCTTGTCTCCTTTGCAAAATTTCTTGAACTACCACTGCACTGTACATTTGTTAGCAGTTCCTGTGCCAAAGGTGTTGTTGATGTTTTGAGTTTTCTCTGCTGCTTTGCAATCCATTTTGAACTAGAATAAGAAAATTACTTGAATTTCCTTTTATCTAACATCATTTCCAAAGTCTAAAATAAATATAAAATGAACAGTAAGTAATGTCATTAGGAAAAAAAAACATAAAGCGAGAAATGTGCAATAAAATGATATATAACATAACCACATTTATCTTAGAATATATTTCAATATCAAACTGAAAATTTCAACAGTGTGAAAACTGCGATTATGTTTGCACCAAATAACTTCAGTCTATGCACATTTGTTCCAGATTGTTGCACCATGTTTCCTTCTATAAATTGAAGGTAATAGCTATTGTTGCTCAGATTTTGCCAACAGTTGGCAATCACTGATATCCTTAGTTTCAGATTGAGTACCTGTATTTCATCTCAGTTTGCCTTAATTGTATTCTCTTGATCACTTACTAGTTTCTACCTGTTTATGGGCTATTGCATTTTATTTATGTTTTTTTTCCCCCTTATGTGAAATGTCTTATTTATGTATATTTTCCCACAGTTTTCTAGTGAACTGTTGGAGTTTTGCTTATTGATTTGTAGAATTGTGTTACATGGCCTGTATATAACATAATGTTGTGTGTTATGAAGATTTCTTTAATTTTTTAAAACAGTTATAATTTACTTACCATAAAATTTATTATTTCAGAGTGTGCAATAGTTTTATATAGTATATTCACAAAAGCACAAAACCATATTTTGATTGCTGGCTCTTCATCCCTTGGGTGATAGAGATAGTTTTACCCTTGAGATATGGAGATTGCCAAACACATGACACCTGAAACTAAGCAGATGAAACTGATATCAGTTTATTAATCTCACATACTCAAACTCCCAGGGGGAGGACATAGCATACCACATTGGGTCACAAAGAAATTGTGCTCAGAAACACAGTGAAGGAGCAGGGACTGTGGGAGGCAAGCTTTGCCAAGTCAGGAGGGTAGAATGATCCTTGGTTTCCACAGAATTTTTTTTTTTTTTTAATAATGCCACAGACTGCCAAGGAACTGCAACCTGCTAGTCAAGTATATGAAGAATTTTGCCTTGTGTCTGTGATGATGGATGTTGTATGAATAGGGGACCTTATTTACAAGAGTAGGTTGTGGAGGATGGCTTACAGTTCAGTGATTACACTTGCAACATCCCCTTCATTTCAGATGTCAAGAAAGCACATAATATTGAACCTTCACAGTATTGAACCACAATCATGACCACTTTCTATTTTTAGAAAAAAATTTTTTTTTTATTTGGCTTAATGCTTAGTCACTCAGTCGTGTCCAACTCTTTGTGTCTCCATGGACTGTAGCCCACCAGGCTCCTCTGTCCATGGGGATTCTCCAGGTAAGAATACTGGAGTGGGTCACCATGCCTTTATCCAGGTAATCTTCCCAATCCAAGGAATTAACCCAGGTCTCCCGTGTTTCAGGTGGATTCTTTACTATGTGAGCCACCAGGGAAGCCCATTAGAACATTTTAATCACCCTCAAAAGGATGGCCATACCCGTTAACAGTCATAGTACACTTTCTTTCTCTGTGAATTTGCCTATTCTGAACGTTTCATATAAATGGGATAATACAATAAATGAAGCTCTTGTGTCTGTTTTTTTTTTTCCATTTAGCATGTTTTTGGAATTAAAACATATTGTAGCACGTATCTGTATTCAGTTCTTTTTGTTCATGTGCAAGTATTTGTGTGGATGTATATTTTCAACTTACTTGTATATGTATACCCAGGAGTGGAATTTCTTGATCATGTGGTACATATATGTTTAAATTCTGAGGGACTGCTAAGACCATTTTCTAGATCAGCTGCATCAGTTTTATGTTTCATAATACTTTATTGCACCAGCACATATGAGGATTTGAGCGTTTGAATTTCTTCACATTTTTGCCAACCCCTGATATTTTCCATCATTTTTATTATGGCCGTTTTACCCTTTGATGAGAACAAAAGCGTTTGCTTTCTACTTTTATGTCTTTGTTCCATGTGAAATTGAATTATTTGCATGGCATGATATAAATATGATTTTTTTCAATACTGAGATCTAATTGTTCTTATTGTTGTTCAGTTACTCAATCTTGTCTTTAAGATCCCATGACCTCCAGCATGCCAGGCTTCCCTGTCCTTCACCATCTCCCAGAGATTGATCAAACTCATGTCCATTGAATTGGTGATGCCATCCAAACATCTTGTTCTCTGATTCCTCCTGCCTTCAATCCTTGCTAGCATCAGATTCTTTTACAATGAGTCAGCTCTTTGCATCAGGTGGCCAAAGTATTGGAGCTTCAGCTTCAGCATCAGTCCTTCCAATGAATATTTAGGGTTGATTTTCTTTAGCATTGACTGGTTTGATCTCTTTGCTGTCTAAGGAACTCTCAAGAGTCTTCCAACACCACAGTTCGAAAGCCTCAGTTCTTCAGTGCTCAGCCTTCTTTATGGCCCAACTCTCACATGCATACATGACTACTGGAAAAACTTAGCTTTGACTAAATGGACTTTTGTTGGCAAAGTAATGTCTTTGATATTTAATATGCTGCCTAGGTTTGTCATAGCTTTTCTTCCAAGGAGCAAGTATCTTTTAATTTCATGGCTGCAGACACCATCTGCTGTGTTTTTGGAGCCCAAGAAAAGAAAGTCTCTCAATGTTTCCATTGTTTCCCCATCTATTTGCCACGAAGTAATGGAACTGGATACCATGATCTTCATTTTTTGAATGTTGAGTTATAAGCCAGCTTTTTCACTCTTCCTCTTTCACCTTCATCAAGAGGCTCTTTAGTTCTTCTTCACTTTCTGCCAGAAGAGTGGTGTCATCTGCGTATCTGAGGTTATTGAAATTTCTTCTGGCGATCTTGTGCTTGTGCCACCTTGCGCTTCATCCAGCCTGGCATTTTGCATGAACTCTGCATATAAGTTAAATAAGCAGGATGAGCATATACAGTCTTGATGTATTCCTTTCAAGTGTTGACTCTTAACCTGCATACAAGTTTCTCAGGAGGCAGCTAAGGTGGTCTGCTATTCCCATCTCTTTAATAATTTTCCACAGTTTGTTGTGATCCACACAACATATTGATCATAAATTAACCCAGAAACCATTATTTATAATCCCCTTTTTGTTTTGTAATCTGGAATCACACTTTCACTATAAATTAAATCTCTAGGTTTCTCTATCTTGTTATACTTTTTAGTATGTATTTACTTTATCTTCATGTTATGAAAAAAATTTTTCTTGACATCTAATAAGAGAAGATCCCCCACTTTCTGTTTCTTTGAAAGTTATCTGGCTAGTTCTTGACCTTTTATTTTTCATATGAGTTCAAAATTAGTTTATCTTATTTTTCAAAGAACTCTTCTAAGATTTTAATTGGAACTGCACTGAGCTGACAAATCAACATGGAGAATATTGACATGTTCATTTTTGTGAGTCTTGCTTAACATGAGCATAATATATGGCTTCATTATTACAAGGTCCCCGCATAGATACCATCTTTTTTTTTTTTCTTAACTTTATTTTACTTTACAATACTGTATTGGTTTTGCCATACATTGACATGAATCCACCACGGGTGTACATGCGTTCCCAAACATGAACCCCCCTCCCACCTCCCACCCCATAACATCTCTCTGGGTCATCCCCGTGCACCAGCCACAAGCATCCTGCATCCTGCATCGGACATAGGCTGGCGATTCATTTCTTACATGATAGTATACATGTTTCCATGACATTATCCCATCTCATCCTCCCCTCTCCCTCTCCCCCAGAGTCCAAAAGTCCGCTCTACACATCTGAGTCTCTTTTGTTGTCTCACATACTGGGTCATCATTACCATCTTTCTAAATTCTATATATATGCATTAGTATACTGTATTGCTGTTTTTCTTTCTGGCTTACTTCACTCTGTATAATCGGCTCCAGTTCCATCCATTTCCTTAGAACTGATTCAAATGTATTCTCTTTAGGCTGAGTAATACTCCATTGTGTATATGTACCACAGCTTTCCACTCAAGAAGAAAACTGAGGCTTTATTTTAATTTATTGTAATTCTAATTACTAAACAGAGCTTACAGAAAAACTGCTGGGCTCCCCAAATCTTTCTTTTTGTTTAAATAATCCACTTTAATAGTCTCAGGTTTCCAGTATGTCTTTCAACTTCAATCTTGACTTTCACACATGTTAATGAATTTTTAGAGACCCCAAATAAGGGGAAAATACTTCTATATCAAAGCTTCAGTTACAATAATAATAAAAAAAATGAATTCAGCAAATGCCCAAACTAATGTAACATTAGATAAAAAGGAATGTGAAATGAAATGTATATTATCAAAATGGAAGAGAAACTCACAGGAAAGGACATTATACAATACTACAAATTTTCCAGAGGAAACTAAACCCAATTAGCACAAAGATACATCTTTTTTCAGCTGAATGCTGAAAGCCTCTTCGTATGTGTGTTAGTCACTCAGTTGTATTCTACTTTTTGTGACCCCATGGACTATATCTTTGCAGGCTCGTCTGTCCATGGAATTCTTCAGGCAAGAATACTGGAGTGCATTACCATGCCCTCCTCCCAGGGATCTTCCCAACTCAGGGATCAAACCCATGTCTCCCTCATTGCCTTTACCATTTGAGCCACCTGGAGTTACTAAAAGCCTCTTTAGGAGTATTTATTTCATATATCACTTTTAAGTACATTTGAAAATAAGTTTCTAACAGCAATGGATTTAAATACAAAGACTTGAATCACACTCACACAAGTCAGTGATCTTACTAAGACCTTACTAAGATAACACTGAGGAATAAATACAGCTGGAAGACTTCAAGGATTGTCAAGTCAACTGTCCTTGTTACTTTGAATGTCTCTTATTCACATTGAATAGGAAATCCCCTAATTACTGTATACAGGTACATTAGTGACAAAGAAAAAATAAATCTGTTTTGATTATTAAGCATCTCCATTTTACACTCAGGTATTTACATAGAATAGGTGAAAGCCATGCACTGGAAATCCATTGATTGTAGACTTGTTTACTATAAACATTGCTGGATATTGTAGGTATATCTTCCTAAAACAATCTATTCATAGGAAATCTTCCAGTAGTAAATATTATTAGTTTGATTTCTAGAAGGTTTATTATTAACATTAGCATTATATTAATGTTTGACTAACTTGCTTTCTCTCCTGGACTACATCATTGTTAGAGGAGAAAATGAATGGTAGACCTGTGGCTTAGCAATTTACTTCACAATATTCATAAAATTTGAATTTCATTAAACAGAATTCATAGAGGAGATTATTTTTGAACATAATTATAGATTTATATAAATTAATGAAGAAAAGGAACAACATGGTTGCATTATAAATGTTTTATCATCATCCTGTACAAATTATAATCCAAGTATTTCTTAACAGGGAAATCTACTAGAGATTTGGAATCATATCTATGCTTGTCTTTTCAACTTAAACTACCATCAGCTTTGAACAACAATTTATTAAACAATCAAAGAAAAGAATGCCTAATATTACTGTCTAGCCCACCATGGCTTTTCAGTGCATTTTTTGCTCTGAAGGACTCATGCAGTAAACATATTAGCTGGTGCTGAAATAAGACTTGTGCAATAGTTCAACAATAAAATGGCACCCTCCAAATAATTTAAATTTCATAATCTCTGCATTTTTCATTTACAGCTTTTGCATTCAATATCTTTTAGGTAATACATCTTCTGTCTACTGGATTATAAACCATATGCATGTAAGACTGCCTCCTAGCCAGCACACACACACACACATTCCTACATTAGAAATGATTGAGACCATTTTAAGTATGGATAAATGCACTTTAAAAATATTAATATTAAAAATGGAAAACTGTAAACCAGAAACATTGAACAGAGCCCCCATATAAGTATGCAAGTAAAAATTCTTACAGATATGACCAAAACCCCATTGCCTAAGGTTTTTAGATGAATTGGATGATAAAATCAATGATTAGAGCTAGAGGCATACTCTTCATGGTGTGTACATTTTCTGGAGCTCTGTAGAATGCAGAGTTCAAGTCACACTTTAGATAGGAATCAGGGTCCAAAAATAGGTCAAAATTCAAAATTGGAAATAAATCACCTACCTGAATGAGGTGAAGCTTTAAAATTCCTAGGCCAAATATTTTCTTTTTGTTTCATTAAAGATATCACTCCTTTATCTCTGATAAATAGATGATTGTACTTACTCTGCAGGCACCTTTTCCTTTCTCTCTGCTGACTAAAAAACTATCAGCTGTTGACAAAAGTAAAACATCTCCTTCCATTTCCACCCCCCCCCCTTTTTTTCTCTGCTTAGACTTTACTGGATCAGCATTGAACATTTTCACTCAGCATACTTATGTCTGATTGGTTTCTTCCTTGTCATGAAAATTTAAACCAACAGTCCATGAAAGCTCATGTAGGAAGGATTTATTAAACAAGTGATGGAGTGATACACTCGTGAAATGTAAGAGCTGATCAACCCTGTAGGAGTGGCCCCACCTCCTTCTGCAGGTTTTCCCTTTTCAGGTTTTCCTTTTTATGATCTTTGTTCTTTCCCTTTAGTGGTCCCTGGTTCCTGGAACCTGATTGGTTCTGCCAAGCAGGGCTTGTACCCCAGACCAGTCAGGGGAGGGGGCCTGTTGGGCGTTTTTCCCTCTGGAGGTTTTCACTCTTGACCTTCAGGTTTTGTGGGCTTTTTCTTCCTTTGTCTCTTTTCATAGACTTTTCTTCCTCTAACCACCATTTTGGATTCCTTCTTCTCTACTCTGAGTACCTAACACAAATCTCACTTAATATTTAACAAACATGATACTCACTGAAGAATGTTTAAAGTATATCATTTGCAAAAAATATATATTTATATATGTAAAAATATTGACTTAATGAAAATAATTGCTTATATTATTAAAAGTAGTGTCATATATTAATACTGAATGTTCCAATTATTAAAATTTCAACCCTCCAATATGCAATTATAGTCCCCTTTGATTCATAAATATGTTGAATTTAGGCAATCTATTAGTAAATACAAAATGTGGCTTACTTTTTTGAGTTAGTCACATTATATTCTTTAGGTCAACTGTTGACATCTTTTTGCTAAAATTATATTTGTTTTCATACCATTAGAGTATACATCTTGGGTCTAGTGCTTTCCTTTTTCTTCCAGTGGTTTATCAATTTATTTACAAAGAAATTATTTGTTTAACTTTTCCATTAAATCTTATGTGCATTTTGGCAATTTTTTCCCTTTTTTTCCAGAGATACTTTGTCTCCAAAAGAATGCCCTGGTTTAGTCCAGATGTTCAATTTATTTTCAAATATTTTAGAATTTTACTAAAAAATGATCTTTTTTTTTTATAATTTTTATTTTTACTTTAGTTTACTTTACATTACTGTATTGGTTTTGCCAAACATTGACATTAATTCACCACGAGTGTACATGAGTCCCCAAACACGAATCCCCTCCCATCTCCCACCCCGTACCATCCCTCTGGGTCCTTTCAAAAAATTTCTTATATCCGTGATTAGTTTATGCCTCTTTGAAATGAAATGTGAAAAAAGCTTACCTACTCTGTGCTCTCTAATTAATAAAGCTTTCTTAATGGAAAAAAAAAACTGGCTTCAAGGTGAGTTGCTTTTATTTGAAGGAAATGTTAAAAGCTAAAAAAGCTGAAATATATTTTATTTCTATTTTTCAGCTAATTTATACATGTGAAAAACAGTTTCTATTTATAGTCAAATGAATCCTCCATTCCCATGACAATACATTTTATATCCTGCTTAATTTTGGTGAATCTTAAATAAGTATTTGTTAAATTAACAAGAATAGATGAATTCACATATAACTGACATGCAGAAATTTAATAATCACTATAAATATCAGAGCATTTTGAAAGTAACTATACTTGATTCTGTACTTTCAGAAAAAATATCTTTTTCATTTTACTGAATAAGATAGCTTAGCATCTGTTACTATATTATAAATTAGCAAACCAGTAAACCCTTCAAACAGCTAAGTTTGCAAAACATCTTTATTCAGTAAGGCTGTAGTAATCATAATAAAGAAAAGTGACTCACAAGGGTGCAATCATTAAAGAAATGTCTCAGAAGTTTAGCCCTGAATATCTTAATCACAATTATGTCCTACATTAGAGCTCCGTTATAGTGACCTATTTCACTCCTGCACCCCATCACCTGAAATACTTTACAGAAATCAGCAGGACTAAAAAGGAAATCCCATTTCAAAATGAGTAATCATAAAGAAACTAGCTTAGGCACTCATTTTTTTTTTTTTTTTTTTTCTTTTACAATACTGTATTGGTTTTGCCATACACTGACATGAATTCACCATGGGTGTACATGAGTTCCCATTCCTGAACCCTCCTCCCACGTCCCACCCCATATCATCTCTCTGGATCATCCCCATAGGCACTCATTTATAACAAAAGTCTCTCAAATAATACTTACTGTATGAATTATGCAAGGGATTATAAATGCATATTTTAAAACATGACTTTGATAAAATTAAAGAAAATAATGATATTTCCAAAAAAGGAAAATGCTATAATACCATAGAAGGAGATGAAATGTAATGTAAACTGGTAGAACTCAGGAAAGAAATGAAAGTGAAAACTAAGATATTATGTAAATTAAAGCCTCATTGGAAGTGTTGATTCTCCCTTGATTACCCCAGTGAGTAATCTGATGCCAGCCTTGTACTATGCCAAGCCCCCAATCACTGCAACAACATGTTTGAGAAAGAAGAGTGATAATCCCATGTTTTGGACAAGTTCCTGTTCTGGGGCTATAATTACACATTGGCAGCTTTTATTTCCCCTTCCTATAGCTACTTCTTCTCACAAAGAACTTCAAATGTATCACCCCACTAAGAGTGCTTTCTGCTGTCCTCTGTGCTCATTGAGAATTCAGGGAGGAGGGATCATGAAATGCTGAGATTTACAGCACTGTGGTACACAGATGACACTCTGTGAAAATGTCTCTGCATCAGCTTCAAGCCAGAAGGGTCCCAGCTGTCCTTAGGCTTGTCAGAAGTAGAAACTCTAATGAAAACACCTTGGCAGATATATAATAAAAAGAAATAAGGAAATAATGCTTTTGAGGAAAGAACTTTGAAGATATGCCAAGATGCTGTCTTACTTTTGGCTATAAAATTTCCTTAAACTATTTGTCTATCTGATATTACCAAGACTGTCAGGCTTCTTAGACTTGTAGCAGCACATGCTAGCTGAGGTGTTTTCAAGCTAGTTTTAGAGTGAAATAATGGCTTCCCATTTCACATCAGGTACATAATGAGGCTGTAAAAAATAAATGTTAAGTAGTTCAATGTATCTTTGTCATTCGACAACTTGCAGTACCTAAAGAATCACTGCATTTTATGTCAATCATTTGCAGAATTGCAGAGTGTTTTTGAAAATGATTTTGAAGCTCAAATGCTACAGTTCTATAAATATTTGGAGAGACTGTAGCACTAGTTAATTTGTAAGAAGTGGTTTTATTTCTAGTGCACTCATAACTAGTCATGTGAATTTACTTTTACTATTGAGTATATGGGCATACCAGACCACGTGAACTGCCTCTTGAGAAACCTGTATGCAGGTCAGGAAGCAGCAATTAGAACTGGACATGGAACAACAGACTGGTTCCAAATGGGAAAAGGAGTATGTCAAGGCTGTATATTGTCACCCTGTTTATTTAACTTCTAGGCAGAGTACATCATGAGAAATGCTGGACTGGAAGAAACACAAGCTGGAATCAAGATAGCCGGGAGAAATATCAATAACCTCAGATATGTAGATGACAGCACCTTTATGGCAGATAATGAAGAAGAACTAAAGAGCCTCTTGATGAAAGTGAAAGAGGAGAGTGAAAAAGTTGGCTTAAAGGTCCACATTCAGAAAACGAAGATCATGGCATCTGGTCCCATCACTTCATGGCAGATAGATGGGGTAACAGTGGAAACAGTGGCTGACTTTATTTTTCTGGGCTCCAAAATCACTGCAGATGGTGATTGCAACCATGAAATTAAAAGACGTGTACTCCCTGGAAGGAAAGTTATGACCAACCTAGACAGCATATTGAAAAGCAGAGACATTACTTTGCGAACAAAGGTCTGTCTAGTCAAGGCTATGGTTTTTCCTGTAGTCATGTATGGATGTGAGAGTTGGACTATAAAGAAAGCTGAGCACCGAAGAATTGATGCTTTTGAACTGTGGTGTTGGAGAAGACTCTTGAGAGTCCCTTGGACTGCAAGGAGATCCAGCCAGTCCATCCTAAAGGAGATCGGTCCTGGGTGTTCATTGGAAGGACTGATGTTGAAGCTGAAACTCCAATACTTTGGCCACCTGATGTGAAGAGCTGACTCATTGGAAAAGACCCTGATGCTGGGAAAGCAGGAGAAGGGGACAACAGAGGATGAGATAGTTGGATGGCATCACCGACTGGATGGACGTGGGTTTGGGTGGACTCTGGGAGCTGGTGATGGACAAGGAGGCCTGGCGTTCTGCAGTTCATGGGGTTACAAAGAGTCGGACATGACTGAGTGACTGAACTGAACTGATTGGGTATATTGTTTCTGAACTTCCTCATTTATAAAATGAGTTACTAGTGTCTCCCCTGGGTATTTAATTGGAATTTCCAAATATACCTTGCATGTTCACGCCTGTATGTCTTACCAAATGTTGTTTCTTCTATACAGGAATGCTCACACTCACTTTTTTTCTAAGCCAGGTAAAGTCATCCTCAAGTTTATTCTTTATCATCACTCATTTCCAACTTCTCCCACTACTAAGAAATAATACTTGTTATCTCCTCTGTATTTCACAGTTCACTTAGAATTTTAGGAAACATTCTGATTCCTAACTCTGAGAGATTATGATTTACAGCCCTGGTGGTCATGAATCAGAAATTTTTAACAAACTTACTGATGCTTCTTATGTGAAAATTTCCTTGGCACTGAATTTAAGAAACTTCTATGATAGCTTCTCATATGTACTTCTGTTTTAGCTCTTAAGATATTGCTACAATTAAATCATCTAAAAAGAGGTCATGTTTAATTGCTACTTCAATGCTGAGAACATGATTGAAAAATAAAATGAATACAATTTCATTGAATGAAAATAGGGAAAAACCCATAAGACATGATTTTCTGATGTTATATCTTTCACTACGTCTTTGGTTGAATGTTGAATGAGAGAACTTCACCACAGTAACAGGCTAAATAAGAAAAAATCACGTTCACATCACATTCATATCAATTGAGGCAAAAACAAATGTTTAACAGAATTTAGTATCCACTCAAGGTAAAAATTCTTAGCAAACAATGATTACAAGAGAGTTCCTCCAGCTTGATAAAAAGCATCTACAAATAGCATCATTTAAAATAATAACAATGATTGATTGGATGTATCCTCATTAATACTGGGAACCAGACACATATGTCCATTCTCATCATTTTTTTTTAACATCGTACTGGAAATTCAAGCCAGTTCAATAAAAGCAGAAAAAGAAATAAAATCCCCTCTGATTAGAAAGGAAGGGTTAAAACTGTCTCAGTTGCAAGTTATGTGAAGTTAAATGTAGAAAATCCTAAGGAATTAAATAAATAAATAAGTAAAGCAGACTAGAGATCTCTTCGTTACAATTGGAGATGCAAAGGAAACATTTCATGCAAAGTTGGGCACAATAAAGGACAGAAATGGCAAGGACGTAACAGAAGCAGAAAATATTAAAAAGAGGAAGCTAGAATACACAAAATAACTATATAAGAAAGTCTTAATGACCCTGATAACCTCGATGATGTGGTCAATCACCTAGAGCCAGACATCCTGGAGTGTGAAGTCAAGTGGACATTAGGAAGCATTACTACGAACAAAGCAGGTGGAGGTGATGGTATTCTAGCTAAGCTATTTTAAATCCTAAAAGGTATTGCTTCCCCGGTGGCTCAGAATCCTCCACCAGTAAAGAATCTGACTGCAATGCAGGAGGCCAGGTTCTGTCTCTGGGTTAGGAAGATCTCTTGAAGAAAGGAATTGCAACCCACTCCAGTATTCTTGTCTGGAGAATTCCATGGACAGAGGAGCTTGGTGGGTTATAGTCCAAAGGGTCGCCAAGAATTGGACACAACTGAGTGACTAGCACGTTCACTTTAACTTGCAAAAGATGTTGCTGTGAAAGTGCTGAACTCAATATGCCAGCAAATTTGGAAAACTTAGTGGCCACAAGACTGGAAAAGGTCAGTTTTCATTCCAATACCAAAGAAGCGCAATGCCAAAGGATGTTCAAATTAGTATATAATTGCACTCATTTCTTATGCTAGCATGGTAATGTTAAAAATCCTTCAAGCTAGATTTCAGCAGTACATGAACCAAGTTGGGTTTAGAAAAGCCAGAGGAACCAGAGATCAAATTGCCAACATCCATTAGATTACAGATAAAGCAAGGAAATTCCAGTAAAACGTCTATTTCTGCTTCACTGACCAAAAGAAATCCTTTGACTGTGTGGATGACAACAAACTTTGGAAAATTCATAAAGAGATAGAAATACCAGACCACCTTATGGGCTTCCCAGGTGGCGCTAGTGCTAAAGAACCTGCTTCTTAAAGCAAGAGACACAAGTAGACACATGTTTGATCCCTGGGTCAGGAAGATTCCTTGGAGAAGGGAATGGTAACCCACTCCAGTACTCTTGCCTGGAGAATCCCAAGGACAGAGGAGCCTGGTGGGCTATGGTCCATAGGGTCACAAAGAGTCAGACACAACTGGAGTGACTTAGCATGTAAGAGAAGCTGAGAAACTTGTATGCAAGTTAAGAAGTAGCAGTTAGAACCAGACACAAAACAAAGTTCATTAGACAAAATTCTGTCAAACATGAGACTGGTTCAAAATTGAGAAAAGAGTATGTCAAGGCTGTATGTTGTTACTCTGCATATTTAGCTTCTAGGCAGATACATCACATAAAATGCCAGGATAGGTGAATCACAAGCTGGACTCAAAATAAAAAATTAACAATCTCAGTTATGTAGATGATGCTTCCCTAATGGCAGAAAGCAAGAGGAACTGAAGAACCTCTTGATGAGGGCAAATGAGGAAAGTGAAATATCTGGCTTATAAGTCAACATTCAAAAAACTAAGATCATGGTATCCATTCCCACCATTTCATGGCAAATAGATGGGGAAACAATAGAAGCAGTGACAGGCTTTATTTTCTTGGGCTCCAAAATCATTGCAGACAGCGACTGCAGCCCTGAAATTCAAAGGTGTTTGCTCCTTGGAAAGAAATCTATTACAAACATGGATAGTGTATTAAAAAGCAAAGACATTGCTTTGCCAAAAAAAGTAGGTTTAGTCAAAGCTCTGGTTTTTTCAGTAGTCATATTTGGATGTGAGAACTGGGCCATAAAGGAGGCTGAGCACCAAAGAACTGATGTTTTGAATTGTGGTGCTAGTGAAGACTCTTGAGAATTCCTTGGGCAGCAAGGATATCAAACCAGTCAGTCTTAAAGGAAATCAACCCTGAAATTCATTGGAAGAACTGATGCTGAAGATGATGTTTCAATTCTTTGGGCATCTGATGCAAAGAGCCAACTCATTGGAAAAGAATTTGATGCTGAGAAGACTAAGGGTAGGAGGAGAAGGAGTTGACAGAGGATGAGATGGTGGGATGGCATCCCTGACTCAATGGATGTGAGTTTGAGCAAACTCCAGGAGATAGTGAAGGACAGGGAAACTTGTGTGCTGGAGGCCATGGTGTCACAAACAGCAGAACACAACTTAATTACTGAACATCAACAACAACAAAAAACTACTTCTATTTTGGGCTTTTTGAAGAAGCTCTATACTGTATTCCATAGTGGCCACACCAATGTACACGTTCACCAGCAGTATTCAAGGCGAATCTGAGTTTCTGATATGTATAATTTTCCTTCTTTTTGAATAACTTCTTTTAATATTTTTTCAGTGAAAATTGTTGGACAACAAATTCCCACATAAGTTGCTTGTGTGAGGAAGTCTTCTCTTTCATTTTTGAAGAATAATTGTGTAGGATTCAGCATTTTTGGTTGATAATGTTTTCTTTTTTTCTCTCAATATGTGAAATATTTCCATCCACAATATTCTTGCTTTTATAGTTTTTGAGAAGTAATGAGATGTAGTTCTCATCTTTGCTCCTCTCACCCTTTAAAAGAACCACGTTGCCTTCTTTCAATAGTTTTTCCTAATCTTTGATTTTCTGCTGTTTGCATACTACATATTGCAATATAAAAAGAGATAGAGAAAGCTTCTGACAAAGACATCAGAAGGGGACAGAAAGAGTGCCTCCTTGATAGTATTTTGTTATTGTTCAATCGGTCAGTAGTGTCTAACTCTTTGCAACACCATGGACTGCGGCACTCCAGGCTTCCCTGTCCTTCATCATCTCCTTCCTCAAACTTATGTCCATTGAGTTGGTGATGCCATCCAATCATCTCATCCTCTGTTGTCCTCTTCTCCTACCTTCAATCTTTCTCAGCATCAGGGTATTTTCTAATGAGTCAGCTCTTTGCATCAGATGGCCAAAATATTGTAGCTTCAGCTTCAAAATTCAGGATCAGTCCTTCTAGTGAATATTTAAGACTGATTTCCTTTAGGGTGGACTGGTTTAATCTCATTGCATTCCAAGGGACTCTGAAGAGTCTTCTCCAACACCACGGTTCAAAAGCATCAATTATTTGGTGCTCATCCTTCTTTATGGTTGAACTCTCACATCCGTGCATGACTACTGGAAAAACCATATCTTTGACTATAAGGACCTTTGTTGGTAAAGTAATGCTAGTTTTTAGCAAGGCATTTTATACCTGTTAGCAAGGTGCTAATCAGATAAAAGAAAAACATCAAGACTGAGGGAGCTGTCCCAGTTGCTCGCACAACATGCATTTTGAGGTAGAGTGGCACAAGAGGAGTTATCTCTGGCCATATAACAATTGACATGAATCTTGAATAAAGGCAGATTTCAAAGCAAATGCATAATTTCATTAATATAGTTTAAGAAAACTTTTCCATGAGTAAGATGTACTGGTTTGTGAGCCATTATTAGCTCAAGGTTTGAAAAAAAGGTAAGTCTTAGGGGGAACTGATTTGAAGAAAGGCAGATGCCAAAGCAAATACATAGTTTCACTGACATAGCTTAAGAAAAGAATTTCCATAAGAAAAATTGCTGCGGTTAGCTGAAGACTTGAGAAAAGTTAAGTTGGGGGAACCAGGTGTTCTCATAACACAGCAATAGAAGAGAAAAGAAAGGAAAAAAAAAAAAAATCTGCCACTTGCAGTTTATTTCCTCCTGCCTCTTAGGGACCTCTGGCCTCCCTAGGGAGGCTGTTAGCCGTTTAATTTGCTTCTATAGTTTTGGGAATCTCTCATCTTAATCTCTTTTAGTGACTTAAGTTTTGCTACAGTCTTTCCTATTGACAGCCCTGACTTGTAGTTTCAAGCCACACTTTTTTTTTTTTTAGGTTTTCGTTTTTTTTTTTAAATTATGAAAATATGATAACACATTATAGGAGACTTGGAAAATATAGAACAAGGCTAAATATAGTTCTACTACATATTGCAATTGTTTTTTAAAGACAGATAAATTCAGATTTTTAGTTGGAATGTCAATATCACACTCTCAAAAATTAATAGAAATAATATACAGAGAAGTAGAAACATATAGTAGACCTGAAAAGCCCTGTGAATGAATTCAACATAATTAGGATTTATAAAATTTTCACTCAAAAGTAGGACACACTGGATATTTTGTGGTGCTGGTGTTCCTTCCACCAGTAAATTTGCGTAGGCTTGGAAAATGTGTATAAACCAAATCTTCCCATAGAATATACTCATCTATTACATAATCTTGCCACACTCTGTTGTGCCCACTTCCTTCAGTCTGTAAATCCTTTCTCCTATCATTTCCATTACAACTTTAGTCACGAGAGTCATTGCATTGTTTACACCTCTATGAGCCATCCTTTTAATGAGCCATACTATTTCATGTTTTCCTGACCAAGTATTAAGAGTAGACTTTAGGACAGTGCTCTTAAGTCAACAAATCTTTTCTGTTTGATTTTATTTTCCAATTCTTCTAGTTAAGGCCCCTAACCATAGGAATAGGGTGCTTCCTTTGTGGGTCAGGCAGTAGAGAATTTGCTTACAATGCTGGTGACAGGTTCAGTCCGTGGGTTGAGAAGATCCCCTAGAGAAGGAAATGGTAACCCACTCCAGGATTCTTGCAGGAAGAATTCCACAGACAGTTGACCCTGGCAGGCTACAGTCCATGGAACACAAAGAGTAGGACATGACTGAGCACTTATCACTTTCACTTTCAACCATAGGAATACCCTTTTGTATGCATTCTTAAATCCCTTACGAGTATACAGTGGAAGTAAGAAATAGATTTAAGGGACTAAATATGATAGATAGACTGCCTGATGAACTATGGGACTGTGGTCTGTGACATTGTACAGGAGACAGGGATCAAGATCATCCACATGAAAAAGAAAGGCAAAAAAGCAAAATGGATGTCTGGGGAGGCCTTACAATAGCTGTGAAAAGAAGAGAAATGAAAAGCAAAGGAGAAAAGGAAGGATATAAACATATGAATGCAGAGTTCCAAAGAATAGCAAGAAGAGATAAGAAAGCCTTCCTCAGCGATCAATGCAAAGAAATAGAGGAAAACAACAGAACGGGAAAGGCTAGAGATCTCTTCAAGAAAATTAGAGACAGCAAGGGAATATTTCATGCAAAGATGGGATTGATAAAGTACAGAAATGGTATGGACCTAACAGAAGCAGAAGATATTAAGAAAAGGTGGCAAGAATACATGGAAGAACTATACAAAAAAGATCTTCACGACCA
>SJYQ01001763.1:0-11446 GCA_006410935.1 Redunca redunca
ATAATAATAAAATTTCCTTATTTTAGGGCTTTCCTGGTGGCTCAGCTGGTAAAGAATCCGCCTGCAATGTGGGAGACCTGGATTCAATCCCTGGGTTGGGAAGATCCCCTGGTGAAGGGAAAGGCCATCCACTCCAGTATTCTGGCCTGGAGAATTCCAGGGACTGTATAGTCCATGGGGTTGCAAAGAGTGGGAAATGAATGAGTGACTTTAACTTACTTATACTTTCAGTGAGTATGGATAAATATCTAGAGTATTTTTTAAGTGTATTTAATATGCTGTTATAAATTAAAGAAAAAAAATCATTCCTCCCCCAGAAGTAATGGTGCCTATAATAGATGTTCCTAAGGAGTGTTACATTTTACTACAAATATAGACATACCTTGGAGATAATGTGGGTTTGGTTCTAGACCATAGGAATACAGCGAATATTGCAATAAATTGAGTCACATGAATTTTTTGGTTTCCTGTGCTTAGTTGTGTCTGACTCTTTGCAACCCCCTGGAGTGTATGTAACCTGTCAGGCTCCTCTGTTCATCGAATTCTCCAGGCCAGAATACTGGAATGGGTTGCCATTTCCTCCTCCAAGGGATCTTCCTGACCCAGGGATCAAACCCTGGTCTCCTTCATTGCAGGCAGATTCTTTACTGTCTGAGCCACCAGGCATAGTGAATCACACAAAAAACTTACATGCTGGAGAAAATGTAATTGTTATGTATCAAAAAATCTATTGTGAAATCATTGTTAAATACAGAGTGGTGAACTTGAGCTAAAGATGTTTGATCAGTTGAATACTTGTATTACACAATGGTGCTGATAGGTACCATTACCTCAGATATGCAGATGACACCACCCTTATGGGAGACGGTGAAGAACTAAAGAGCCTCTTGAGGAAAGTGAAAGAAGAGAGTGAAAAAGTTGGTTTAAAATGCAAAATTCAGAAAACTATAAGATCATGGCATCTGGTCCCATCACTTCATGGCAAATAGATGGTGAGACAATGGAAATAGTGACAGACTTTATTTTGGGGGGCTCTAAAATCACTGCAGATGGTGATTGCAGCCATGAAATTAAAAGACGCTTGCTCCTTGGAAGAAAAGCTATGCCCCACCTAGACAGCATCCTAAAAAGCAGAGACATTACTTTACCAACAAAGGTCTGTCTAGTCAAAAAACCCCAAAACTGTGGGTTTTCCAGTCATCATATATGGATGTGAGAGTTAGACTATAAAGAAAACTGAGCACCGAAGAATTGATGCTTTTGAACCGTGGTGTTGGAGAAGACTCTTGAGAATCCCTTGGACTGCAAGGAGATCAACCAGTCAGTCCTAAAGGAAATCAGTCCTGAATATTCATTGGAAGGACTGATGCTGAAGCTGAAATTCCAATGCTTTGCACACCTGATGTGAAGAACTGACTTCTTGGAAAAGACCCTGATGCTGGGAAAGATTGAGGGCAGGAGGAGAAGGGGACAACAGAGGATGAGATGGTTGGATGGCATCACCAACTCAATGGACATAGGTTTGGGTGGACTCCGGGAGTTGGTGATGGACAGGGAGGCCTGGCGTGCTGCGGTTCATGGGGTCGCAAAGAGTCGGACCCGTCTGAACTGAACTGAACTGAATGATAGCTAAAGTTGCATCCACATTATGTTTTTAAATGATACATGTGGTTTTGCCTGTGTGTGTAAAATATATGTTCTAGCATGTATTTTTGAAACTTTCAACTTTGTCCAGCATAGAAGCACAAACATAATATTTTCTGTTTCTCTTTGTTTTCCTTTAATAGAGTTGAGGTGAGTTTGCTTTAGGCTGGAAGTTTTAAAATAAGTGAAAACAACTTAAATTGTCCTTTGATTGTGGAAAGAATGATTTGAAATCTCTCAGTTTTTATGAAAGCTACAACAGTCAGGNCAAATGTGAAGTGTGGTAATTATTAACAATTTTGAAGTCGGCTTAATGTCCATTTGCTTCTGTAAAGCATTTTTTCTCTCCTAATGTGCTCATTATCTTTGAAAATCCATACAAATTAAAATTAATTTTGTTTGGGTATGTTTTTGAGAATTTCATCACTTTCTTTGAAAAAGTTGACGTTTGTGTTGATAAGTGGTAAAAGATAGACTTTAAAATATGGAAACACAATGAGTCTCCATCTCCATTAACTTAAGATATATCTAATGTTTAAACAACATGGTTTCTAATTTTGAGATATCTTTTTTCAAACGAGGCTGTTTTGTCAGCTTGTTTTTACAATTGCGATCATCACACAGAAATAATAAATACAGCAAAATAATACCTACGGATCTACTAACATTTTTCTTTTTACTGATTTACCAGTAATAAGATCACAAAAAATTAAAGGCTGCTGTGTGTCTAAAAAATAAGGGCTTAAATATATATACATGACACATACCCCTACAACACTATTATTACACCAAAATTCATTTCTTAAGTATCTAGTTAAAATTTCTAGTTTCATAAACGTCATAGACATTTTTACAATTTTTTTTCCCCTTAAATCAGGATCCAAATAAAGCTCACACATTGTCTACCTTATTTTTTTCCTACATCAATCCTTTTGGATTCGGTAATTATTTAATGTCTCTTGAAGTAAAATTCATAGATAATAAAACCCACCTCTCCCACTATTAAAAATTTCACTGTAATGCCTTTAGGATAATTTAAAAACAATTTTTAAAAATAAAATAGGATAGGCTTTTATATATAAGTGCTTCTAATGACTGTACTAGAAAAAACCAATGTGTGCCTATTTATAATAAGAATGCCTGGATTCAAGCTAAGCAAGCAGTAAGTTCAGAAGTCATTCCATAAGTACAAGAAAATGGAAGAGCAGGTGAATTGATAAACACTGGAATAAGAATAAGTATTAGAAGAAGTATCAGGATAGACATACTTAATATGTCACTCTAATACTTTCTGTTCAACATTTATTGAAAGGAACCTCAGCTTTTTGGAGAAATGGTAGATTCTAGAGCTAAGGAAGGAAAATTTAAGATGAGTATGGAGCATCTTTTGCCAGAAGGTAAGGAAGTGCTTAAAAAACACAATGATAAGAGCATGTCAAAGATTTGGAAGCCGTTCTGAAAGAGCTGTCAGTGGCTGAAGCTGGAACAATTTGAGCAGTGAAAGTAGTTTTGAATTTTAACTCAATGTATATTGTAAGTATTGAGGAGTCTATACTGATGTAAATAAATGTCTGGATAAACAAAGAAATGAGGGAGGAGAGAAAAAATCTCCCATACAGATAATTTCAAATAATTTATGTAGAAAAATCCCTCTCAAGGAAGTGACACATAACTCCACACTTTTTGATCCTGAACTCACTTGGTGACCTGTTTCTGAAGACTAAAGTGTGGGAAGGGGAAGTACAATTTCAGTGGACGAACCGAGTGAACACTCCGTTTGCCACCTGATCACCGTTTGCATCATCAGTAATAAGTGATGTTCATCGCAAGTACCTTTGATCTGATATGATGTGGTGAGAATGGCACCTGACCAATGTGGTCTTCTTCCCCAAAACCTGTAATTCCAGTCCCAGTTCAGTTCAGTTGCTCAGTCATGTCTGATTCTTTGCTACCCAATGGACGGCAGCACGCCAGGCCTCCCTGTCCATCACCAACTCCAGCAGCTTCCTCAAGCTCATGTCCATTGTGTCAGTGATGCCATCCAACCACTTCGTCCTTTCACGTCCCCTTCTCCTCCTGCCTTCAGTCTTTCCCAGCATCAGGGTCTTTTCCAGTGAGTCAGCTCTTCGCATCAGGTGGCCAAAGCTTATTGGCATTTCAGCTTCAGCATCATTCCTTCCAAAGAACACTCAGGACTGATCTCCATTAGAATGGACTGGTTGGATCTCCTTGCAGTCCAAGGGACTCTCAAGAGTCTTCTCCAACACCACAGTTCAAAAGCATCAATTCTTCAGCACTCAGCCTTCTTTATTGTCCAACTCTCACATCCATACATGACCACTGGAAAAATCAGAGCCTTGACTAGACGGACCTTTGTTGACAAATAATGTCTCTGCTTTTGAATATGCTGTCTAGGTTGGTCATAGCTTTTCTTCCAAGGAGCAAGCGTCTTTTAATTTCATGGCTGCAGTCACCATCTGCAGTGATTTTGTAGCCCAAGAAAATAAAGTCTGTCACTGTTTCCATTGTCTCACCATCTATTTGCCATGAAGTGATGACACCGGATGCCATGATCTTAGTTTTTGGAATGTTGAGTTTTCAGCCAACTTTTCACTCTAAACTTTCATCAAGAGGCTCTTCAGTTCTTCGCTTTCTGCCATAAGGGTGATATCTGCATATCTGAGGTTATTGATATTTCTCCCAGCATTCTTGATTTCTGTTTGTTTTCATCTAGCCTGGCATTTCACATGATGTACTCTGCATATAAGTTAAATAAACAGGGTGACAATAAGTAGCCTTGTTGTACTGCTTTCCCAATTTTGAACCAGTCTGTTGTTCCATGTCTAGTTCTAACTGTTGCTTCTTAACCTGCATACAGATTTCTTAGGAGGCAAGTAAGGTGGTCTGGTATTCCCATGTCTTTCAGAATTTTCCACAGTTTGTTGTGATCCACACAGTCAAAGGCTTTGGCATAGTCATTAAAGCAGAAGTAGATGTTTTTCTGGAGAAGGCAATGGCACCCCATTCCAGTACTCTTGCCTGTAAAATCCCATGGACGGAGGAGCCTGGTGGGCCGCAGTCCATGGGGTCGCTAAGAGTCGGACATGACTGAACAACTTCACTTTCACTTTCATGCATTGGAGAAGGAAATGGCAACCCACTCCAGTGTTCTTGCCTGGAGCATCCCAGGGACGGGGGAGCCTGGTGGGCTGCCGTCTATGGGGTCGCACAGAGTCGGACACAACTGAAGCGACTTAGCAGCAGCAGCAGATGTTTTTCTGGAACTCTCTTGCTTTTTTGATGATCCAGTGGATGTTAGCAGTTTGATCTCTGGTTCCTCTGCCTTTTCTAAATCCAGCTTGAGCATCTGGAAATTCTAGTTCATGTACTGCTGAAGCCTGGCTTGGAGAATTTTGAGCATTACTTTGCTAGCGTGCAAGATGAGTGCAATTGTGTGGTAGTTTGAGCATTCTTTGGCATTGCCTTTCTTTGGGATTGGAATGAAAACTGACCTTTTCCAGTCTTGTGGCCACTGCTGAAAGTTTTCCAAATTTGCTGACATATTGAGTACAGCACTTTCACTGCATCATCTGTTAGAATTTGAAACAGCTCAGCTCAAATTCCATCAGCTCCACTAGCTTTGGTCCTAGTGATGCTTCCTAAGGCCCACTTGACTTCACGTTCCAGGATGTCTGGCTCTAGGTGAGTGATCCCACCATTGTGGTTATCTGGGTCATTAAGTGTAACCAGGAGAAAGACATTGAACAAATCCAAATCTATGGACATTTTTACAAAATGACCAGTATTCCTTCAGAACTGTCAAAGTCATCAAAAACAAGGAAATGTGAGAAACTCAAACACCATAAGAGGCTAAGGAGACTTGAGGATTATTTAGATCCTAGGACAGAAACAGCCTGATAGGAAAAAATTATTTGAAATAAAAATGAATTGTGAAGTTTAGTTAATAGTGGTATAACAGTGCTGTTCCTTAGTTGTGAGAAATGTGTGACAGCACTGTGAGCTGTTAATAATAGAATATAAAATGAAGTGAAGTGAAAGTTGCTCAGTCATGTCCAACTCTTTGCAATCCCATGGACTGTACAGTCCATGGAATTCTCCAGACCAGAATACTCGAGTGGTTAGCCTTTCCCTTCTCCATGGGATCTTCCCAACCTAGGAATCAAACCCAGGTCTCCCACATTGCAGGTGGATTCTTTACCTGCTGAGCCACAAGGGAATCCCAAGAATACTGGAGTGGGTAACCTATTCCTCCTCCAGGGGATCCTCCTGACCCAGGAATCGAAGCAGGGTCTCCTGCTTTGCAGGCGGATTCTTTACAAACTGAGCTATCAGGGAAGCCCTTAAAGTGAAAGTTGCTCAGTCATATCTGAGTCTTTTTGGCCCCATAGACTATACAGGGCATGAATTCTTCGGGCCAGAATACTGGAGTGGGTAGCCTTTCCCTTCTTCAGAGGATCTTCCCAACGCAGGGATTGATCCCAGGTCTCTGGCATTGCAGGCGGATTCTTTACCAGCAGAATATGAGTGAGAGCTATGCAGAAACTCTGTACTATTTTCCCAACTTTCCTGTAGACCTAAAATTATTCTGAAATAGTTTTTAAAAATTAGAGTTAAGTTTATTTTGAAATTTGGTTATGTCAAAATGTAAACAATATCTCATATGAAAAAGCTTTGGTTTACCATTTTGTGTTAATAATAAACTCTTTCAAATGTAAGGGAAAAGTCGTGTGGTTTACGGCAGTTCTACGGTGTGGGAGTGCTGCATTCATTGATCTAGCAGTCATTCAGTAACCCAATCATTGTGATAACCCCAGACTCCTCATGATACTCACAGTGCAGCCAAGGGCCAATACTGGCCCTGACCTGGCTATAAGAACCTCTGCCTGTCTCTTTGCTCCAGTGTAAATCTCATGCTCTTCCACATTTGAAAAAATAATTTTTTGAATGAATGTTACACGTGATTTCCCTTCAACTGAAATTAATCTTTTACTTGATTAGCTTTTGTTTTTAATGTTTTGCTAATGAGTAAATGTATTTAAGAGAAGGAAACTGAATGTGCATGGAATAGGGTGGAAACTACCTAAATTTAGCTCCATCTCCTTATGTATTTTACCTCAATTATAACAGATTTGCAGTTAAACTGTTGGACAGAAGAGTGTGCTGTTCTAAACCTTGTTAACAAAGCCTGATTCCCAACACTTTCTAATTACAGTTTCTGTTTCCTACAGACATTGTGTAGGAATGTTAAACAAGGCATGAACATTTTTAGCAAATAAATGTAGTTTATAATAATTTATTTTAAGCTGAATATATAAGTGAAGTAAATGTATAAATGTGTATATAAATATGCATTCATGTTTACTTAGGGAAGATATTTGCCTAGGGTAGATTTGCTGAAGTTGAATATAACCAAATGAACTTTCATCATTGCTTTTCTACAAGGAAATCACCGTTTTTCTTTTTGTCACTAAAGGTAATACTATTTTCATTGTATTATGGGGTCATGTCCTGTGTTTAGTGGGCTTCCCTGGTATCTCAGATGGTAGACTCTGCCTGCAATTCGGGAGACCTGGTTTCCATCTTTGGGTTGGGAAAATTCCCTGGAGGAGGGCATGGCAACCCACTCAGATATTCTTGCCTGGTGAATCCACATGGACAGAGGAGCCTGGTGGGCGATAGTCCATGGGATTGCAGAGAGTAGGACATGACTGAGCAACTAAGCAAAGCATAGCACAGTATGTTTAGCAGCTGAGTTTTGGGTATGAGAGTGTTTGTAACTTAATACCTACTTTGGTCCCATCTCTGAGAAATTTTATTTGATTTCAAAATAGAACTACTTTAACATGTGCATTTTATTCCTGTATCTTTTTATTAATTAATATTATCCTTGTTTTCTGTTTTACTGGCATGAAAATTTTCTAAAAGGAGTAGGCTCTGGTAATAAGTAGGTAAAACTGACCAGGAAATTGATGCATTAACTTGTTTTTTTTCTGGCCACAATAAATTGAAATGTTATTGATCACAATTTCAGCTTATTTGTTTCTTTGCTATTAATCCACATCTATGAAAGTGTGAAGTTCTGCTGATGTTGATGTGAATATCTGAGAATTGTCTCCCTGTCTTGCTGCTAAATGTTCTCTTTTCCTGACTTCATGCTCTGACTACCAGCCTAGATATACATTAATATATTATCTGCAAAATACTTTTGTTTTTTGTGCAAAGTGTTTCTTAAACTATGCTCACATGAATGAAGGAAAGTTTATTTTGTTTTTTTTCTGCTTTGTTTTGTTTTAGTAAGGTAACAATGTTTTGCATTTTAAGAAAACTTAAGAAAAACAATCTGTGTAGATTGTAAATTAAATATCAAAGCTTTGAAGCCACCTTTGAATATGTGACTGGAAATGATGGGTTGGCTTTCCAAGATTCTCCTTGTATCATAGACAGGATAGAATCTGTCCCAAGGTAGGTGAGCAACATTTAGATTGAAATTGTTTTCATAACTTACCAATGATACTTTTCATAACAGAAGTACATAGATTTAGGATGACTAGCTATTATGGTAATACAGTCTCATAATAATTAAAAACAGAATGTTAGAAGCAAATAGTGTGATTTTCATGACTTATGAAATACAGATGGCAAGAAGAAGACTTGGAAGCTTTTTTAGAGTGCAGATGGACATGAGTTCTTCACAGAAGTTAATTAAGAGTAATCATTGTATAGTAACTACTGTCTTGTAGGCTGCCATAAATTTAATATTCTACCTTCCCCAATAAAAATGCCAGATGATGCATTTAAGGCTGCTGAAAACATCTTTATCACCTGTAGGCATACCAAAAGACTTACTCACCTTTTGTACCCCACTCTTCCCCCATCTCTGCTACTGCTACTGCTAAGTCGCCTCAGTCGTGTCCAACTCTGTGCAACCCCAGAGACGGCAGCCCACCAGGCTCCCCCGTCCCTGGGATTCTCCAGGCAAGAATGCTGGAGTGGGCTGCCATTTCCTTCTCCAATGCATGAAAGTGAAAAGTAAAAGTGAAGTCGCTCAGTCATATCCGACTCCTAGCGACCCCATGGACTGCAGCCTACCAGGCTCCTCTGTCCATGGGATTTTCTAGGCAAGAGTACTGGAGTGGGGTGCCATCCCCCATCTCTACATGTCATAAATGTATAAAAAGATGAATAAAAAGATAATCAAATGGAAAAATATCTAGTAGGAAGCACTGTATAGTGAAAACAATACAAGTTATCTGTAGGACTGAGTTGGAACTGAAAATCTCCAGTTTTGGTCCAACTTAAATTCTGTTCCATTGTGTGTTTTTAACTCACCTCCTCATTTCTCAAGCCCTCAGTTTCTTTTTCTAAAAATGAAGGTAAGGAAAATGTGCTTTATAGAGATTTCTGAAGAACAATCAACATGTAGTCTGAGTAGAAATTGAGTAACATTTTTACACTGGCAAAAGTAGTTTATTATTGAACAATATTTTTAAATGATATTTATGAAAAAGAATTCTTAAGTATTCCAATTTAGAAATAAATTGCTGTATATAGCTCACATATACGAAGAAGCTAAGACAAAGATTATACTGATTTTAAAATATATTTGGAGTATGAAGGAGCTGGCTCTCTCTTGGAAACTTTTCCTATTATTAGCTTCTTTCTGCCTTGTGTGTAGCCACTTCTCTCTAACAGCTTTATTGAAATCTTCCTTTCCAAACAATTTTTTTCATATGTGAGTCAAATGATCACTTAAGTAATTCAGCCTAATTATTAGAATGGTATATCTCTTTCTTCCTGCCGGGAAACCAAATACTAAGGTCCAAAACGCATTGCTGTTGATGCCTTACCGTCCGTGTCTATGTCTTACCGGTATGAGCCTCATCTCAGTAGGAATCCTTGCATATCATGATTCCTCACACTTCTCAGGTTTATTTTACCAAAAGGTTCATGATCACAGAAATTTCATTTTTCAGACATTGTCAGAAGATTAGAATATAAGTTTTATCAACACAGGCATATATATACATGCCGATCAAAATTGCTAAACACTGAAACTGTACAATAAAAATAACAGGCACTTATGAACACTAGAGCTCCGTTTAAGTGGTAAGAATGTATTGACTTTTTATGGGGAAACAGTCAATTGTAAGGAACAAATGTACCAATTCAGCTGAGCTTGGATCACTGAAAACAAGAGAGAATCACTGACAAAACAATGCCTTTTCTCATTCATGTATCACAAGTGGTATTTGGATGGAGGACAATTGAGAAGCATTAAGACTACAAATTAGTTCCCATGTTTTATATTACAGAATGGTTGTTGGAAAGTGTACTTTCCCAATGTTAGTATGCTATATATTTTTTTAATTACCAACAGTTTTGTTTTTCTCCTTATGTTTCACATTTGCGTTTCCCTTGGGAAAATGCTCCATATATCCAAATTGGTATACTCGTGTAAATGATGTCAGCTCACATATAAAATTTAGTGTAGAAGAATTTTTAAAATACAGAAATTAAGAGCTTCCTTTTAATCAGTGTAACAGTGTAACAATGTTGACTTTAAAACCTTTGAGAAATATTTTTCTCCATGATTTTGTTATTACTACTTTTCCTCCATCTTTTTGATTTTGTGTGATAAATGACAGAAGACAATAATATGCCATATTTTATCCTTTTCATTCAAACTTTGAAGATCATTTGGACTTTTTTGGTCACCCCTGAGCCATTTATAGCTCATTTTTTAAAACGATTAAATTTTAAATTAAACAAATGACTTTTGAAAAATGAGATCATGTAGTTAAGATAGCTATCAGAGTTACCTAGGGAAATAATTTGGACTTCTGGTTTTCTTTGCCTTAAAAGAATATTGGGTAACACGTTCTCCTTTAAAACTGGGTTATACATTTTAAATTCCTTCTTATATTTGGTTTAGAAGCAATGAATGATGACCATTCTTGATTTTCTTTATGTCTACTTTAGTGACAGTTGGGACTTCTGAATTTTTAGAAGGTTTAATTTTTTTCCATCCTATAAATTGAATGTCAGGCATAAAACTCCATGTACTTTACATAAAGAGTTGTTATGTAACAAAAGCAGAAGGTGTATTTTTGATCTTGTAGGTGGATCTGAATCCTTCAAGTCTATGCCATCATTGCCGGATTACTTTTACAAATTCTGGTTAGCAGATTCCTCAGATGGTAGGTTACAAATCCCTCCTCTTTCTCCCTTTTTCTATAATCTTTCACTACTGAAAACTGTAACAAGTTTTGCAAGAAGGTCATTGAGCAAATACTTTCTGATCCCTTGGATAGACTAACTCCTCACACTCTTTCTCTGCCTACTTCTTGGTAATATTAAAAAAAATTTTTCAGGTAGCTGAGAAGTCATACTATATAAAAATAAAAATATGAATTACAAATGCTCTCACAAGATCAAGGAAAGCATAAATTAGAGTATGTGGTATATGCAACCTGATACAGAATATCTTGACAAAATAACCCAATGCTTTTTGTTCTTGGTGTTCATTTTTAAATCATCCCTTTAAAATCAGGGTCTGTGCAATGTTCTTTTAAGTTATTTCTAGATATGTGCAAATTAATCAAACAGATTTGTATTAATGGATGTAGTACAAATATGTCCCTTAATTCTTAGCAAATTTTATAGATATTTTTTATAAACCTTTAACATTTATGGTATTAATTATATTTGACAGGGAAATTCTTACTTAGGTCCCTTTATTGAAACACATCATTTTTTAAAACAATTTGTAACATTTCTTTCA
>SJYQ01001763.1:11454-36405 GCA_006410935.1 Redunca redunca
TTCATAAAAGAACATGCTTAATTTGTGTGTACACTGACACACTTGTTCTCTGTGAAATAAATTGATAAGGAAGAACTTGTAGAAATCTTTTATTACATGTAACCAACTGAGCTCAGCTTGGTTAAGGACTTGTCTAGATTCACATATCTTTCTAGTAACAAAAAATTACAAAAAGACAGCTCAGGAAAAGTGTGAGGCATATATCTTTGCATTGTTATAAGGACATCTCTGTTAGGAACAAAATTAATTCTTTTGATCACTGGTGTCAAAGCTAGAACACGTCTTGATTAACACATGCAACAAGCCTACTTCATAAAATAATCCCCTCATCAAGAATGTTTGCTTTAGATTTCATTGATCATAAATCAAATGTAAGATTCAGAGAGTGCCAGACCCCATTTGTAAGGAGTTAAAAATGCTATTAACTGCTAGAAACACTTCTGATGGTCTTCAAATCTCTGTGTGCTGTGATTCAGTGATTTTTAAATATCATTTTCTAAGGCAGTGCTGTTTGTTAGTATAGTCCAGGGCAACAGGATTAAATCCAAGTCTGAACACACAGTGGATTTTGTGGTCTGTTTAGAGCTGTAAATGGTTTACTTTGCTGAATTGTCTATTACAATTCACTTATTTTTAATTATTTGCCATTTTAATTATGAATGATATACATGTTCCTGAATCTCTAAATGTAGAATAAGTTTTGGTTTTATATTCTTTAACTATATAATTTAAGTAACCTCAGCATTCTGCTAGAAGTAGTATAGAATAAATTGGTTCCAACCAAACACAAATATCTATCTTTGATACATCAGAAAAGTACATTTGAAAGATCAGGACCACTGAATTATTTAAAGATTTGTTCGTTAAGTTGACTTATTGTGATGTCCTCCTTGATACCTATTTTAAACATTGCTTTCTTCTTCTATGTAGTAGATATTGCATCATTTATACTGTTCTCATTGCTTTCTCTTTGCGACATTCCTGTATCATAGTGTTAAAAGCCACACAGTTGGAGTCTCTGATAAGTACATGAATGCCAAATAGGGAGATGAGAGTAAATAAAAGTATTTAACAAAACGGAAACAAACACATAAATGGATTTTTTTCAAGTTTGAACCTTGTAGGTCTCTTGTATTAGGTGTGCTGTCACATATTCAATAACTAGATGAAAACATGAAGTATTTTTTCTTTCACCACTGAAATACCGTTGTGTTTTCTATTCTAAATGTCCTTCTAATGGCATTTACTGTCCTTTAGGAATTACTTTCTTTTACATGTTAATCTTTTGATATTGTATATTTCAAGCTTTGTCATCCTTTTAAGAATGGCAAAAATTTGTAAGTTAATGCACATTTTCTGATAGCTGCTGTTAAAGATGGAATGATAATGCTTTTCCTGCCACCATAAGAAATGTGGTCACCTCAGGACAAGCACTGAGTCATACTCTGGGACCAGTAGGAAAAGTTCACATCATTGGCAGCCACCCGGGCTCTTCATGTTCCATGACAAATGGCAAACTGGCACATAGTGTAACTGAAGTGTTTCTCAAATGTCTAAGTCCCAGGAAAAATTAATGTTAAGGAGTGTAAAACTTAATTCTATGACTGCTTTTGAACCAGCAGTTTTGAGTTATTAATTTAGTTATGCTTGTTTCCCAAATTTGTAATTGTGTTTTAACTAAATTTATATTATAACTTGAAATGGTAAAACTAAAGCACCTTGTATAGTGAAGAGCTAAAGAATTAGATCTTATTCCTATATATTTTTTTGTCCGTTAACGCATCTCAACAACTCAGATAACACTAGAATATGACCATAAATGTTTTTTTACTGTATGTTGGTCATAGATACACAGCTATTAAATTAACCTAGAAATTTTTGGACTGACATATAAGTATTTATGCAGTTATGTAGAACAGTAATAGAATAATAGAAAACTTGATTGATTACCCACATAAATACCAGTAAAGTTTGGTACCAAAAACTACCCACTTCCACCTACTCAAATANNNTAAAGCATAAATTCTATTTTAGAGTATTTTACTAATATTATGATTTTAGTACAATTAAAATAAGCACCTTATAAAAATAAAACCTTTAATTGAATGTCTTTGTTAATGTACATCTTCAAGGCACCTTACGTTTTTTATGTGGAAGTTAATTGTATGTATATCCTTCAAATGAAAGGAAGTTTGTTTTAGATACGTTTTTCTCTTTTTGTAGTTTTACTTGAAACATGTAATTTGCTAAGTATATCAGAGCTAATTCTGTACGGTTGGGTAGTATTTTTATTTGTCCGTGGGCTGTTGAGTTTTTTAATAGTAAAATACAACTATGTTGCCTACATAATTAGGTATTTTTAAAAGTTGCTCTGAGAACATTGGAATCTAACATGAAGACCTTTTGGGATAGTTCAGTTATTTTTCCCCTCGGGTAATCAGAATGTCCCCATTCTACATTAAAGTTTTGACAGAATATTTTTTTTTTTACCATTTAATCACATTAACTTAAACTCCTGTAAGGCCTGTTCCCCATCACCATTGTATAACCACCTCCAGTAATCTGCTCAGTGGTCACTGTATTACACAGTCTATTCCAGTAGTCACTTTATTACAGTGGCAAAAATGTAGACTTTGAAGCTAAATATACCTAGATTTAAATTCCAGTTTTGCTACTTATTAGTTGTATGGATTTGAGCACATAATAACCATTTTCTCCTTTTTAAAATGAGGACATAGCAACACCTACCCTAAAGACCATTGAGATTTAAATGAAGTAATCTATGCAAATGATATACTGATTATTGGTACTTAGTAGGTTCTAACATTGGCTGTTATTATTACCAGCACTAATACCACCTATAAAAGAGGGTTGTAGTCTGAGAGTGCTAATATATGCAAAGATCATAGAAGAAACTGGAAAAGTATTGGTTATTATTGTTACCACTAACAACACAAAGTCACCACGCTAGCCTACAAATAATTTATTACTGTAATTGATGCTGAATGTAAATCAAGTATTTTTTCAGCTATACCAATTTAATTTTACTGAAATAATAAATGAATTGTAAGTATAGTGAAGCTGGAAAACAAGATTACTGAGAAGATAAAAATAAAGATTCCATAAACAGTTTACATTTCAGTCAGAATCAAGACTCTTTGACAGGAGTGGACCATTCAGTTCAACATGGCTTACTCATACAAAAGTTTCTGATTATATGCCTCATGCCTTAATATACTTGGATTTAAAGTCATACTTCTGAAATGTAGAGCTCCACATATTTTTGTATGGTGAAAATAAAGTATTTAAATCAGACTTAGCAATGTCTGAGTTTCAAAAGACTTTCAGAGTTGTATCTGGCACATTTAAAATATTTTTGAATGAATTAATGAGTAAAATCACCCCCATAAATAAACCTGATCTGAGATAACTACTGCTCTTAAATTCTATTTCATATGTAAATTTAGCTACGGCACAAAGAATATTTTTCTTCCACCCTTTTAAGAATTAAGAAAGATAAATTTTTATCTAATCTCAGGGCAGAGACTTTCTTTTTATTGGTTTGTGTAAATTAAGTATTTTATCGAAAGCTTTTCTTTTATGAACTAGAAGTTCAAATGTTGTTGCCTGAATAAGAAGCCAAATCAAAATATATAAAGAAAATATTTTTAAATGAATTAATTTTCTTAATCGTTTTTGGGCAAGCTTACCTAAACTTGGGGGGAGGGTCATTATGAATGATAAGAAAGAGTAGATGAAACACTATTTTAAACTTTTAGGTGTTTTAGCCACTTCTTTCTTCCTTAGCTCTTTACAAGTGTTTTTATAGTAGTAGAAGTGTGCAAATACATTTTAAAATCTTTTAGTCCTTTTTTTTAAGAACACTTGAATTTAAACCTATAGCTATACCTTGTTCAAGCTAGTGCCTTTTGGCCAAGATGTATCTTTTCTAAGCAGTGATTTGCTGAATTAGGGGTTCTCTTATAAGCCAGAATGTTAGTAATACTAACAGAATGATGAGCTTAGAAAAGTGGGTTAAGAAATGATCAGGAAAAAGTAAGAAGGTTGGATTGTCCACTAAGAGGATAGTCCAGTAGCAGGAATCTTAAGTGTTCAGTTCAGTTCAGTTCAGTCGCTCAGTCATGTCTGACTCTTTGCAACCCCATGGACTGCAGCACGCCAGGCCTCCCTATCCATCACCAACTGCTGGAGTTTACCCAAATCCATGTCCATTGAGTCAGTGATGCCATCCCACCATCTCATCCTCCGTCGTCCCCTTCTCCTCCTGCCCTCAATCTTTCCCAGCATCAGGGTCTTTTCAAATGAGTCAGCTCTTGATGAAAGCGTCTTGATGAGCCTCTTGATGAAAGTGAAAGAGAAGAGTGAAAAAGTTGGCTTAAAGCTCAACATTCAGAAAACTAAGATTATTGCATCTGGTCCCATCACTTCATGGCAAACAGATGGGGAAACAGTGGCCGCCTTTATTTTTCTGGGCTCCAAAATCACTGTGAATGGTGATTGCAGCCATGAAATTAAAAGAGGCTTACTCCTTGGAAGGAAAGTTTTGACCAACCTAGACAGCATATTAAAAAGCAGAAACATTACTTTGCCAACAGAATCTGTCTAGTCAAGGCTATGGTTTTTCCAGTGGTCATGTATGAATGTGAGAGTTGGACTATAAAGAAAGCTGAGCACCAAAGAATTGATGCTTTTGAACTGTGGTGTTGGAGAAGACTCTTGAGAGTCCCTTGGACTGCAAGGAGATCCAACCACTCCATCCTAAAGGAGGTCGGTCCTGGGTGTTCATTGGAAGGACTGATGTTGAAGCTGAAACTCCAATACTTGGCCACCTGATGCGAAGAGCTGACTCATTTTAAAAGACCCTGATGTTGGGAAAGATTGAGGGCAGGAGGAGAAGAGGACGACAGAGGATGAGATGGTTGGATGGCATCACTGACTCAATGGACATGGGTTTGGGTGGACTCTGGGAGCTGGTGATGGACAGGGAGACCTGGCGTACCGCAGTTCATGGGGTTGCAGAGTCGGACACGACTGAGCAACTGAACTGAACTGAGCTTTAAGCCAACTTTTTCACACTCCTCTTTCACTTTCATCAAGAGGCTTTTGAGTTCCTCTTCACTTTCTGCCATAAGGGTGGTGTCATCTGCATATCTGAGGTTACTGATATTTCTCCTGGCAATCTTGATTCCAGCTAGTGCTTCCTCCAGCCCAGCGTTTCTCATGATGTACTCTGCATATAAGTTAAATAAGCAGGGTGACAATATACAGCCTTAACATACTCCTTTTCCTATTTGGAACCAGTCTGTTGTTTCATGTCCAGTTGTAACTGTTGCTTCCTGACCTGCATATAGGTTTCTCAAGAGGCAGGTCAGGTGATCTGGTATTCCCATCTCCTTCAGAATTTTCCACAGTTTATTGTGATCCTCACAGTCAAAGGCTTTAGCATAGTCTTAAGTGTAGACAGCAACAAGTTGACTTTTTATATTATTGTCAAAAATAGAGGGTTTTAAAATTGGAAATAACATGCTCATATTTCTTGATACTTATCTAACTCTATAAGCCCTTAAGGTGATGGTATAAACTACTAAGATCTGGCTTAGAGATAATTCATTTTGACCTTTTTCAAAGCCAGAAAAATACCACTTGTGGGTTCAGAGACTCTGATATATAATAAATACATATTTCCTTTCCCTTAGTTTCTGACTGGAAGCACTGAAAAGTCTTGGAATTTCCTAAATGAGGGGATTAATAAAGGTGTCTTGTTATTTTAATGAAGTGATTTTTGGACTACACCTAAGAATGTTTGACTGATGAGTGTAAATTTCTCTCCCTGAGGAGAGAGCTTGGAAGTGCCCTTGCGCTTTACTGGTACCTTGCCCTGTGCATCTCTTCTGTTTGGCTGTTTCGAGTTATATCCTTTTATAATAATGATAGTCTGGTTAGTGAAATGTTTCTGTTTTGTGAGCTCTTCTAGCAAATTAATGGAACCTGAGTATAGGGTTGTGGGAACCTTTGATTCATAGCCAGTTGGTCAGAAGTAGAGGTAATGTTACTGAAACACTTGGGTCCACTCTCCCACCATGCAGCAAAGCCAGTCTATTGGCACCTGGTTGTGGTGACTGAGCATACAGCATTTATTGAAAGGGCACCAAGCAAGGAGAATGAGCAACTCATGCTCAAAAGACTGTACTCCCTTATGACTTTCAAGAAAAGGTTTTAAAGGCAACATTTAGGGTGAGGGTTATAGGGTGTATGACTTTCTTCTAATGGGTTGGTGGTGAGATAACAGGGTGATATTTTGGGAATCTTAATCATCAGCCTAGTTCCAACCAGTTTGCGATATATGTGCTTGTTTAGCATGTAGTCCCCATCCTCTACCTAGCATGTGGATGTCTTTGTTTCTGCAGAACAACTCAAAGATTTGTGGCTGATTGTTATGTGTATCCCTTGAGGAGGAACTAGTACCCTGTTATATCTCTGAACTTTTGTTTAAGCTATTATTTTCTTGCTTGACAGCTTTTCCTATGTTTCTGCATTTACTCACTTCCCTAATTAGTAACTGTTTGAGCCTGTTCTTTGGGAATCAGAAAGGCCCAAGAGACTAAAGCCTTTTTCTACAAACAAGAAACACAGAGGAGTTTTTGTGCCTGGGAGGGACCTTCAGGGTCTTGCTCTATTTCAGTAACAATCTGGACTTGTGGTTGGCACCCTGAGTTAGAGGGGATCCTTAGATCCTCCAGTTTGTAAGTGGTGGGTCAAAAGCACAAATAACCTGGACTTTCTGATAGTGTCAGAATTGAGTTGAATTGAATTGTCAGGCACCCTCCAGGTTTTGAAGGAGTAGTTTTCTACTCTTATAGCAAAAAGCTCAAAAATAAGGCTGCCACATTCATTCGCTTGTGTAACTTTTTACTATCCTATATATGACTGTCCCGCATTGCAGGCAGACGCTTTAACCTCTGAGCTACCAGGGAAGCCCATATATGACTGTGCAGGTATGTATTGTCCAACCTGCTCGGATCTATGTGGTGTCCTTGGATAAGTAAGGATATGGAGTTGAAACCTAGAGCAAATAAAGGGAAACTTCATAAAATTTCTGGTTTTGCTTATCTAAAATTGAGAATATTAGAATAAATGATTAATATTTTAGAATGATTTAGTTTATCTTCATTTTCAGTTTGGGTAATTGAATGCTTATGGCAAAGGCTATGTTTGGATTTATGATGATACTTAACAGGCTTAATAATTTTAAAGAAAACTTACGTTTATGATTTTTCCATTTCTAATCTAGCAACTAATCTGAAATTTAAATGGCAAATGATTACAAATAAATTACTATAAATTATTCTATCTTACAAATAAAAATGCATTTTTTTTAGTATTCTGGAACATGCAAATAGTTGACATGTAGTTAGCTCTAAAATATTTATACAAAAACAAAAGATCATGTTAAAATTATAGGCATTGAAATTTTTATACTTATTTGACATAATTTAATTTTTTATGCTTGATTTACCATCCTGATTATGGTTAGGACATAATTTTTAATCTCTTGAATTCAGCTCACAACTGAGTATATCAATCATCAAACTTGTAAACATATAAAAAAAGGAAGAGCTGGGAAAACCTGGAAAAAGAAAAACTATAAAGTGGGATTAACTTTACTAGATATGAAAACATTATAAAGCTTCTCTAATAAAAACAACTTGATGTTGGCCCATAGTAAGACAAATATACCAGTGGAATAGAATATAAAGCCCAGAACTAGATGTCAGCATATACAGAAATTTACTGTACGATAAAGGTAAAATTAGATCCTTAACCTCCTACCATATCCAAGATGGTTTTGAGATCTAAATGTAAAAAATGAAACTGTAAGAATACTAGAAAACCCAATTTTAATAGCGGTCTCCATTTTTAAAGAAAATTTCCACACAATGGAAAAATTTCCTTTTAAAATGATACCTTCTTCTCCTCATTTTGCAAATATGATCAGTTGCAGATAACAGGCATAGGGAATATCTATCTGTTCTCCTGTGCTCTCAATCTTATCATCCAGTATATGGATTCTTTTATAAAAAAAAATCACTGTCAATTCATACTGATATTATATAAGAATAGATTCACTCTTAGTGACCATAATATGTTTATATACATTATCAATTCTGTCCTCAATTTTTTTCCTGTGAACCTTAGTATGAATTTATCTAACTATAAAATATCAATGGCAACTCAGATTTTGTGATGGTGAGACAGGAAAAGTATTTTAAACTCGTGACTATGACTGATGAGTGTAAATTTCAGTTATAGAGAAAAATGAATTAACTGGTTCATTACATAAAGATTTTAGAAGGAGAAAATCTCATAAAATTAAAAAAAAACTCACAAAACGAATTTTAAATCTGTTGAATTTAAAAACAAAAGATATTTATTAGGTAAACGTATTAAATACCCTCTGTTCTGGAAGTATAAAAATAGCATATAATACCAAAGCTGGTCCTACTGAGTATATGGAGTTAAATGTATAATCTTAATTCTAAATAAAGGTTATTATATTGACTCCAGTATATGAGTTTCCATTCTTTATACAGCTGCTGTATATTTCACTTAAACCACATGCTACTTGTCAGAACAAATGGTAAACTGGTACATTAAAGAAAAACTGCTTCTAGAAAATAGCATTATGTAACATACTATTCCTCTTGGAGAAGGAAATGGCAACCCACTCCAGTATTCTTGCCTGGGAAATCCCATGGACCGAGGAGCCTGGTGGGCTACATACAGTCCATGGGATCGCAAATTTGGACATGACTTAGTGACTGAGCAAGATCAAACAAACAAAAAAACATACTATTCCTCATAAAAATCTTCCATAGTAGCTTCTATATTCATAAACAGAAACATGCAGCAATATGTACATAATGTAAACTAGATTTAAAGAAGAGCTTAATTAGTTGAAAGAATCAGTTGATAAATTCTCAATCATGTAAACAATTCACACGGATAGGTTTGTTTCTGGATTCTCTTTTTTGGGTTCATCTATTTCCTATTCAGTGCAGTTTGAATTAATGTTGCTTTATAGAATGTTTATTATCTGAATGACAAGTCCTCCGCCCAGCACCATGTTAATGCTGTTTCAGATATTTCTTGCTTATTGCTCACTTTTCTTTTTATATGAAATTTGGGCTCAGTTTGTCAGGTCAAACAAAACAACATCCCATTAGGATTTTGACTGAGATTGAATTGAATAGGTTAATTTGTGGAAAATTTATATCTACTCACTCTTGGGTATTCTCATCCTGGAATGTGTGTCCTTCTTTATTTGCTTGGATATTCTTTTATATCTTTCCATGAAATTTGAAAGCTTTAAAAAAAATAAGTGTTTGCTACATTTTTTGTTAGGTTTTTTCTTAGGTACTTTGTGTTTATTCCTATGTGAATGGAATTTTTCATTATATTTTCTAATTGGTTTTCCTCTGTATCAGTTCAGTTCAGTCGCTAAGTCGTGTCCGACTATTTACGACCCCATGGACTGCATCACACCAGGCATCCCTGTCCATCACCAACTACTGGAGTCCACCAAAACCCATGTACATTGAGTTGTTAATGCCATCCCACCATCTCATCCTCTGTTGTCCCCTTCTCCTCTCGCCTTTAATCTTTCCCAGCATCAGGGTCTTTTCAAACAAGTCAGTTCTTTGCATCAGGACGCCAAAGTATTGGAGTTTCAGCTTCAACATCAGTCCTTCCAATAAATATTCAGGACTAATTTCCTTTAGGATGGACTGGTTGGATCTCCTTGCAGTCCAAGGGACTCTCAAGAGTCTTCTCCAACACCACAGTTCAAAAGCATCAATTCTTCAGCGCTCAGCTTTCTTTATAGTCCAACTCTCACATCCATACATGACCACTGGAAAAACCATAACCTTGACTAGACAGACCTTTGTTGGCAAAGTAATGTTTCTGTCTAGGTCGGTCATAGCTTTTCTTCCAAGGAGTAAGCATCCTCAGTGTCATGGCTGCAGTCACCATCTGCAGTGGTTTTGGAACCCAAAAAAATAAAGTTTGCCACTGTTTCCACTGTTTCCCCATCTATTTGCCATGAAATGATGGGACCAGATGCAATGATCTTAGTTTTCTGAATGTTGAGCTTTAAGCCAACTTTTTCACTCTACTCTTCCACTTTCATCAAGAGGCTCTTCACTTTCTGCCATAAGGGTGGTATCATCTGCATATCTGAGGTTATTGATATTTCTTCTGGCAATCTTGATTCCAGCTTGTGCTTCATCCAGCCCAGAGTTTCTTACGATGTACTCTGCATATAAGTTAAATAATCAGGGTGACAGTATGCAGCCTTGACGTACTCCTTTTCCTATTTGGAACCAGTCTTTTGTTCCATGTCCAGTTCTAACTGTTGCTTCCTGACCTGCATACAAGTTCTCAAGAGGCAAGTCAGGTGGTCTGGTATTCCCATCTCTTTCAGAATTTTCCCTAGTTTGTGGTGATCCACCTAGTCAAAGGCTTTGGCATTGTCAATAAAGCAGAAAGAGATGTTTTTCTGGAACTCTCTTGCTTTTTCAATTATCCAGTGTATGTTGGCAATTTGATCTCTGGTCGCTCTGCCTTTGCTAAATCCAGCTTGAACATCTGGAAGTTCACAGTTCACATATTGTTGAAGCCTAGCTTGGAGAATTTTGAGCATTACTTTAGTAGCGTGTGAGATGAGTGCAATTGTGCAATAGTTTGAACATTATTTGGCATTGCCTTTCTTTGGGATTTGAATGAAAACTGACCTTTTCCAGTTCTGTGGCCGCTGCTGCATTTTCCACATTTGCTGGCATATTGAGTGCAGCACTTTAATAGCATCATCCTTTAGGATTTGAAGTAGCTCAGCTGGAATTCTGTCACCTCCACTAGCTTTGTTCGTAGTGACGCTTCTTAAGGCCCACTTGACTTCAGGATGTCTGGCTCTGGATGAGTGATCACACTGTCATGATTATCTGGGTCGTGAAGATCTTTTTTGTACAGTTCTTCTGTGTATTCTTGCCACCTCTTCTTAATATCTTCTGCTTCTGTTAGGTCCATACCATTTCTCTCCTTTATTGAGCCCATCTTTGCATGAAATGTTCCAGGGAAGTTTTTGTATACTGCTCTTATTTTTGGCCACTTTAACAAAATTTGCTTATTNTACAATTTTAGAGAATATAAACATTCTCTCTTAAGCCTATTTCAGTTTATTTATATGTACTGATGATTCCATCAACATTTTAATTATTGAACCATTAGGGCAGCTGCAACCATTATTATTTATCCATTTCCTGAAAACTTTGTTGTATTTCTCTGAAATGCATGACGGGCTTCCCTGGTAGCTCAGTTGGTAAAGAATCTGCCTGTCTGAAGCAAGCCTCTTTGAATAAAGAAGTGAAGACATGAAACCATTGAACCTCTCCTGCTGGACCACTGTTTCTGATCTTCCTCTTCATTCCTTCCTGTGAAGACAAGAAAAAAAATGGGAGTAGGAGATTAATTGTCATGTCTCTCTTTAGTTTATAGAGATAGTGATTTAAAATACAAGTGTACAGTCTTGAGGTCTTCCACATATCCAAGGAATATTAATCTCTTGCTAATATAAGGTGTATTTTTAAAAAACGGAAGGTAAGTGTTGTCTGTGTAATCCTCCTTTTCTGTTCTTAAAAGATCAAAATGTCTAAGAACCCTAAATTGAAAAGTTTCATTGATTGTGCTCCTCTTCGTAATAGTTTCACTTTTGTGGCTTTACCAGGTCATAGTCACAGAGTAACACTCCTCTTCCTGATTGACAGACTATGAGAGCTTTTAATTGCGGAATGTTAGTAGAACTTTATTATTTTTAAAATAAATCTAAGAGCTGTAAGATATTTTGAAGCACTTGCAAAACTGTAGTTCATATTGTAGTCTTAAAAAATTATATGAAGATTTAAATGAAGGATAAATAAATAAATCTTATTCCAGAAGAAATGCCCCTGATTTAGGTATTCATTAGCTTGCACCAGGTTGAACTCGTTAAAAGTTTACCTCAGGGCTGGAATGTACTGTATGTATTGAAGAGAAAATGCCATAGTAAAGCATGTGGGCCATGTTTCCTTGCCAAGAGGACCAGTTTCTCCAGATTAGCTGTATTCTCTTTCCTGTGGTAGTCTTTTAAGTCATTTGTTAGTTTATTTTTCTTGTTGTACCCTTACAAGATAACAACTTACAAGACAACTTACAAGATAACAACTGCATGCCCCTCCTGTTCAAGCAGAAATAACTTTTTCTCCTCCTTTTTGGGATTTTAGGTATAGGGTTGCTATGAAAAGTAATGAAATCAGCTTTTGACATGATTCAGTTTCAGATAGGAATGCACGGTTTTATTTTGAATTCTTTACCTTTTTTTGGTTTAATATTATTTGATATTAATATTAAATATTAATGTTTTAAATATTATTCAGTATTTAACAGCACTGGATGTAAGGATCAAAGTGCTTTTTTCATAACTAGAAGTGTCCAAAACTTTAAAAAGGAACTTAAAGTTGCCTTTATCATTATGCCATGAATCACACTCTTCCTAAATGACTTTAATCTGTGATGCTATAGCCAAAGAATATATTTCCTGGGAGGCTGCTGACAATACAGATGTAATTGTAGCTTTTCCTGCATTGTTACATATCTTAGTATAATTCCTGTTTCCTTTCATGAAATGAAAAATGCATATTCACCATAGGTTCCTTCAAGACTTTTTCCATTTCTGGAAAAATACCTTGAATTCCAGTCGGCTGTTAAAAGTTATGAGTAGTGAATTATTGCCTTTGAGAAAGGAACAGTTTTGACGCATGTCTGCCAGTATTTCTGTAGCTTTCACCAGGGTTGTTTGTAATGCTTATCACAGTTAGTTTTATTTTGTATATTTATAGCATTTGCAAAAGAGTTCAGGAAATAGCTTAGTTTGTGGCTGCTCAAGATGATCCTTGGTAAGCACTTGGTTCCTTTCACAGGTTGATTTACAGCTGTCTTGAGTATAGGCCTGTGCTGCAGTCAGTGGTAGCATATTTATATATATGCAAATCTTGCATCCCTCAGGGTCTTTTTACTGAAATTAACCAATGGAGAGATTTGGGATTGAATTGAAATAAAAGCTTGCTAAAAGGATTGTTTGCACAGCTGCTTTTAGGCAGTGACCAAAGTCTCTCAGGAGAGTGAGTGAATACACTCTTGTTGGAGCAAACTCAGAAGTTTTTGAGTCGTGCTTTGCATAATATAAAGTCATTAATATGTTGGATCTTTGCCCTTGCTCTAACCTCCCCCAGCCCTCACATTCCCCCCATCCTGCCCCGCCTTTTCCTTAGTCTCCTTTCCTTAGAAGAGCTGATTGTTTATTCTTTGTGTCCTGTGGAGGTAATTTTTTTTTAAATTATGGTCTCATGTGACATCAGTGTATAGTGATCTAAAGTTAAATTTCATGTTAGACAGTTTTTAAATCGTGAGAACTGAATGAAATCATGTCCATGCATCTTTATCTTATAACCTGCTGTCTATGAAACTAGCGTTTTGAGTAGTAATTTAATCAAAGGAATCAGAGAACATTAAGCTCCATTAACTATTGGGTTGCCAACAATATGGATCTAGGATTAAATTATGACTTGGAACTTTGCAAATGTCATCTAAAAGTTAATTCTTAAATTCCTGGCAGGCACTTGCCATCTGCTAAGAAACAGATGTGGTGGAGGTTAATTTGTGACTAGAGAAGCAATGTTGTCTCTGCGGTAAAGAGTGAGGGTAAGATTAAAAAAAAAAGCAGGTCTATCAAATTATTTCCTTTACTCAATATTTAGCCAAGTCCCCGATGTGCTCCCTCCATCTCCCTCCTCCCCTCTCTCAGTTCTCTTCTCTCCCTCCCTGTCTCCCGGCTCCCCTCTTTTCTCTCATTCATATGCATCTCTGTAGAACTTTATCCTCCTTCCTTTCTAATTTATTAGTATTTCTGATTCTCGTCCCCAGTTAGGAATTTGGCATCTGGAGGGAACAAAGTACTCACTAACACTGTTTTTTTTTTTCCAGTTTGTTAAAAGGAGGAACCACACTTCCCTAAACAATGGTGATTGCAGTAGAATGTTATCACAGTGAGAGAAAATTTTAATTTTACTAAGCAGAGAGGAATTATGAGAAATATTAGAAGATTCTCATATCCTTGGAGCTCCTTGAGAAATGCTTAATGATAATGAAACCAAGCAGGATCCTGTGGGGCCCTCTCCAGTACAAATCCTTTGTGTCCTCCCTTTCTTATTTGTAGGAAATGAGCTTCATTCAGCCCCCTAGACTTTCCTTGAGTTCCAAAGGGTAGTTTCAAAGGGTTGCTAATCAGTGAAGTGAGGGAATGCAGAGACAAAGGGGGAGCCCTCAAGAAATTATAGCACAGCAATGAAAGATGGGTCCTGGTTCCTTCTCAAGGGATATACACAGCCATATATCTCTTGAGTTTTTCTATGGAAGCTAAAGCTCCCACCCGGGTGGAAAATGGAAACCAGACTGAGCACATGACTTTTTCTGGAGCACCACCCTTTATGTTACCACCAACCAATCAGAAGAAAGTCACACACCCTGCAGCCTTCACCCCCAGTTTTGCCTATAAAAACTTGTCCCTGAGGTGTTGAGGGACAGGGAAGCCGGGCACGCTGCAGTCCCTGGGGTCGCAAAGAGTGGGACAGGACTTGGCAACTGAACAACAACAGTTGTACCTGGTTAATACTAATTGCAAATAAGATTGATCCCCCGCAAAAAACTTCCCCCCTGAAAACCATCTGGGAGTTCCAGTTTTTTAACACCTATTCTCCTTAGTTAGCCCTACAATAAACCTTTCTCTGCTCCAAACCCCAAAACAAACTTGGATTGGATACCAATAGGGAATAAAAGTTTGTATCGTTTGTTGTTTCTTTATTTAAAAAAAAACAACAGAACTTGCACTGCATTCTTTTATAAGTGATGATAATATTGTGAAGGATGAGAATCATTTAAGCTGGTGAGTTTCTCCCTGGACTTAATATTTTGGAAAATTAGAATGTTTTCTAAATAGCAGTCTTAAAAGATGCAGTTAGGGATTTATTCGAATAAACATAATTTCGATTAGTTTTGAATACCTTTTTTTGTTTCCACTTGGTTAAAATAATGTGTCTAGGTTACAGCATGAGAATTTGTTACTGTGTGGTTTATAAATTTATGGTGAATACTTGTTGATCCGTGGGTATCATAATAAATATATTTCCTAATTAGGACTGGTAAGCCTATAAATGCTTCCCTGGTGGCTCAGATGGTAAAGAATCTGCTTGCACTGCAGGAGACCCTGGGTTGGGAAGATCCCCTGGAGAAGGGAATGGCTACTGACTCCAGTGTTCTTGCCTGGATAATTCCATGGACAAAGGAGCCTGGTGGGCTACAGTCCATGATGTTGCAAAAGTCATGACTGAGTGACTAAGCACAGCACAGCAGCCCACTTGTGTCTGTTTATGTGTATTGCCAGTTATCCTTATTGTCCTATTTGATAATGACCTCATCACTTATTGAAAAACTCTTCTCTTTTTGCATCTGACAAGCTTGGCTGTAGTAATGGCTATTGTTATTTGGGACCTTGTTAAAAATACACAATCTCGGCCCCCACCCTACAGCAACTGAATCAGAATCTTGAGTTTAATCAGCTCCCTAGATCTTTTATATGCACATGAAGTTTGAGAAGCAATGAAAAACTGACATTGTTTTGTGTTATAATTATAGATTTATCTTGAGAAGGTCTTATGAATTTCAGGGGAAAAAATCAGCCCCTCCAAATAGCCTGTTCTCCTAGGCAAAGTAAAATTTGCATATAGGCAAATAAAAATATTGAGCTTTTAGTAAAATTGTATATTATGTATTGATTCTGCTACATAAAGGAACACATATATAAAATTCAATATATGTTTTTAATAGACAGCCCAGAAATAACTGGATTCTTTTAATCTTGAAAATAAATCCTTATGAATACATTTTAGCTTTGTGTTAAAGGTCAAAATTCATAGCTTTTATATGAAATGAATCGCCAATCCAGGTTCGATGCATAATACTGGATGCTTGGGGCTGGTGCACTGAGATGACCCAGAGGGATGGTACAGGGAGAGAGGAGGGAGGGGGGTTCAGGATGGGGAACATGTGTATACCTGTGGCGGATTCATGTTGATGTATGGCAAAACCAATACAATATTGTAAAGTAATTAACCTCCAATTAAAACAAATAAATTTGTATTAAAAAATAAAATTTCAGTATTCAGTAAAACTAAGTGATACAAACATTAAATGGAAGGTAAATGTTGACTGAAAATTTGTTGTTGTTCTGTCACTAAGTTGTGTCTGACTCTTTGTGACTTCCCTGTCCTTCCCTATCTTCCAGAGTTTGTTCAGATTCATGCCCCTTGAGGCAGTGATGCTATCTAACCATCTCATCCTCTGCCAGCCTCTTCTCCTTTTGCTTTCAGTCTTTCCCAGCATCAGGACCTTTTCCAATGAGTTGGCTCTTCGCATCAGGTGGCCAAAGTATTGGAGTGTCAACTTCAGCATCAGTCCTTCCAATGAATAATCAGGGTTGATTTCCTTTAGGGTTGACTGGTTTGATCTCCTTGTAGTTTAAGGGACTCTCAAGAGTCTTTTCCAGTACGACAATTCTAAGGCACTCAGCCTTCTTTAGGTTCCAACTCTCATATCAATACATGACTATTGGAAACACCATAGTTTTGATTATATGGACCTTTTTTGACAAAGTGATATCTCTGCTTTTTATACACTGTGTAGGTTTGTCATAGCTTTCCTTCCAAGGAGGAAGTATCTTTTAATTTCATGACTGCAGTCACCATCTGCAGCGATTTTGGAGCCCAAGAAAATAAAATCTATCACTGCTTCCACTTTTTCCCATCTATTTGCCATGAAATGATGGGACTAGATGCCATCATCTTAGTTTTTTGAACGTTGAGTTTCAAGTCTGCTTTTTCACTCTTATCTTTCAGCCTCATCAAAAGGCTTTTTAGTTCCTCTTCAATTTATGTCATTAGAGTGGAATCATATGTATATCTGATGTTGTTGATATTTTTCCTAACAATCTTAATCCCCACTTATGATTCATCCAGCCCAGCATTTCGTATGATGTACTCTGCATGTAAGTTAAATAAACAGGGTGACAGTGTACGGCCTTATCATACTCCTTTCCCAATTTAGAACCTGTCAGTTGTTCCATGTAAGGTTGTAACTGTTGCTTCTTGGCTTGCATACAGGTTTCTCAGGCAACAGGCAAGGTGGTCTGGCATTCCCATCTCTTTAAGAATTTTCCGCAGTTTGTTGTGATCCACACAGTCAAAGGCTTTAGCATAGTCAATGAAGCAGATGTTTTTTTGGAATTCCCTAGATTTTTCTATGATCCAACATATTTTAGCAATTTGTTATCTGGTTCCTCTGCCTTTTCTTGTACATCTGGAAGTTTTCGGTTCATGTACTGCTGAAGCCTAGCTTGAAGGATTTTGAGCATAACCTTAATAGCATGCAAAATGAGTGCAAATGTCTGGTAGTTTGAACATTCTTTGGCACTGCCCTTCTTTGGGATTGGAATGAAAACTGACCTTTTCCAGTCTTGTGGCCACTGCTGAGTTTTCCAAGTTTGCTGGCATATTGAGTGCAGCATTTTAACAGCACCATCTTTTAGCATTTGAAATAGCTCATCTGGAATTCCATCACCTCCACTTGAGCTTTGTTTGTAGTAATGTTTCCTAAGGCCCACTTGAATTCACACTCCAGGATGTCTGCATCTAGCGGAATGACCACACCATCATGGTTATCCAGGTCTTTAAGACCTTTTTTGTACAGTTCTGTGTATTCTTGCCACCATTCTTAATCTCTTCTGCTTCTCTTAGGTCATTACTATTTCTCTCCTTTATCATGCCCATCCTTGCATGAAATGTTCCTTTGATACCTCCAATTTTCTTGAAGAGATCTCCTGTCTTTCCCATTCTATTTTTTCCTCTACTTGGCATTGTTCATTTAAGAAGGCCTTCATATTGCTCCTTGCTGTTCTCTGGAACTCTGCATTTGGTTGGGTCTATCTTTCCCTTTCTCCATTGCTTTTCGCTTATCTTCTTTCCTCAGCTATTTGTAAAGCCTCCAGGCACCACTTTGCCTTCTTGAAGTTTCTATTTCTTTGGGATGGTTTTGGTCACTGCCTCCTCTACAGTGTTATAAATTTCTGTCCATAGTTCTCCAGGCACTCTTTCTACCAGGTCTAATCCCTTGAATCCACGTGTCACCTTCACTGTATAATGATTTAGACCATATGTGAATGGTCTAGTCCTTTTCCTTACTTTTCTTAATTAAAGTACAGGCTAGTAGCCAGCCAGTCAGGGCAATGTATAGGCTAGGAGTCAGCCAATCAGGTCAACATATAGGTTTGGAGTCAGCCAATCAGAGCAAAGTACAGACTAGATGGCAGTGAATCAGGGCAAAATACAGGCTTGGAATCAGCCAATCAGGGCCTGTCTTTGTTGTTCAGTTGCTAAGTGGTATCCTACTCTTCCCAACCCCATGGATTGCATCAGGTCAGGCTTTCCTGTCCTTCACTATCTCCCAGAGTTTGCTCAAATTCATGTCCATTGAGTCTGTGATGCTAAGTATCTCATTCTCTGCCGCTCCCTTTTCCTCTTGCCTTAAATCTTTCCTAGCATCAGGGCCTTTTCCAGTGAGTCAACTCTTCACATCAGGTGGAGCTTCAGTTGATTTACTTTAGGATTGACTGGTTTGATCTCCTTGCTGTCCAAGGGACTCTCAAGAGTCTTCTCCAGCACCACGATTCAAAAGCATCAATTCTTCAGCCCTCAGCTTTCTTTATGGTCCAACTTTCACATTTGTACATGACTACTGGGAAAAACATAGCTTTGACTAGATAGACCTTTGTCGGCAAAGTGATGTCTCTGCCTTTTATATGCTGTTTAGGTTTGTCACAGCTTTCCTTCCAAGGAGGAAGTGTCTTTTAATTTCCTGATTGCAGTCACCATTCACAGTGATTTTGGAGCCCAAGAAAGTAAAATCTGTCACTGCTTACACTTTTTCCCTGTCTGTTTGTCATGAAGTGATAGGACCAGATGTCATGAACTTAGTTTTTTGTTGAGTTTTAAGTCAGCTTTTTCACTGTCCTCTTTCATCTTCATCAAGAGGCTCTTTATATCCTCTTCATTTTCTGCCATTAGTGTGAGATCACCTGCATTTCTGAGGTTGTTATTTCTTCTGTCAATCTTGATCCCAGCTTATGATTCAACCTAGCATTTTGCATGATGTACTCTGCATATAAGTTAAATAAATAGGGTGATGGTATACAGCCTTGTTGTACTCCTTTCCCAATTTTGAACCAGTCATTTGTTCCACGTAAGGTTGTAACTGTTGTTTCTTGATGTGCATACAGTTTTCTTTGGAGACAGGTAAGGTAGTCGAGTATTCACATCTCTTTTAAGAATTTTCCACCACTTGTTGTCTAAGGCTTTAGCGTAGTCCCTCCTCTAGTGGACTACGTTTTGTTGGAACTCTCTACTATAAACCATCTGTCCTGGGTGGCCTTGCATGGCTTGGCTCATATCTTCATTGGTTTACACAAGCCCCTTCTCCAGGACAAGGCTGTGATCCATGAAGGGGACTGAAAATTAAATTGAGTCTAATATTTTATAACCTGTTTAAGGAGTCATACCATATGTAAAACAGATAGCCAATGGGAATTTGCCCTATGAATCAGAGAACTCAAACAGTCTCTGTATCAACCTAGAGGGGTGGGATGGGGAGGGAAATGGGAGCGAGGTTCAAGAGGGAGGGGATACGTGTATACCTATGGCTGATTCATGTTGATGTTTGACAAAAAACAACAGAATTCTGTAAAGCAATTAAAAAATAAGTAAATTTAACAAAATGTTTTAAAACACCAAAGATTTCTTTTTGGCTTGAACCTGTCAAATTCTTGACTAGATAATGTCTATTATAGACATTTATCATGTCAGTGTGTGTGTGTGTGTGTGTGTGTGTACCAGAGGCAGAGGGTGCACACAGTAAATTTGGAATGCTGTATAAGACTTGTAATTAGGGAAGCATCATACAAGATGTATTGAGATTAGGTTTACTAGTGGATGGTACCCTTTGTTTCTACAGTTATTACTTTAATGCTAGAGTTTTCTTTTGGGAAAGTTATTTCACTCAGAATTAATGATTTGCATAAGTTTAGATTAAAATGTGGAGAAGGCAATGGCAACCCACTCCAGTATTCTTGCCTGGAAAATCCCATGGGCAGAGGAGCCTGGTAGGCTGCAGTCCATGGGGTCGCTAGGAGTCGGACAAGACTGAGTGACTTCACTTTCACTTTTCACTTTCATGCATTGGAGAAGGACATGGCAACCCACTCCAGTGTTCTTGCCTGGAGAATCCCAGGGACAGGGGAGCCTTGTCTCTAGGGTCGCACAGAGTCAGACACGACTGAAGTGACTTAGCAGCAACAGTAGCAGATTAAAATGATCAGCTATAACTTCTAAAGACAGTTTTTTACTTTCTATTACTATACTGTTGTGTGGTTTTTTTTTTTTTGAATCACCATTTTAAAAGATGTTTCTACCTTTATCGCATTTTTTCCCATTGATTTTTAATTTGTTGTTCAGCTATAAATAACATGGGCTAGATTGTACTTCTAGTGTTTTTCCGCTTACTTTTTGTTACCAGGAGGAGACTAGGTTGTGGTGCGGGAGGAAGGTGTGGTGTAGGTAGCATGGAGGAAGGAAATAGCCCAAGAAAAGACATGTTTGGGAAAGCTTATTCAACTCCCATGACTGGAATAACTTGAGAAGTGAAGGTACTGAGCAAGAAGATGAGTTCCTGCCAAAGACGATCTTTTCTTGGCAAAGGTAAACTGGTCACAAGTCACTGTGCTACACATTGAAGCCAGTGGGAGCTTTTGTGAGCACAAATCTGAATGCAGCCTTCAGTAATGCTGGCCTTCTTTCAGTGCTTCATACTCTCCATCCTCTGTCCCACCTTTGGATCTTTGCTGTTTCCAGAATCTAATGCTCTTCCCTCCCCCTTTGCGTAACTGGCTCACACTCCTCTTGTCATACTTCTCACAGAAAACCTACCCTTGAACTGTCGAATTTGGTCATATCCCCCTATTACAGGCTTTTGAAGCACCATTCAAAGATACCTTTCCTTTGATTTACATGTCAGAGTTGCTTGTGTGATTCTTTATGTAATGGTCTTCTTTCCCATTAAACTGTTAGCTCCATGAAGGAAGGGACCATGTCTATTTCTGCTTACCTTTTATTCATATTCCCTAGAATAATACCTAGATCATAACTAGGCATTTGATAAATACTTGTCAAATGAATAAATGAAAGTTGATATCAGGAAATGGAAAAGCACTTGGGGGGGATCCTGATATTGAGCCAGAAAGGGGGATATTCCTAGCTCAGCAAGCTAGTTGGTCAGAGGAAAATCATATACAGGTCTGTGCTAAGGAATAGTTATTGATTTAGGAATCTGATTTAAATCTGAAGAAAATCAAGAATATTAAGGGAAGCCTGGGGCTAAGATACAGCAAGATTAGATGACTCTCCAGAAGTAAAGTTGGACCAACAGGTTTTTGCCCTTTACAATGGCATGACCCAAGTTGTCCCCACATCAACACTGGGCAAACACCGCCTACCCCCTCCCTTCCTCCCTAGAGAAGGAGATCTCTCCCAGCACTTAAAGATGACTGATTAATCCTTTCTGCTACTATTCCTTCAACATTTATGTGGATGGTGTTTGGATACAAAATTACTTTCCTCCCTTGGTATAGCTTATGTGCAATTTTTTATAAAATTCAAAATCCACATATTGCTGAAACTTTTGGCGTGTCTTCACATTCAACAATGCTGTTTAGACATTAAATGAAAATATTAAAAAACAGTATTAAATACTGTTGTGATTAGGCTAATTATTTTTTTATGATGTATTAGCTTGATTGAGATATTTTGATGAGTTTCATGTGAGATTCCCTGAATTTAGTAAATCATTGCTTTTGATGGTTTCTTTGAAGTCAACAAAAAGAAGAGTTGTGTTTCTGTTAGAGAAACTTAATTACACAGGAACATAACATTTGTAATCAAATATAAAATAGTAAATTACAGGCATGGCTATCATAAACACATATACTTCCAAATGCTTAAGTCTATTTAAAATTTTAAAGTAGTTAATTTAGGCTGAGGTTAATACTTTGGCCACCTGATGCGAACAGCTGACTCATTTGAAAAGACCCTGATGCTGAGAAAGATTAAAGGCGGGAGGAGAAGGGGACGACAGAGGATGAGATGGTTGGATGGCATCACTGACTCAAAGGACATGGGTCTGGGTGGACTCCAGGAGTTGGTGATGGACAGGGAGGCCTGGCGTGCTGCAGTTCATGGGGTCGCAGAGTTGGACACGACTGAGCGACTGAACTGAACTGAATTTTTTAGTTAGCTTGTACTTTTTAATATATGCATAATGTAAAATTCACCATTTTTAATCATTAAAATTTTTTAAATTATACACATCAAATTTACTATTTTAGACATATTAAAATGTACAATTCAGTGATGTTATGTCCATTTACATTGTTAACCTACTATCACTAATATCTATCCATGAAACAATTCATCTGGTAAAACTGAAAAACTCTTTACCTATAAAACACTGACTCCCTCTCTTAACCCTTGGCAACCAGCATTCTACTTTATGCCTTTGAATTCTAGGTAATCTAGGTACCTCATATAATTTCAGTCATATAGTATTTGTCCTTTTGTGAATGGTCTGTTTCACTCTGTGCTCAGGGGTTATCCATTTTAAAGCATGTGTCAGTATTTCTTTCCCTTTTTTTTTAAGACTGAATAAAGATGAACAAAGCTTGTTCATCTGTTGATGGACACTTGGGTGTTTCCACCTTTTGTTTATTGTGAATAATGCTGCTATGAACATGGGTATACAGATTTTTTAACTTTTTATATTGGAGTATAGTTTATTAACAATGTTTTGTTAATTTCAAGTGTACAACAAAGTGATTCATTTATACAAATATCTATTCTTTTTCAGATTATTTTCCCAGTTAGGCTGTTAAATAATATTGAGCAGAGTTCCCTGTGATATACATTAAATCTTTATTGGTTATCCATTTTAAATATAGCAGTATATACAAAAAATTAAACAAATGAATTTATTTGTGAAACAGAAACTGACTCACAGACTTGGAGAACGAATTTTTGGTTACCAGAGGAAAGATAGGGGGAGAGATATTTCAGGAATTTGTGATTGACAGATACCTTTTTGAGACCTTGCTTTCATTTCTTTTGGCTCCAGAAGTGAAATTACCGGATTACATGGTAGTTGTTTTTTTCAATTTTTTTGAATAACTGTTGTACTCTTTTCCATAGTGGTTGTACCATTTTATATTCCTGTTAATGGTGTTTATCCACATCCTTGACAACACTTATTGTTTTGTATCTTGTTTATTTTGTTTTGTTGGATCATTGCTATCCTGGTTCCAAATAGGAAAAGGAGTATGTCAAGGCTGTATATTGTCACCCTGCTTTTATATGCAGAGTACATCATGAGAAACGCTGGGCTAGAAGAAGCACAAGCTGGAATCAAGATTGCCAGGAGAAATATCAATCACCTCAGATATGGAGATGACACCACCCTTATGGCAGAAAGTGAAGAGGAACTAAAAAGCCTCTTGATGAAAGTGAAAGAGAAGAGTGAAAAAGTTGGCTTAAAGCTCAACGTTCAGAAAATGAAGATCATAGCATCTGGTCCCATCACTTCATGGCAAATAGATGGGGAAACAGTGGAAACAGTGTCAGACTTTATTTTTTTGGGCTCCAGAATCACTGCAGACGGTGATTGCAGCCATGAAATTAAAAGACACTCCTCGGAAGGAAAGTTTTGACCAACCTAGATAGCATATTCAAAAGCAGAGATATTACTTTGCCAACAAAGGTCCGTCTAGTCAAGGCTATGGTTTTTCCAGCGGTCACGTATGGATGTGAGAGTTGGACTGTGAAGAAAGCTGAGTGCCGAAGAATTGATGCTTTTGAACTGTGGTGTTGGAGAAGACTCTTGAGAGTCCATTGGACTGCAAGGAGATCCAACCAGTCCATTCTGAAGGAGATCAGTCCTGAGTGTTCTTCGGAAGGAATGATGTTAAAGCTGAAACTCCAGTACTTTGGCCACCTCATGAGAAGAGTTGACTCATTGGAAAAGACTCTGATGCTGGGAGGGATTTGGGGCAGGAGGAGAAGGGGACGACAGAGGATGAGATGGCTGGATGGCATCACTGATTCAATGGACATGAATTTGCGTGAACTCCGGGAGTTGGTGATGGACAGGGAGGCCTGGCGTGCTGCGATTTATGGGGTCGCAAAGAGTCGGACACGACTGAGCGACTGAACTGAACTGAATGGATATGAGGTAGTATTTCATTATAATTTTGGCTTGTATTCCCTAGTGACTAGTGATGTTGAACATTTTTTACTGTGCTTGTTGGACATCTGTATACAATCATTCTTTGGAGAAATGTCTATTTAAGGCTTTTGCAATTTATTAATCAACCTTTTGTTGTTATTTTTGAGTTACAGGTGAGTTCTTTATTCTGGAGTTCTTTATGTATTCTGTCCCTGCCAGAATTCTCATTTGCAAATATTTTCTCCAGTTCCATGAGTGCCTTTTAATAGTTTAGCGTGCTTTAAGGAACAAAATTACTTAATTTTGATGAAGTCCAATTTATTTGTTTTTTTTTTCTTTTATTGCCTGTGACTTTTACTTTTTTAAGTCAAAATCTGTAAGTGTGCTTTTCAAGATTAGAAGTATTACAGT
>SJYQ01001763.1:36741-50353 GCA_006410935.1 Redunca redunca
CTATAGTTGTGTTTATTAAAGGGGTTTATTGAAGGCAGTATTCACTACATCACACAAGAATTTCTTCCAATGGGAAATCTTTTTTTTTTGCCTTCAGTATTAGAAATTTTGAACTGTGGTGCTGGAGAAGACTCTTTAGAGTCGCTTGAATTACAAGGAGATCAAACCCGTCAATCCTACATGAAATCAACCCTGAATATTCATTGGAAGAACTGATGCTATAGCTGAAACTCCAGTACTGTGGCCACCTGATGCAAAGAGCCACCTCATTGGAAATGATCCTGTTGCTGGGAAAGATCAAAAGCAGAAGGAGAAAGGGGCAGCAGAGAATGAGATGGTTGGATGGCATCACTGACTCAATGGACATGAATCTGAGCAAACTCTGGGAGATAATGAAAGACAGGAAGCCTTGCATGCTGCAGTCCATGAGGTCACAAAGAGTCACACACAACCTAGGAACTGAACAACAACAAATCAGGAATAGGTGAACTTCTCTTAGAAACTGGTTTGCTTTTCTAATGACTATTTTTAACTGTGTACCTGATCCAGTTTTCTTCTTTATTATCTTCTAGGCAATTTACAAGCAGTGTTCTATCTCCTCCCATACTTTAGCAAGTCTAATATTTTTCATTTTTATGAAGTTTGTATATTACCATTATTTCTGGATCCCATTTAATGACTAATCATATTTTCTCTCAACCATATTTTTCTCAGCTACTTTTTAATTTGTGTTCTCCTGCTCAGTTGTGTGTGCTTGTGTGCATGTAAATGACATACTTAAACCCCTTTTGATATAAAGTAAAATTTAAATAAAGGGATTTTAAAACAATGCCTTTAAAGTTTCAAGTGGAAAATAGAAAAAATATTTTTGGTATAATGTCTTTCTAGTATGTTACAGATGATCACTTTGGGAAGAATTCTAATTCCTTCTAATTTAGCATAGGCTTTAAAGGTAGAGATTTGGTGTCAGATGGACTTGGTTTTAGATTTGACTTTACTGTTTATTAAGCTGTGGGATCCAGGGCATGATCTCTAAATGTCCATTTTCTTATCTGTAAAATCAAGATAATTATATGTAATCCATAAGAGTATCCTACAGATTAAATGAGAAAATGTTTGTGAAGTTCTTAAAACAGTGCTTGGCACACAGCACTAAATAAATAAATTGAAGGTATTACTGTTAATCAGAATCATCTTTTCTACTTGGAAATAATGGAAAAGTATTGGCAGCTTAACATTTTCTAGAAGAAATTAGGACAAAATAAATTAGAACAGACCCAGAAGAAAATTGACCTTCATTTTTCTATTTTATCTGGTTTTCTTGGGAATCCATGTAAAAGGAAATCGTATACTATTTGTTGTAGAGAAACTGCTGGTTTGTAGGAGTGTGACTGAAAGATGGCATTGAAGAACATAAGGACAAGGAGTTCTCAAGTCAGCATGTATTGCATTGGTTTCAGTGATATCTAAAAACTTTGCAGTGTTTGTCCTTTTATTCATTTGAACACACCATCAGATCAAATGCCAAACAAGTCCCCTATTCTGTTCAATTTATCAGAGTATACTTCATGGAATTCATGACTTGGTAGTTTTAAATAATTTTTCCATGTATGTCTGGAAGAATATGATTTTATAGCCCCTGTCCTATGTTGTCCTTTGTTCATTTTAATAACTGTATGTTTCTATCTCCATTTATCTCTTTCTGCAAGCATACAGATTATTGTTGAGGTCTGTTTTTTAACCTTGAAATGATCTGATGTAGTCCAATCAAAACAGATTGGACTTTAGAATCCTTTGGCACTAGGTTTTAATCCTTGCTTTGTCAGTCAGTTACTGTGTAAACTTGCAAATGGATAAATGGTGACATTATTAACCTTTAGATCCTTTCACCATATAGTCTTGTTGGTATAACAATAGCCCCTTTGTCCCCATGTGATACCTCCTTATCAACTCTTCATCCTCATCTATACCATACAATCTCCTAAAAGAATATTCTATACGCAGGCCTCTAATTTCTTACCACTCAGCTCCATGCTCTGTCTGATTTCTGGTTTTACTAATATGATATTCGGATTGAAGTCTTCTTGTTATCAGATTAAGAGTGGGCTTTGAGTTGTGGTCAGCTGACTGGGAGTTTTCCTTTACCACAGTCCTGTACTGCTAGTCTTGAATTTTTTTTTTTTTTTTTTTTGGTGGTTCATCTTCACGATACCACCTGTTTCTCTCTCTCTTTTTTTTTCATCCCTCCTTTGCTGTACTTGCTCAATTTGGCTCTAGCAAAGTAATGCTCAGAATTCTCCAAGTTAGGCTTCAACAGTACATGAACTGAGAACTTCCAGATTTCAATCCAGATTTAGAAAAGGCAGAGCAACCAGAGATCAAATTGCCATCATCTGCTGGATCATAGAAAAAACAAGAGAATTTACAGATAATCATCTACTTCTGCTTCATTGACTACACTACAGCCTTTGACTGTGGATCACAACCAACTGTGGAAAATTCTTAAAGAGATGGAACTACTAGACCACCTGACTTGCCTCCTGAGAAACCTGTATGCAGGTCAGGAAGCAACAGTTAGAGGAGGACATAAAACAACAGACTGGTTCCAAATCAGGAAAGGAGTACAACAAGCCTGTATATCGTCACCCTGCTTATTTAACTTATATGCAGAGTACATCATGAGAAATGCTGGGGTGGATGAAGCACAAGCTGGAATCAAGATTGCTGGGAGAAATATCAGTAACCTCGGGTATGCAGATGACACCACCCTTATGGCAGAAAACGAAAAGGAATTAAAGAGCCTCTTGATGAAAGTGAAAGAGGAAGGTGAAGAAGCTGGCTTAAAACTCAACATTTGGAAAACTAAGATCATGGCATCAGGTCTCATAGCTTCATGGCATATAGACATGGAAACAATGGAAACAGTGATAGACTATTTTCTTGGGCTCCAAAATCACTGCAGATGTTGACTTCAGCCATGAAATTAAAGGACACTTCCTCCTAGGAAGAAAAGCTAAAGCTATGACCAACCTAGACAGCATATTAGAACAGAGACATTATTTTACTGACAAAGGTCTGCCTGGTCAAAGCACTGGTTTTTCCAGTAGTCATATATGGATGTGAGAGTTGGACAATAAAGAAAACTAAGCGCCAAAGTATTGATGCTTCTGAACTGTGGTGTTGGAGAAGACTCTTGAGAGTCCCTTGGACTGCAAGGAGATCCAACCAGTCCATCCTAAAGGAGATCAGTCCTGAATACTCATTGGAAGGACTGATGCTGAAGCTCCACTACTTTGACAACCTGATGTGAAGAACTGACTTATTAGAAAAGACCCTGATGCTAGGAAAGCTTGAAGGCAGAAGGAGAAGGGAACCACAGAAAATGAGATGGTTCGATGGCATCATTAACTCGATGGACATGAGTTTGAGCAAGCTCCCAGAGTTGGTGATGGATAGGGAAGCCTGATGTGCTACAATCCATGGGGTTGCAAAGAGTCAGATGCAACTGAACTGAAGACAACATTAAATTTTTAGAGAAAGAACTTGGCTTTGTGGAGAAAAGTAGAAATGGTGGTGGTCCCTATGGTGGATCTTGACCGTCTAAGAAGTCTTCTAGAGACCACAGTCACTGAGTGGTTTTCTACTGCATTACTCTATACATCCTATATTATATCAGCTTCTCAGCTCTGCCAATTAGCAGGGTGAAGGAGACTTTTCAAAGGTAGTTAAATGCATGAATGCACACTGCCCCAAAGTTAGTTCAGTTCAGTTCAGTTGCTCAGTCATGTCCGACTCTGCGAACCCATGAATCACAGCACGCCAGGCCTCCCTGTCCATCACCAACTCCCGGAGTTCATTCAAACTCATGTCCATCGAGTTGGTGATGCCATCTAGCCATCTCATCCTCTGTCATCCCCTTTTCCTCCTGCCCCCAATCCCTCCCGGCATCAAGATCTTTTCCAATGAGTCAACTCTTAGCATGAGATGGCCAAAATATTTGAGTTTCAGTTTAGCATCAGTCCTTCCAATGAACACCCACAACTGATCTCCTTTAGGATGGACTAGTTGGATCTCCTTGCAGTCCAAGGGACTCTCAAGAGTTCTCCAACACCACAGTTCAAAAGCATCAATTCTTTGGCACTCAGCTTTCCTTAGAGTCCAAATCTCACATCCATACATGACTACTGGAAAAACCATAGCCTTAACTAGACGGACCTTTGTTGGCAAAGTAATATCTCTGCTTTTTAATATGCTGTCTAGGTTGGTCATAACTTTCCTTCCGAGGAATAAGCGTCTTTTAATTTCATGGCTGCAGTCACCATCTGCAGTGATTTTGGAGCCCCCCAAAATAAAGTCTGCCACTGTTTCCACTGTTTCCCCATCTATTTGCCATGAAGTGATGGGACCAGATGCCATGATCTTCGTTTTCTGAATGTTGAGCTTTAAGACAACTTTTTCACTCTCCTCTTTCACTTTCATCAAGAGGCTGTTTAGTTCTTCTTCACTTTCTGCCATAAGGGTGGTGTCATCTGCATATCTGAAGTTATTGATATTTCTCCCAGCAATCTTGATTCCAGCTTGTGCTTCTTCCAGCCCAGCATTTCTCTGCATGTAAGAGAACTTATATGTACTCTGCATATAAGTTGAATAAGCAGCGTGACAATATACAGCCTTGACATACTCTTTTTCCTATTTGGAACCAGTCTGTTATTCCATGTCCAGTTCTAACTATTGCTTCCTGACCTGCATATAGGTTTCTCAAGAGGCAGGTCAGGTGGTCTGGTATTCCCATCTCTTTCAGAATTTTCCACAGTTTATTGTGAGTCACACAGNGCATAGGTTCTAGAGCAAAATCATGTGTTAGATTTATTAGATATTCTAGGTATCTGTAAAGTACCGTATATATTGATGTAGTTTGGTTAGTTTTCCAGTGATTAGAATACAGTATTTAGTTTTTATACTGGGATAGGTGGTGGTGCCATTCATTGAGACGGTGATTACAGGAGACTCCTGGAGGGGAAAACGAGAGTTTGTGTCGTGGATGTGTTACAAAATACAGATGTGTAGGTTTGGCATTCATGAGGGAAATCTAAAATGGATGTTTAAGATCTCAGATGGAAGTTGAAGACATGGATGTGGATGAAATTCTTCAGTTAGAATGTAATGAGTGAGAGGTAAGGCAAGTAGCAAGGGGTCTCTAGAGTGCAGAGCAACAATATTTTAGGACAATTGAAGAAAGCTTCCTGAAAGGGAACTGACAACAAATAGGCAAAGAGAACCAAGAAAGAGCAATGTACACACACCAGTGGAGGGTGAAAGAAAGAGTAGATAGTATAGAGAGACTGCAGGGCAACTCAAGTTACTTTAAGAAATTTTGAAATTTAGTGAAGACATGTGTGACCTGGTATACTAGACTACTGTACCAGGAACCAGCTAGCTTTTAGGAATATCTATTCTTCTTTCCATGGCTATATAATTTCTGTTATGGAACTTTGCTTCCCTTTGCAAAGTTTTTCTAATCTTGTCTTTGCTTTCTCTTCTTATAATATCTGCTCCATCATAGTTCCAGCTGAGTTGTAGCCCATTATTACCTTTGATTTCCTGCCTTGACATATGAACAAGACCTTTTAGATATTGAGAACTGCCTCACTTTCTTGGTATTTCTTACTTAAAAATCTTATTAGTCCAGTTCAACATTTATATCAAGTCGTTTCATAGGTTATTGAAGCCACTCAATCTGTAGCCTGGCCAATTACTTATTGAAGTGCCCTGAGTAATCTTGAAAACCATATACATTGTGGATTTCTGCTTTTGGATCTGTAAATTGCAAATGATGGTAGATTAAAGAGTGCATTATAGGTGGGGAAATAAATGTGTAAGGGGTTTGGCTTTGACGGGAATAACAGACTAGTGGGAAACACAGCATCAAGGAAATCAAGGAAAGAATTTTGTTTTATTTTGTTTTTTAAGGTGACAGAGGTTTGAATATAGAAGTCAATAAAAAAGAAATGGTTTACTTCAACATTTAATTTTTTAATTGTTGAAGTAGTGTTAAGGTGGCAGAGAAAGATTGAATAGCCTTGTATTAAAACAAGGATACCTCTCCCTCTGCAATGAAATTAAAGAAGAAAGGAGGAGGAGGTGGAGATAAATTGGAAGTAGGAGAATATGCCCATTAACACATTTTGTGAAACAGGCCACAAAGAGAATGCTGAGAAGAGAGGTCAAGATTTCCAGTAATTGCTGAGGAAAATTCAAATAGGAGCCTAACAGCTAAGGATAGGAGGAAGTGATTATCCCTCCCCCCACCCGCCCCTGCCCCCAGTGAAGCCCATGTATAGGTTGAGAAAAGGTGGATGACTGAACCAGTCCAGAGCTGAAATGGACTCAATTTGTGACTTGGTAGTAGTTAATGCTTGCTTTATTTTAAAAATGTGTTTGGTTCCACTAGGGTTTTTTTTGTTGTTGTTGTTTTTCATTCTGGTCTTTAATATATTTCTTCTGCAGGTCTTGATGACTGTTTGCAACAGTATATCAAGAATTTCGAGAGGGAGAAGATCAGTGGGGACCAGCTGCTGCGTATCACACATCAGGAACTAGAGGATCTGGGAGTCAGCCGCATCGGCCATCAGGAGCTGATTTTGGAAGCAGTTGACCTTCTGTGTGCACTGGTAAGGGCATCATAGAACTGGTGGGAAGGGAAACTTTGCTTTTTCTCCCCATTTTCTTTCCTTTTAAAACTTTTTCCTAAATTTTTTTTTTGTTTCTTTTTCTCCTCTTTGCAAAAATAATTTCAGTGCAAGAAGAAAAAAAAAATCCCCTAAGTATCAGTCAACTGGATGTGGTATTTTCCTCCTTCATTGTATATGATGTGTTATGCTATGCCAAATTACAAATTAAGGAGGCTTATTAACTCAATTTGTGGCATTTTATCTAGCTACTTGAAAAACTAAGAGTTCACCAAGGGAGTTTTCACAGCAGCACTTGGGATGTACAGTTGCATACAATCACTTATAAAGTTCATTTCCTTCTAAAAGTTTGATTTAGTATCCCAAATGTTAAAGTAATCCTATTTTAGAAAAAAATCATCCTTAAAATAATCAATTATTTTAGTGTTCTTTGCATATATATCAATGAATATTGAATATTTTATTTATGTCTGCTTATGTATGCTATAAGAGCAGTGCCTAGTCAAGGCAAGAGAAATCAATATCAAAATAATCCTGCAAGATTTTGATAGTACATTAGATATTCTGAGAAGAATATAGATTTTTTTCCCCCTGTGTTAGCTAAAATGACACTAGCATGATTGGAGCTAGAACTACAGTGAGAAAGAACATGAGTCTTGTAATATAATAATATGGGACTGAAATTTGACTCAGTCAGTTAATGACATTTGTGGGCAAATCATTTCACCATTGCCTTAGTTCTTTTATTTAAAATAGAGATATTTTATTTAAACAAGAGATATTTTATTAAAAAAAAAAAAAGAGCTTCCTTGGTGGCTCAGCCACTAAAGAATCTACCTGAAATGTGGGAGACCTGGGTTGTAACCCTGAGTTGAGAAGATCCCCTAGAGAAGGGAATAACTACCCATTCCAGTATTCTTGCCTGGAGAATTCCATGGACAAAAGAGCCTGGTAGGCTACAGTCCATGGGATGCAAAGAGTAGACACAACTGAGCAACTAACACTTTATGGGCTTCCCACGTGATGCTAGTGATAAAGAACCTCCCTGCCAATGCAGGAGATGTAAGAAACTCACATTTGATCCCTGAGTCGGGTAGATCCCGTGGAGGAGGGCATGGCAAACCACTCCAGTATTCTTGCCTGGAGAATCCCATGGACAGAGGAGCCTGGCAGGCTACATACAGTCTGTGGGATTGCACAGAGTTGGACATGACTGAAGCAACTTAGCACAATATCAACTACCTCTTGGTGGTGGTGTGAAAATGAGCTAGTGTTTGAATAGTTCCTAATTCACTGCCTGGCACCCAGTCAACATTCAATAAGTTGTCGCTATTATTAAGATGATGATTAATAATAAATGTGTGATTCAAGCATCCATATACTCAGCACTGTATGTGTCAAATGTAAGATCTAGTTCCTGCCATCTTGAAAAGTCTAGTGGAGGGAGAGTGACATACAAAACATAATATAATCAAATTACTAAAATAAAAGCATGAGCTAAGTATTAAGGGACACGGAAATTTTAAGATAAACGGGTTCATATTGCAAAAGATGTCATCTTTAACAGCCTACTGGAATATGAGCTTGTGTTTAAGAGGTGGAGAAACAGAGGGAAGTAATTTCCAGGTAGATAAAACAGCACATACACAGGCACACAGAATAAAGAGCATGCCTGGTATGTATGAAAAATGGTAAGCTATTTTCCCACCACACATAAGTGGAAAGCAGTGGGCATAAAATTAGACTCTAAAAGATAGGTCAGACTGTAGAGTACCTTGATATCCTGGTAAGGGATTTGTAGTTCTTGGTCTGGGCCCTAGAGAACCATGCAAGAATGATCAAATACTTGCTTTAAAAAGGTAACTGATGGTCGTGAAAAGGGTGGACTGGACTGGACTGAAGATGGGGGAACAATTAGGAAATGTTTAAAATAATCCATTTAGGCTATGAGAATGGCTTGAACTGTGGATGTGCAACAGGAATAGAGTATACTGGTAAATAGGAGGACTGAGTGACATAAAAGAAGCCGAGAAAGATTCCATCCTTTTAGCTGCAGAGATAGAGTAGATTTTACAATAATGAAGATAGGCAATAGCAGCAAAAATAGATTTAGGTGGGAATATAAATTGAGTTTTATATTTGTTAAATTTGAGGCTCTCTGGTTTATCCAGAAAGAGAGACTCCATCAGACAATTGAATTTATGAATTTGGAGCTGAGAAGTGACTGAAGACAGAGATTTGGGAGTCTCGAGGACATAGGAATTGAATCCGTAAAGAGAGAGAGAGATCATTCAGGGAAGGTTTATAGACTTCAAAACCTTGACACTCCATCTGGGAAGGAAGGAGGGGAGGGGAAGTTGCAGAGGAGTGGTCAGAGAAGCATGAAGACAACTATGAAAGAGTGGTCACAAAAGCAATGGGAACTATTATTTCCATTAAGGAACATGAATAATGTCATCAAATTTCACAAAAAGCCAATAGAATAAGCAAAGAAAAAAGAACTGACTGAAAATATTTTTTAAAGAATCTAAAACCAGATTGGTTGAATAGTACCTCCCACTTACACATTTCAGTCTTAACATTAATTGTCCTTTCGTCAGAGACATTCCCTGATCACTTACTCCCTCATCCTGACTGGGTCTAAAATCATCCCCTCACTGTTCTTCTCTTTCTTAATCCTCATCTCACTTTGTAATTACATATTTATATGCTTTTTTTTTTTTAGTTTAGTATCTGTTTCTTCTGCTAGACTATAAGCTATATGGGAAAAGTGACATTGCTTATTGAACACCTAATATGTAGCACAAATGCCTGGCAATAGTAAATGCTGAATAAACATTTTTTTGAAAGTGGCGATGAAAGAGACTTGACATATTTTTCACATGATAATTTAGAGATCCTCTTGTTTTCTTATTCCTGAGATAAGACAATTAATTCAGACCAGAACACACACTTGTACTAATCAGATCGCAGAAATCATGCCTGAAATAAAAGCTAGTACTCAGGGTTAGGTAAGAGTCCATAGTGTTTTTGCATACTGGTTTCCATATCTGAGTCATAATGGTCATAAAGGTATCATCTAAGTGACTCAGAGACGGGAATCTGACCTAGCAGTCCCCTATCTATAACAGTAAAGTTGAGCATGTTAGAGCTTGAAATCTAGAGTGTATGTGTCATAAGCAGGTCTTCTCATAAATGAACCATTCACATCCTGAGCTCCACTCTGCCACTTTGAATAAGAGAATGAGATTGGTAATTATGGAACTACCTACAGATCATCTAGACCTGTAGACTTTGGAGTTTGGTCTGTGATAAACTCTGCTGACCTCGATTTACTTAAAATGATGGTATTGGAGATATAAACCACTGCCATGCAGTTCTGGGTTTAAGCCCTCTAGTGTTGCATCATTTTCTTGGGGAAAAAATTGAAAACATTAAATTCATTCTTTCTATGTTTCTTCCTCAAAGAGGTCAAATGTTAAACTTCATTTTCACTGCTTCCTAATGGCTATAGATCAGCAGCTTAAAAGTAGACATAGCTTACACTTTATGTGGTAGATGTTTTCCAGTAAATATAAAGCAAATATTTGAGCAATGAATCCTGATTTATTTCTCCATGCCATTATAAAATCAGAAGGTGAGAGCCCTCCAGCAAGCTGAGTTGATTGCAACAGCAGTTGTGCTGTTGGGAATGGGAAACTATGCTTTGTCTCTTCAAATCTGTAATGTCTCTACTGACTCTTCTACTTTTTCCTACATCTATTGTATTTATTTCTTCTTTTAACAATTATATATTCATGCTCATACAGTGCTACNNNNACAAGGAATACAAAGATGAAAAAGGCATAGTCTGTGCTCTTAAAATGTCTATAGTCCAGTAAAGAAGACATGAGTAGTTAAAAGATAATATAGATTTAAAACAAACAAAATCCTAGGGGAAAGCAGAATTAAATGATAAACACTACTGAGGAACCCAGGAAATGGAAGTGGGATCTGTGTTGGGACTTGCAGGATAAGTAGGTGTTTGCCAGATAAAAATGTTGGAGAAAAGTTATCTAGGTAGAAAAATATGTGTAAAGACAGAATTGTGAAAGAGTTCGGGGTGTTCAGAGAAAAGGAAGAATTTTGATTTAGCTGCTGAAGTGTGGGAAGTGATGGGAAGAACGGCACCTTGCACTTTGTATCACATTATAAATCTTTGCTTTGGTTTTTCGGTCCTCAGTGTGCTTTCTGCCTAGTGCTTAACACATAGAGGATATTAAGTGAATGCTATCTTACTGAATGAAGTTCTCTACCATTCTCCAGAGAACTGTATAATTTTTTTTTTTCTTGCCAATACAGCCTCTGACTCTGAAATGTAAGGAAGACACAGTTCAGTTCAGTTCAGTCGCTCAATCGTGTCCGACTCTTTGCAACCCCATGAATCGCAGCACGCCAGGCCTCCCTGTCCATCACCAACTCCCAGAGTTCACTCAGACTCACGCCCATCGAGTCAGTGATGCCATCCAGCCATCTCATCCTCTGTCTTCCCCTTCTCCTGCCCCCAATCCCTCCCAGCATCAGAGTCTTTCCCAATGAGTCAACTCTTCTCATGAGGTGGCCAAAGTACTGGAGTTTCAGCTTTAGCATCATTTCTTCCAAAGAAATCCCAGGGCTGATCTCCTTCAGAATGGACTGGTTGGATCTCCTTGCAGTCCAAGGGACTCTCAAGAGTCTTCTCCAACACCACAGTTCAAAAACATCAATTCTTCGGCTCTCAGCTTACCAAATTTCATTGTTTCATTTAAGCAATGGATATTTTTCTGCCTTGTTTTAAAATTAGTCCTGATGGGAAATAAATGTCATGGAAGCTAATGAAAATCAAAAGTATATTCAGTAACTTGTTCATTTATGCAACATATATTTATTAAGCTCCATCTATATACTGTTTGTAAGGACTTCCCTGGTGGCTCAGATGGTAAAGTGTCTGTCTACAATGCGGGAGACCCGGGTTCGATCCCTGGGTTAGGAAGATCCCTGGAGAAGGAAATGGCAGTCCACTCCAGTACTATTGGCTGGAAAATCCCATGGACAGAGGAGCCTGGTAGGCTACAGTCCATGGGGTCACAAAAAGTTGGACACGAATGAGTGACTTCACTTTCACTTTCATATACTGTTTGTACAATGTTATCTTAGAAAGAAATAAGCTTTTCATGATTTGGAATTATATTAACTCTTTCAAGCTGTTAAGCTATCATTTGGTATATTTCAATAGAGAGCACCTTGTATTAACTAAAATAATAGAGCATATATGTAGTTTAATGTATAGTCCTCAATTTATGTTCTGACAATACAACTTTTATTGAGAAGTACAAGTGAATCATTTATGACAGGATAAGAACAGTTTTCATTTCATTCTTCATTTTTTTTCAGTTTTTATTTATTTATTTATTTTTTAATTTTTATTTTATTTTACTTTACAATACTGTATTGGTTTTGCCATACATTGACATGATGTAATAGGTATTTTGCATGAAAAATTTGATGTCACTTACTAGGATTTGTTTCTTTGCAGCATAATTGCTTAGTTCATTCTTCTCAAAATAATTTATTTCTGAAAATATTTGTTAAAGCAGTCCTTTTAGGACTCACTTGTATTTATAATGTATTATAAAACCTAAACATGTATTACATGATGCATTCAGATTAAGAGCTCTGAAGAAAATAGCATTGACATTGTAAAATGCATTGTAATGATATTTTCAGTTAAGTGTGTAGTTAGAATTTGCCACTAGTGAGGNGTATTTATAATGTATTATAAAACCTAAACATGTATTACATGATGCATTCAGATTAAGAGCTCTGAAGAAAATAGCATTGACATTGTAAAATGCATTGTAATGATATTTTCAGTTAAGTGTGTAGTTAGAATTTGCCACTAGTGAGGGTATAGCCAACTTGAATTTCTAAAATGTTGTTTCTTTCTTTCATGTGCTTTTCCATGCATGTAGTTGAGAGAACAGTAGAAACTCAGCACCAGTTCTTTAAGACTAGACTGGCTATGTTGAATCCTTGTGGAGTCACACCTGATTCCTGGCATGAATGTTGTTGGCCACATAGGTAACATAGGATAAAGAAAGTAGCAAAGTACATTTCATGTCCAAGCTTTTGTTTAATTGATTTAGTCCTTTCTATACCAATAGTAAAGCCTAGTTGTCCCATGAGTATCCAGTAAAAGCAAGCCTGCAGTGAATAAACCTGCATTTTAAAAAAGTCAGGACAGTAACTCTCACCTGTATACCTTTGGCCAAAACAAAGAGGCAGTTCTTTTACTTGTTGCTTCTTTACATGGTAGGCTGGGGGGTGTGATTTACTGGTGACTTCGTGAGTCAGAACAAACCATCCATTTTCTCGAAGGAAAAGGCAAAATGGTACCTGTGTTGTCAGTAATTGATTTTGAGCTACTTAGAATTGAGTTCTGTGATGATAAAAGTTAACTTGCAGGGTCAACTAAGCCACCTCTTTTGTTAAAATAGTATCACATAGACAGTGTTATATACAGATAAGCTGCTAAACTATTCTTATAGTCCTCTAGAATTTCTTAAATGCTTTTGAATTATTGGTTTAACTAGTAGTAGTTCAACTAGTTATATTTGTTAACTAGAGTGAGTTTTAAGAATTTCCTTCTCCATCTTCTACTATGCATATTTTGTCTATTCTCGCTACTGGGTTACTCTGTTGCCCACATTTTTTACCTGAATTTCCTTCATAAAGGGTATTTCTTTAGTAGGCTTCCAACTTAGAAGACCTCTGTATCTTACCAGATTTTGTCCAGAAGATTTTTAGATTATCTTAATTCTTGAGCTGTATTTTTTTTAATGTAATACTATCTTAAAGTTTAAAAGTAAAAGTAGTTTTACTTTGCCTTCAGATTTTTATTTATG
>SJYQ01001764.1:0-13373 GCA_006410935.1 Redunca redunca
TCTTGGGATGTTTTGCCTTGGGTTTATCCTGTTTGGGACTCTCTGGGTTTCTTGGACTTGGATGACTATTTCCTTCCCCATTTTAGGGAAGTTTTCAGCTATTATCTCAAGTATTTTCTCATGGCCTTTCTTTTTGTCTTCTTCTTCTGGGATTCCTATGATTCAAATATTGGGGCACTTCACATTGTCCCAGAGATCCCTGAGGTTGTCCTCATGTCTTTTAATTCTTTTTTTCCTCTCTACTTCATTTATTTCTACCATTCTGTCTTCTACCTCACTTATCCTATCTTCTGCCTCTGTTTTTCTACTGTTGATTCCCTCCAGAGTGTTTTTCATCTCATTTGTTGCATTATTCATTATTGATTGACTCTGTTTTATTTCTTCTAGGTCCTTGTTACACATTTCTTGCATCTTTTCAATCCTTGTTTCCTGGCTATTCATCTGTAACTCCATTTTGTTTTCAAGATTTTGGATCATTTTTACTATCATTATTCTGAATTCTTTTCAGGTAGACTCCCCATCTCCTCCTCTTTTGTTTGGTTTGGTGAGCATTTATCATGTTTCTTTACCTGCTGAGCATTTCTCTGCCTTTTCATCTCATTTAGATTGCTGTGTTTGGGGTGGCTTTTCTGTATTCTGGCAGTTTGTCATTCCTCTTTATTGTGGAGGTTCCTCCCTGTGGGTTGCACTGGACGAGTAGGTTGTCACGGTTTCCTGGTTAGGGAAGTTTGCATCGGTGTTCTGGTGGGTGGAACTGGATCTCTTCTCTCTGGAGTGCAATGAAGTGTCCTGTAGTGAGTTTTGAGATGTCTATGGGTCTGGTCTGACTTTGGGCAGCCTATATATTGAAGCTCAGGCCTATGTTCCTGCGTTGCTGGAGAATTTGCCTGGTATGTCCTGCTTTGGAACTTGTTGGCTCTTGGGTGGCTCTTGGTTTCATTGTAGGTATGGAGGCTTTTGGATAAGCTCTTATCAATTAATGTTCCCTGGGGTCAGGAGTTCTCTGGTGTTCTCAGGATTTGGACTTAAGCCTCCTGCCTCTGGTTTTCAGTCTTATTCTTACTGTAGCCTCAAGACTTCTCCATCTATATAGCACCAATGATAAAACATCTAGGTTAATGGTGAAAAGATTCTCCACAGTGAGGGACATCCAGAGAGGTACACAGAGTTACATGGAGAAGAGAAGAGGGAGGAGGGTGATAGCAGTGACCAGGAGGAGAAAAGGGGGAATCAAAAGAGGGGGAGAACAATCTAACAAGTAATCAATTCCCTATGTGCTCTCCACAGTCTGGAACCCTCAGAGATGTTTACGGAGTTACATAGGGATGAGAAGAGGGAGGAAGGAGATAGAGGTGACCAGGTGGAGAAAAGTAGGAATCAAAAGGAGAGAGACAGATCTAGCCAGTAATCTGTTCCCTAAGTATTCTCCACAGCCTGGAACACACAAAAAGATTCACATTGTTGGGTAGAGAAGAGGAGGAGGAAGGAGGAGATAGAAGTGACCTGGGCAAGAAAAAGGAGAGTCAAAAGGAGGAGAGAGTAATCAATCCAGTAATCACACTCATAAGTAAAAATGGGTAATGAAGATTGAATTCTTAAAGGTACAAAATTGATAACAAATACCAAAATGCAAAGGTTAAAAATCTAACATAGAGGTTAGCCTCAAAGATACACTATTAGAAAAACAAAGCAAAATCACAAAAATTATTAAAAATATATATGAAGTTTGCTTTAAAAATGGGGGGGTTTCACAAAGAAATAGGTTATAAAAATGAAAATTAAAGGATTAATAGAGGACTTAAAAGTAAAAAAAAACTTTTTAACTAAAATATTATAATAGTAAAAATATATCTAGGAATTTCTCTAGAGCTGTTGAGGGCAGTGTGGGGTCATTCAGTTTCAGATAGTTCCTTGTTCCATCGTATACTTCTCAAGATCTATAGGCCCCTTCCAATGTATTCGGTGCTAACTAACTACAGGGTATTAATCTGTTGCTCTTGTCCCTTCCAAAGTGGTTCCCTCTGTTTATTTTGGCTTCTTCTGTTTGCAGGTCTCTTTAGTGTCTAATTTCTACCCTGACACAGGGGGGCGAAGGTGGTCACTTATTTAGGCTCACTTGTTCAGTTGTGCTGTGGGGAAGGAGGAACACTGCAAACAAATATCACTGGCATGTGTGGGGAGTGCTCGCAGTGTCTTGGCTGCCCTGGGTTTGCCCCCACTCACTATGTATGTGCTTTCCCAGACTACACTGCTCAGTCTCCAGGTTGCTCTGCAGGGGAACTTTCTGAAGCAGGCCCTGGGTTGTGTGCACTTCTCAGGTCTAAGTCGCTCAGGTTCAGGTTCTCAGGTACTCCACAAAGGCGAAGACTCGATTGGGCCTGGGTTTTTTGCCCTTCCCAGGTTCGAGCAGCTCAAGCGACCAGGTGCTTGGCAAGCACACTCTCCTCCAGGTGGGGGGTGCATCTTATCACCTCCCCTGTCCCAGCCACTCAGTTTTCTGGGTGCACAGCAGGTGCACCTTCTCAGGTGTTCCATGTGTCTCTTCTGGGGAGCTGATCTCTGGCTGCGACCCTCCCAGCAGATATCACCCATCCAGAATCCCAGGTCTTGGTTAGTAACTGGGAGCCTGATCGCAGTTTGGTAGAGGATGCCGCAGTTTGGTAGAGGATGCCGTCTCTGGGGCCAAGATTGCCCCTTTCCAGCTCTGGCTGAACCCCACCCCCCATACCTCCCTGCCTCTGGCGGGGGATGGGCTGGTCCGCAGCCAGGTAGCTCTCCCCTGGTATTCGCTCAGTCCTTTGTTCTGAGAGCTGGTTGGCAGTGCCTTAGGTTAGGGCTTTTCGTGGGATAGTTCTCTCTCTCTCTCTCTCTCTCTCTTTTTTCCCCCTCTCTCTGACTATCCCAGAGTTTGGGTTGCTATCTCATGTTAACTCCCTCAGATTGCCTTCAGGATATTCAAGCCCCATCTTTACCCTAAGCAATGCAGCCTGCACCTCCCTGTCCAGCCCCCACTTGCTGGTGGTGGACGCAAGCATCTGGGCTACTTCTCTGCTGGGAGTTGCCATTAGGCACGTAATCTGTGGGTTTTATTTACTTCTTTACTTTTTTCTCATGGTTATATTACCCTCTGAGATTCCAAAACTCCCCACAGACTCACAGGTGAGAGGGTTTCCTGGTGTTTGGAAACTTCTCCTCTTCCCTTCCCAGGATGGGTCTCCATCCCTAATTCTTTTGCCTCTCTTTTTGTCTTTTATATTTAGTCCTACCTCCTTTCAAAGAGAATAGGCTGCCTTTCTGGGTGCCTGATGAACTCTGCCAGCATTCAGAAGTTGTTTCGTGGAATTTGCTCAGCGTTCAAATGTTCTTTCGATGAATTTGTGGGGGAGAAAGTGGTCTCCCCGTCCTATTCCTCTGCCATCTCAGGACTACCTCCAAGACTTCTGTTTAAATCTGTTTTCAAGTTTATAAAAGTTTTACAGTATCATCAGAGAACAGAGAAAGCGTGATTTCTACTTGTGAGAATTTGCAAAGGTTTTCTTTGTGGCATATCATATGATCATTTTTAAATGTTATCAGAATATTTGAAAACACTGTCCATAAAATACAATTTTTGACATTAATTTGGCCTTATTAATTATGGTTTTAAAGTCCTTGAAATATATATTTTAGGTCTACTTTATCTTTTATAGCTAAATTATGTTAAAGTCTCCCATATAGACATTTTTATAATTTTTCTTCTTGTTTTGCAGGTTATTTTCTTCACATATTTAGGTACTTTTTTTTTTCCAAAAAAATGGTCCATGAATACAAATCCTTAACATAGCTTGTATTTTCTATCAATGTAAAATGAATCTCTTGGGACAATTATGATTATATAGTTATTGGTCTTGTTTTTTCCTTAAATATATAAGTGACATGATTAGATATCTATCTGGAGAATGGAATGATTGGAAGAAGGTAAGACTAAAGGATGAGAAGCCAGTGAGAAGACTATTACAATGGTCCAGATAAGAAATGGGACTTCCGTGGTAGCTCAGCTGGTAAAGAATCTTCCCACAATGCAGGAGACCTTGGTTCAATTCCTGGGCCAGGAAGATCCCCTGCAGAAAGGATAGGCTACCCACTCTAGTATCCTTGAGCTTCCCTTGTGGCTCAGGTGGTAAAGAATCTGCCTGCAATGTAGGAGACCTGGGTCCAGTCCCTAGTTTGGGAAGATCCCCTGGAGAAGGGCATCACAACCCACTCCAGTATTCTTGCCTGGAGAATCCCCCTGGCAGGCTACAGTCCATGGGGTCGCAGAGAGTCAGACATGACTGAGTGACTAAGCCAGCACAGATAATAAATAATGAACAACTGGATTAAGTTAAGAGCTACAGAGAGGCTTCCAGCAAGTAGAATACTCAAGACTTGGTATAACTTGAATAAGTGGGTTGAGGCAAGAGAGGAGCACTGAAGGCAACACCTAGATTTCTGACTTAGTTAACCACTATCTAAAATGCAATATAGGAGGAAGAGCTGGGCTGGCTTTTCAGAATAAGCCATTTACTAAAGTTCCTCCTTTATATTCATCCCCCAAACTCATGTCTGGACCTAAAGCTCAGTGCTGAATCTTTGTCAGTTGATTGTTTTACTCATACAAAGACTTTCCACCTTAGTACAAAATACTAGGCTAAATATTAAATTTCAAGGAGATATTTCATTTATGTGCCAAGAGCTCTTTCATAAATTAGAAGAATAACTTTGACTAAGGAAAAGAAGGAATAAATGTCCTATACCATCCCCAGGGTAGTACATAGGTGAAAGTGAAGTTTTCCACAAGAGGGCAGCAACACCTAATAAATTATGTTACTGAATGGAGGCTGAAAGTTTAGAAAACGTAGGCTTAGGGAGCCATAGGACCTGCCACACCTTGAAAACCAAAGGGTCCAACCATTTCCAAGGCCATAATTATAGCCACTCCTAAGTGACTAGCAGTGGCAGATGTCACCACAGCAGGTAGAATGAGAACATGAAACTCATCAATGGAGGATAAGTGATTGACACACCTGAAAACTCTCATTCTTATGACTGGATCAGAAGCCACTGCTGCAGATGGATCATGTCTATACTCCTTCTAAGTGTTGATATCTCTGTATAACCAGTATTTCACAAGGGTCTTTATTTCCTGTCAGATCTTTTTATTCCCAATAGTTTCGCAGCAAATCTTGTCTCTGAAGGTTAGTTTGCAAAGCACAATACAGTTCGTTGCTCTCCTTATTTCATAATGGTGGTTGGTTACTCCAATTATGCTTCCTTTATACCCTAGGGAAAGGAGTGGGACTGAAGTTCAGAGAACCCATTATGATAAAGGCATTTTACATAAATTGCTTCATTTAATCATCACAATAATGCTATTACATAGGAACTATTATTTCCCATGTGACAGAACTAGGAAACAGCATACATGTGTCTGTCTGACTCCAAAATGACACAGAGAGGGAAGCAGAGGATGGGACTAATTGAGAGAGTAGCATTGAAAGATATACATTACCATAAGTCAAATAGATAATCAGCGGGAATTTGCTGTATGATGCATGCAGCTCAAATCTGATGCTCTGTAGCAAACTAGAGGGCTGGGATGGGGTGGGGGTGGGGGAGGTTTAAGAGGGAGGGAACATATGTATACTTATAGCTGATTCATGTTGTTGTATGGCAGAAACCAACACAATATTGTAAAGCAATTATACTCTAATTAAAAATAAATTAAAAACTTTCAAATTCACCAAGCTGCTCCTTCTGGAAGCCTTATTTAAAACCTAAATCATGACCTATCCAAGACAGTCAGTGACAGTGTGTCTACTGTATAAGGCATTATTTTGCACGTCACTTCTTACCTAGGTACATGCATATATGCTAAGTTGCTTTAGCAACTTTTGTCTAGCTCTTTGCGACCTCATGGACTGTAGCCCATCAGGTTCCTCTGTCCATGAAACTCCAGGCAAGAACATTGGAGTGGGTTGCCATGCTCTCTTCCAAGGGATCATCCTGACCCAGGGATTGAACCTGCATCTCTTATGTCTCCTGCACTGGCCAGCAGGTTTATACCACTAGTGCCACCAGGTACACGGGCAGGCATGGCTTAATCTTAAGGACCAGCAGGTTTTAATAATATAATAAATCAGTGGGATCCTATATATTTTCATCCTTACTAACTGAGATCATTTGGACATAGAGCAGGAGAAAAATGGAGGAAATAAAAAATGGCTTGGTTTACTAAGGGTATGGTGGTCCCAGTCACTGAGATCGGGAGCTTGTGAGAAGAAGATGGTGTACTAGGTTTTGAGCATGTTTTGCGTGAAATGCTTCTGAGAAATCTAAGTATAAATGTCCAGTAGGAAGTTGGCCACAGGGGTCTGGGGCATAAGAGATATGGTTATCAACATATAGATGATAGTTGAAACTCAGGGATTAGGTGAGATTTTTCCATGGTATATTAATGAAAATAGAAAGGGTAGAACTAGGGGAAACACCGGCATTTAAAAGGGATGGGCAGAGGAAGAGCAGGTGGTAGAGGAATCTCATTTAGAAAATGAACAGAGAGGTAGAAAAAGGAAAGCAATAGAATATCTTGAAAGCAAGAAAGAGAAGTTTCACAAAGAAGGGCATAATCCAGAGCAATAATGTCACATTCCATATGTAAGTCATATACGATGAAGACTGGAAATAACCCATTGACTTTGACAACTAGGAGGTTTCATATATACATTCATACATATATACATACATACATATATATATATATATACACATACATACATGTGTGTGTATGCATGTGTGTGTATATAAAGAGAGAGAAAGAGAGAAGTTTCAGTGGACTTCTGGGGGTCAAATTCAGACTGCAGTGGGTGGAAAACTAAATGGTAAGTAAGAGGAAACAGTGAGTATAGACTCTCCTTCTGGATATGAATTAAGAGACTGGATATGTATTAAAAGAAGATGGGGCAGAAGCCAGAAGGGGAAATATGACTGCAGGAACACACTTAAATTTTTTTCTAATAAAAATAATTAAGATGGAAAACCTTTGAGACATGTATAAGATAAAGGAAACAAACTAACAGAAGGGGAGAAGTATGAACTCCAGTAGTACAAAACAAATATACAGCAGCAAAATGAAAGGGAGACCAATGGAAACCTCACCAATAGGCAGATGCTTTGACAATAGAATGACTGTCCTTACTTTCCTCCTCTTTATGCCACTCTACTTACCTGGAAAGCTTTTCCCCTCCTGATGGTTTCTTATCAAATTCTACCCATCTTTTAGCTAAGATTCCACCTTCTCAATGAAATCTTACTCTAATCATCTCTTCTGAAGTGCCTTTTCTTTCTCTTGAACTCTTAACAACAATTTCGGTCAACAATTCATTTGACAATCACCCTTACCCTGTGGAATCTCCTTTATGACTTTCTTTAAAAATGTATTGCTAATTAATTTGTCATACATGTGTCTTTTCTGCCATTAGACTGCACACTCCTCAAGGGCAGTCTTCTTAGAGTTTGCCACAGCCTCCAGAGGGCCTACCATGCTGGGAATAAGGTCTCTTTAAATATATGTGTTTCACAGATGTATAGAATGGACTTTTGAACTCTGAGGGAGAGGGAGAGGGTGGGATGATTTGGGAGAATGGCACTGAAACATGTATACTATTATGTAAGAAACGAATTGCCAGTCTATGTTTGATACAGGATACAGGATGCTTGGAGCTGGTGCACAGGGATGATCCAATGAGATGATATGGGGTGGGAGGTGGGGGGGGGGTGGTTCAGGAATGGGAACTCATGTACACCCGTGGCAGATTCATGTCAATGTATGGCAAAACCAATACAGTATTGTAAAGTAAAATAAAATTAAAATTAAAAAATAAATAAATAAATATATGTGTTTCAGCAGTGGCAGCCTCGTGTGAAGGAGTAGAAGGAAAATCAGTAGGTTAGATAGGCCCTTGGTGTGTAACGAGTCATTTAGTTCTCTCAAAGGCAAATAAGGATTCTTAAGTCCTATTCAGTTCAGTTCAGTCGCTCAGTCGTGTCCAACTCTTTGCAACCCCATGAATCACAGCACGCCAGGCCTCCCTGTCCATCACCATCTCCCGGAGTTCACTCAGACTCCCGTTCATCGAGTCGGTGATGCCATCCAGCCATCTCATCCTCTGTCGTCCCCTTCTCCTCCTGCCCCCAATCCCTCCCAGAATCAGAGTCTTTTCCAATGAGTCAACTCTTCGCATGAGGTGGCCAAAGTACTGGAGATTCAGCTTTAGCATCATTCCTTCTAAAGAAATCCCAGGGCTGATCTCCTTCAGAATGGACTGGTTGGATCTCCTTGCAGTCCAAGGGACTCTCAAGAGTCTTCTCCAACACTGCAGTACAAAAGCACCAATTCTTCAGCGCTCAGCCTTCTTCACAGTCCAACTCTCACATCCATACATGACCAATGGAAAAACCATAGCCTTGACTAGACGGACCTTAGTTGGCAAAGTAATGTCTCTGCTTTTGAATATGCTATCTAGGTTGGTCATAACTTTTCTTCCAAGGAGTAAACGTCTTTTAATTTCATGGCTGCAGTCACCATCTGCAGTGATTTTGGAGCCCAAAATAGGTAAAATAAATTTATCCAAGATAACATGGGTAGCATGTGACAGTACTAGGATTTGAACCAAAGGCCCTTTCTCTTATGCCATTCTGCTTCAGTTGTCTGCAAAATTCTGTTCATGTGAAACACCTCTTTCCTTGATATTGATAGACATACCTCTATTGAGGCTTTATTACCAACCAAGCGGTTTCAGTGACTGCTGTACCTTATAGCAAATCTCCCTGTACCTTACCTCCTGACAATCAGCTTGAGGGTACGGAAGGAGCCTTTGATGAGGATGAGAGCCTCTTGGCGGGAGCCGTACAATGGAGTGCCATTGATATTCACCAGCTCATCACCAGTCCTCATCTTCTGGGACAAGGCTGCCTTGCCGCCATCTTCAATCTGTATTGTAGAGAACAAAACAGAAAGCAGGTGGTGAGGTGACTCCTTCCCCAAAATTCTACTTCCTGGCTCCTCCCAACCTCTGAGCCAAAAGAAGTCCTGGGGGATGACACCAAGATGCTCAAAAGGACAGCTAAGAAGCTGGTCACAGGCCATTATTTACTGAAAGCAAAGCCTGGGCATGCCCTTAAGGGAGAAGGAACCACAGATATAATGCAATATCTGCCCCGGAGGAATCCACAGTCCATTTGGGGAGACAAGTGCTTCTAAATAACAAAATGATATTTTAAGAAACCTCAGTGTGTGAGCATAGAATAGCAATCTGTGAAAACAAATTAGGGCCAGAAGAACTAGGCTCAAAATGACTTTGGGCAAGTTTTTTTCTCTGAGTAGGCTCTGAAGTCTGACAAACTTGAGCAAGAGTCTTGGCTCTAGTATTTCCTAGCTGTGTGACCCCAAGGAAGTTACCTAACATCTCCATGTCTTAATGGCCCCAAATGAGAAATACAGAAAATAAGCGTCCCTACCTCACAGGGCCATTAGTATATGAAATGTCTGGGGGCAGTAAGTTCTCAATGAATGTGAGCTCTGATTATTGCAGCAAGGTGGTTGACTCTGAAGACTTTGAAGGTGGCTTCCAGATCAACCTTCTGTGAATGGAATCGCAAAATATACAAAGGTCATTTATCAATACCTCTTCAACAAGCACCTAGCACAGTGCTTCCAGTGTCTGTCACACAGTGGGCACTGGGAAAAATGGGAATATAGGTATTAACTGTTTCACCACAGCCTACAGAATTTCCATTGGTCAAGGGCAATCTTGGCAGGAATATAGTGAGGCTGGGAGGTGGACATTGAAACCAAAGGAAGAACTAACATCCACTGGAGTAGGCTAAAGCAAAGCAGAATGTCCCCTAAGGATCCTTATTTACATCTACTTTTGTATATAACATTTCTTCTATCACAGAGGTCAGTTCTACCTATGGGAACATTAATTCCATCCATGGTGATAGGAGTCATTTCATCCATCCTTTAATATATTCTAAAGTTTTTGGTTAATTTTTGGTAAAGTTTTTGTATGCAAGGGACAACATGCTAACTGCTAAAGATACAGAAATGAATGAGGCACACATAGCTCCCAGATTCAGAGGTGGATTACCATATAAAGTTCATACGTCCATGGAGATGGGCAGGTGAAAAAAGGCCCAACCTACGAATGGAATCAAGAAGAGATGTTTGTTTGCTTATTTCTCTTGGGGGCAAAAAAAAGTTGAAGATGATTAAACCATATAATTCTTAGGGAAAGTCAGGTTCTAAACTGGACAACTAAGGACTGGTTTTTGCTGCAGGTATTTTTACATTTACTTCTACTCTTGTTCCAATCTTTCTTTCAGTCTTTTATAGCATCGTACCAATCTATCCCCATACTGTGTAAGTTAGAATATTGATGAGCTTTTGGTTGGCCAGCTCATGTACAGTTTGGCAGATGAGACCTCCTGAGCTCAGAGAAAAATGTTAATTCAGGATTTAAAAAAATCCCATCAAATAAACTGAAGTTCTGACTTAAATCACAGACTGTTATTAAATTTATTGCTGCTAACCCAACATTTTTTTAAAAATTAACCTTTGTTTGACAAATCATAGGTTAGCCAAGTGACACTGAATATTTGTTCTAGTACCTGGGCCACCACTCAAGACAAAACAAGCCAATATTGGTAAAAGGGGAACAACTCTCAGCAAATTAATTAGGATTTCTTATTTCCATTGTCATCATCATTATTACTTCACAGTCACTGCTGCCAAAAAGAAAAAGAAGCAAAATGCTATACTTGAATGTCAGAAGTTCTGTGTGAATGACTCATTCCTTTGGCATCCATGGAAAGTATCAGGCAGGATTTTCAACAGGCATTAGTTATCAGAAAGGGCTTCCTTAGGCTAACAAAGAACCATAAACAGGAGTCTAACTAATGAATACTAATAAATTTTTCCTGTTGATGTACATTAGTCTTAATTTACTCTATTTTTAAATTCATATAACTCAATTATCCATATTACCATTAACCATAGCAAGTCTTTCCTTCAATATATATTAAGTACCACCTTGGGTTTATTAAGGGCTTTGTTACATCAACAAGATTTGTTTATTCTAGATGAGAAAATGAAAGGGGGGTACCTCTTAAACCAAAATGCTTAATGATGGTTGCATAAAAAGCTCAGGCATTTTTCATTCCCTACTGCCACTCTGGCTGCTACCATCTGAATCCTTGCAGGGACTCTTTCTTGGAATGTAGCCTCAAGCCAATGGTTCATGCCACTTTTTCTGTTCCATGCCCTTTCTCAATCATCAGCAGCATCACCTTCAGAACATGAATAATAATAATTCCATTTTAGCCCAAGTGTGAGGATTTGCAGACAACAAACAAGAAAATTATGGGCACTCAGCACAATCCCAAAGTACAGACAAGGCCAGATCAGGAAATGAAACTCAATTTGGTTGAAGAGCCCTTGGACTATACACCAAACTAGCTCTTTCCTAGACCCAGGGAATTCACTGAGCTATACAAGATTCCTTCTTACTCCTCCTAACTTTTGGATTCTCATAAAAAGTATTGCTCACTGGTCTTCCTCTTCCTTCCTCCACCTCTATATTCATGGGATCCAGCATGTTTTCCATTTATTGTTTGGCATCCTGACAGCCAGTTCTCCAGGTCAATGGCTCAACCACATATTTGTTTATATAAAAGATAAAGTGGCTGTTCATTTTTTCTAGCAAGGAAAAGGAACGAAAAGGAAAGAGAAGGGAAAGAAGAAGAAAGGGAGAAAAAACAATATGTATATTCTTCTATAAAAGATATTGTTTTTCCCTTCCTACAGTGCAAGTTATAACTGGTTGGGGTGCAGAAGAGGTGTGAATCAACAAACATGTTTGGAATAACATGTTCTGCTTGAGGGGCTATACAGTACCATTTGATGCTATCCATTCAGTATGGCTGGTCAACTTTCCAGCTCTTCCTGAATCAGCCCTTCAGGGTTTCTTTCCTCTTTCATTTGAAGTGTGGTGAATTCTCAGATTGTACCCAGACACACTGAAATGTCAGTAATAAACACACATCTTTACAAAGCCCAGTGTAAACAATGGTTAACTTATGTGTCACTTTGGAATATTTTTAAGTGACCATTGGGCTAGCAGTGAGTGGCTCAAATAATTGAAAATTGATTGCATAGTCAAATGGCCAAAAGCCAGCTGGTGTTTGGAAAGTTGGGAAGGGATGACAGACTTTGTGTATGTGTATGTGTGTATGTGTGTGTGTGTTCACTCAGTTGTGGCTGACTCTTTGCGACCCTATGGACTGTAGCCCACTAGGCTCCTCTGTCCATAGGATCTCCCAGACAAGAATTCTGAAGTGAGGTTGCTTTTCCTCCTCCAGGCCATCTCCCTGACCCAGGGACTGAACCTGTGTCTCCCACATCTCTTGCATTGGCAGGTGGATTCTTTACCACTGAGCCACTGGGGAAGCCCAATTGACCTTGGACAAGCCCCTTTCCCCTCCTTTGGCCTCTTCTACCCTTATTGGTTAAAAAGTGGGGGGTCTGACTAGATGACCTCTGAGGACCTGTGGATCTCTGACATTCAGTGACCTGTGTACAGTTAGCAAAGTCATGCATTATCATTCTGCTGACACAGATAATCCTACTGTGTTTTGCTTTCACTCATGTTTCACTCCTATGAAACTGACTAATCAACATCCATCTCTTATTTCCCTGTGGTCTTTATCCATTGTTTCAGAGTGGTCCATCAAGGTTTGTAAAAGCACAGCTGGGATACTGAGAGAAATAGATTCCTGAAGCCCCATTTTGTGCTAATGAGCTGGTGAACTGGAAAATTTTTATGAATCCATGAAGCATGATGTGCTCTGATATCTGTCAACAAAGTGACAAATTGGCTTCTTGAGAGTAAAGACAAAGAAAATGGACTTAACAGTATTTACTAGCTTTCTAGTAGCTTTTATACTAAATAAAAGATATTAGCAGATACTTGGGCTTCCCGGTTGGTGGTAAAGAATCTGCCTGCCAATGCAGGAGAAGTGGGTTCCATCCCCAAATCGGGAAGATCCCCTGGAGTAGGAAATGGCAACCCACTCTAGTATTCTTGCCAGGAAACTCCATGGACAGAGGACCCTGATGGGCTACAGTCCACAGGGTTGCAAAGTATTGGACATGACTGAATGACTAAGCACACACACATGGCAGATACTTGCTTAAGTCTTTTGACTAAACGAGGAAATATGAGAAAGTGAAAGAAAGAAAAGTTAAACCAGATTTATCTTGTGGAAAAAATGTGTCAGCAGGAGAAATATCATCA